>OY811983.1:1585000-1727500 GCA_963681505.1 Eunapius fragilis | reverse complement strand
TGCAACATTGACATTCGAGCCCAAAAGGTCCTCCATGTATAAATAGAAAGACGAGAAATTAAATTGTGGAAAAGTACACGGACCATCCTCACTATCCACTTTCATTGTCCCCAACATGGAAGCTGCATTGCCCCGTTGGACGACAACTGATAGTCTCTGGGTAAGGTAAAGCATAGGAGTTAGCTTCACCAGTGTAGTGATTGCTGTTATAGGTATAAGAAGTGTGGGTGTAAATTTTTAGATGTCTGGACTTAAAGCAGCCAGACTGTATGTCCCTGATTGTATAGGAGCTTCTAGAAGCATCTTCGCACGTGATGGACCGACACTATTAAAAATGGTTGCATGCTGAGTGTGTGCTTTATGTTTTGTGTGTACCGCTGTGATTTGGCTATTTGAGAATCTTCCCAACTCGGAAGTTCTGGCGTAGCGCGTGCGAGGCCACAGTCAATCACATTTGCTACAATTGGCGACGAGGGAAACTAGCTTCTGTTGTGGATGGCGGCGCTCCTGGGAACTTTAGGGGCATTTCAAGAAGGACAGGAGGACTGGACATGCTATTGCGAACTCATGGGACAATTCTTTCAGGCTAACGGCATCGATGACGAAGGCAAACGCAGAGCTGTCCTCCTTAGCGTTTGCGGCTGCTCCGTGTACCAATTGATACGCAACCTGGTGGCACCTGGAAAACCTTCAGACAAGTACTTGGTAACACTTGTTCGCACTCATTTTTGCCCTTCCCCATCTGTTACAGTGCAACGCTACAATTTCAACTCGCGGTCGCAGAGGGACGGGGAGTCGGTATCGTAGTTTGTCGCTGAGCTGCGTAAACTCTCAGAGCATTGCGACTTCGGGAATTCTCTGGAGGATATGCTACGGGACCGTCTTGTATGTGGCATTCGGGATGTCAGGGTACAGCGAAGGCTGTTAGCCGAAGCAGGTCTCACCTTCGTCAAGGCGTTTGGATTGGCTCAGACGTCTGAGCTGGCGGAAAAGAATGTTCAGGAACTCCAACACTCAGAAGGTACCCCTGTTCATCCCCTAGCAAAAAATCCTGTAAGAATTATAATGAGTTAAGAATATGCAAGAAATTGGGACCAAGATCTTATTAGGAATCCCATAAGATCTGATATGAATCTTATAAGTTTCTTACAACAATCTTGAAGGTATCTTAAAGGAACTTGTATGATTCTTACACGATCCTATTACTAATTCCTACAGGAATCTTATAAGATTCAAGAAATTGGGACCAAGATCTAATTAGGAATCCTGTAGGATCTGATAAGTTTCTTACAAGAATCTTGAAGGTATCTTAAAGGAACTTGTATAATTCTTACAGGATTCTTACAAGATCCTATTACTAAATACTATAGGAATCTTACAAGATGCAAGAAATTGGGATCAAGATCTCATTAGGAATCCTGTAGGATCCGACAGGAACTTATGTAAAGAATCTTACACGGTCCTTGAACAATTCTTATAGGCTCATCCATGAAATTAGTTCCTAGTCAGTTAATTGTATTTCATTTCCTGGAATGCAAGAAAATTGGGGACCAGGATACGTAAAGGAATCCCTTATGATCTATAAGATTCATTTGAACATATTCTTAAAAGATATATTAAAGCTTTCTTGTACAAGATTCATATATATAAATGTACTAACCAAAAAATTACAAATACAAAAATACATTCCTTTCAATGTTACATATAGTTCACTTTGAGTTTCCTCTCACTTTCTTTAAAATGTCCAGGCATTTTGGTTGCAGCTAGTTATTATGTCATTTCCTTTGCAAATCATAGTCCCTTTTCCAAATTTGACTTCTATGCACTCTAAAAATGACAAAAATTACAAAGCTTTATTACACCACAAAGATGATGCACAAAATATATTTTTAATTATATACACATTCTTTTTATTACCCCCTTCTTGTGCTTATCCCTCAAGCTATCCTTCATTTCCCATCGTATCTTTAATCCTTTTACTGTCCCAATGTATCCCTTAAATTGTAGTGCACTCGTTACATACTTACCTTCAATAAGAGCTACTCGTTTAGGAGAAAGGTTTAGCTTTTCACATTGATCTGATTTTTTTTTTATACAACGATTTTGACATCTCCTCATCCGTAAACAATGATTGCATAAGTCGCCTAGCATATTTGCTAGGCTCAGTAGCTGGAATGGCCAGCAGATTCACACCGTTCTTCTGTAACGTGTTAAAAATAAATCAACCCATGCAAGGTCATGTGGCTCGAGTTTGTCGCAGCCATGGAGATGGGGGCAACAAAGGCACTCGTGACGACGGACGTTCGGATGAACAGAGTGGCAAGAAGTCCATGGACGGGGAGAAGACAGAGACATATGCCTTGTATAAGTTATCGTCTAGCAAGTCTCGAATGCCTCTGGTACAGGTTTTGACGGTAAACGGTACTCCTTTGCAGATGCAAGTGGATACTGGAGCGGTGGTCTCCCTTATTAGCGAGAGTACTTACCAGCGTGTTTGGCCTCGGGCAAGACGTCCTGCGTTGGAGAAAAGTGGCATCTCGTTGCGCACTTACACGGGGGAAAGTATCAATGTCGTTGGAAAGATTTTCGTTGACATGCAGTATGGAGGCCAGTATTATTGCTCCTTGGACTTACTCGTCGTGCAGGGGCGCGGACCCTCGCTGATAGGTCGAGACTGGCTGAGTGAGCTTAAAATTAACCTCTCTTTGTTTTATGTAGGCAGTGGCGTATCCAAGATTTCAGCGAGGGGGGGGTGCTTAAGCTAGGTCAGGCCCGATGCGAAAAGCGGGGGGGGGTGCTGTTGGTTTCTGGTCCGATACAATAGCAGGGGGGGGTGCTGTCGGTTTCTGGCCCGATACGAAAAGGGGGGGGGGGGGGGGCAGGCGCATCCAGAATGTGCTGGAGGGGGGTGCTGAGGAGCTAGCGCAAAATTTTTTGGCAACCACGCCCATTCTTGTATTCATTCTTGAGACGGAGACGGAGGGGGGTGCCCGAGCCCCCGGAGTCCCCCCCCCCCTAAATACGCCCCTGGTAGGTTCTAGTGACGTATTGAGCAATTGCTGGAGAAACATGCCAGACTGTTTGAAGAGAAGCTTGGATTGTTAGCGGGAATTCGAGTTAAGATCAATGTGGATAAGACGGTCAAACCGCGCTTTTACAAACCACGGCCAGTTCCGTACGCTCTGAGAGATAAAGTGGAGCAAGAACTGGAGCGCTTACAAAGAGATGGTGTCATAGAGCCAGTGAGATTCTCGGAATGGGCCGCTCCTGTGGTACCGGTGGTAAAAACCGATGGGAGTTTACGGTTATGTGGGGATTATAAACTTACTGTTAATAGTGCTGTCTTATCCCCTTCCCTGAATAGATGATGTGCTGGCGTCCATGACGGGAGCTTAAGTGTTCTCTAAACTGGACCTGTCGCACGCTTACTTGCAGTTGCAGCTAGCTAGAGGAAGAGTCGAAAGAGCTTGTGACCATTTCCACACACAAGGGCCTCTTTCGTTATAACCGGTTGCTATTTGGCGTTGCAGCAGCCCCGGCTACTTTCCAACGAACGATGGAAGGAATTTAGCAGGATATTCCCCACGTTCAGGTATACATTGATGATATTTTGGTGGCACTCTCGTCAAGAGAAGAGCACATGGAAACTTTGGCGAAAGTCCTATCTCGTCTGCGGCAGGTCGGGGCAAATTTAAAGAAGGAAAAATGCAAATTCATGATGTCCAATGTGGAGTACCTGGGATTCCACATCTCAGGGGAGGGAATCAGACCGACACAAGAAAAGCTGCAGGCTATTTTGAGGGCACCTGCCCCTTGTGATGTCACACAGCTTAAGTCATTCGTAGGGTTAGTTAATTATTACTCAAAGTTTTTGCCTACACCTTGGCACCATTGTACAAGTTACTGGCTAAACATCAGCCATGGCACTGGGGAAAGGAACAGGCTGATGCATTTCAGAAAGCAAAATTCAGATGTTTTGTTGGTGCACTTTGATCCTGGAAGAAAACTAGCCATTTCTTGTGATGCTTCCCCTTACGGCATTGGAGCAGTCTTGTCACATGTTTATGAAGACGGCACGGACCGACCAATAGCCTACGCCTCTCGGTCTCTCGCTCCTGCTGAGAAAAAGTACTCGCAGATTGAAAAGGAAGGTTTGGCAGTGGTGTGGGGTGTGAAGAAATTTCATCTGTTCTTGTATGGAAGGGAGTTTTTAATACTTTCTGATCACAAACCTTTACAGTTCCTTTTCAATGAGCAGAAACCAGTCCCAACCATGGCCTCTGGACGGATTCAGAGATGGGCATTGACATTAAGTGCATACAGATACCACATGGAATACAGAGCAGGGAAAGACCAGGGTAATGTGGATGCACTTACCAGACTACCAGTGGGAGAGGCTCCTTTGGAGGTTCCTATCCCAGGGGACACTGTTCTCATGCTCCAGATGCTGTCAGATGCTGATTCTGTAGTGACAGCCTCAGCTATCAGGAAGTGGACCAATACAGACCCGTTGTTGTCTATGGTAAGACGCATGGTGCTGCAGGGATGGGAGTCACAACTGGATCCGGAGTTTAAGCCATATATGCAGCGGAGGTATGAACTCAGTGTTCACAATGGATGTGTCCTTTGGGGTAGCCGTGTTGTGGTACCTCCTCCGGGTAGGGAACCCATACTCAAAATGCTGCATGAGGGGCATCCTGGCATTGCAAGGATGAAAGCATTAGCTAGAAGTGTAGTATGGTAGCCTGGAGTGGATGCAGAATTGGAAAATAAGGTGAAGTCTTGTACAGCATGTCAGGATACTCGTAACACACCACCAAAGTCCCTCCTTCACCCTTGGGAGTGGCCCTCCAAACCTTGGGCTCGATTGCATGTTGATTTTTTTGGTCCATTCTTGGGGAAAACTTTTTTCATCATAGTGGATGCCCATTCCAAATGGATGGAGGCTGCTGTTGTCTCTTCACCTTCCTCTCAGCAGGCAATGCGAGTACTCAGACACACATTTGCTACTCACGGGCTACCAGACATTTTAGTGTCTGACAATGGTACAGCATTTACAAGTGCAGAGTTCCAGTTCTTTGCCAAGGCTAATGGGTTCCGACATGTGAGAAGTGCACCCTACCATGCTGCTACAAATGGTTTGGCGGAACGTGCAGTGCAGACTCTAAAAAATGGCCTCAAACGAATGACAGGTGATGTTGAAACTTGTCTGGCTCGATTTTTATTCCAGTATAGGTTGACCCCTCATTCAACTACGGGGCAATCACCGGCAGAGCTGTTACTAGGAAGAAAACCAAAGTCTCATTTGGATTTTGTGTTTCCATCATTGAAGAATCAAGTACAGCAGCAACAGGAAAGGCAAAAAGACGATCATGATCAGAAGGCGAGTCACCGTACTTTTATGGTGGGAGAACGGGTGCATTGCCTGAACCATAGAGGAGGGAATGGATACCAGGAGTTATTAGTTCAGTACAGGGGCCTGTGACGGTGTTAGTTAAATTGGAAGATGGTAAAGAGAGTCGTTACCACATTGACCATGTTAGGAGTAGAAATCATGATGCCACAGATGGTAGAAAGGAGACTATCATGTCTCAGGAGCAAGATGTAGAGGACGTTGGGCCCCTAGATCCTAACATGCCTCCAGTTCCAGAGCAGCAGCCGCCAATACCACCGATGGCTGATGCTCAGCTTTTACCACCCCAGCCTCAGCATAGGGCGGACCATGATTACAGACCTGTACCTGCTCCTGAACCTGCACCTATCCTCCGACGATCTAACCGACCTCATCGGCCCCCAGAACGATATGGCTTGTGAAGGGAGAAGTGTAGTGATTGCTGTTATAGGTATAATAGAAGTGTGGGTGTAAATTTTTAGATGTCTGGACTTAAAGCAGACTGTATATGTCCCTGATTGTATAGGAGCTTCTAGAAGCATCTTCGCACGTGATGGACCGGCACTATTAAAAGCTGTGACAACCGGGCAGAGCAGAGAGGTTGTGGGAACTTGGCAAGCAGTGGTTGCATGCTGAGTGTGTGCTTTATGTTTTGTGTGTACCGTTGTGATTTGGCTATTTGAGAATCTTCCAACTCGGAAGTTCTCGCGCAGCGCGTGCATGCGAGGCCACAGTCAATCACATTTGCTACAACCAGGTACCTGCCTCAACCGATGACCCAACTCTTAAAGGAACTCAGTTGTCCTTGGTCCAAACACTCCAGTCGTCTCTATTGCCACCGGGACATTTGGAATGGCCTCGACCTCATAGGTATGCCGAGGCGGAAACCGCTTTGCCGGAAAACACAATTTAAACACTTACAGTAAAGTGCCATTTTTACTGTTGCGCTGTTGCCCAGGAAGGAGGTGAGTGTACTCAACTGTGCACAAACATATGATCTTTGTGTCAGTGTGGATTCTCTGTTCAATCGCGCAATGATTTCTAAATGATTTCTAAATCATTCGACGCTTTTTTTTCCCTGTGGTGTTTCTTCACCCTACAACATTATACCGGCTGATGCTTTGTGTGCGCGCGTATGCGAACACTGAATCTGTAGCGTATACAAAATGGCCTAGCGACACAATCGGAAACTGCCGCGGAAGCAGGTTCCATATAGGATTTGATGCAGCATAATTTTTAATAAAGTGACTCGCGGAGACAACCGAGAATCGGATCTTTGTATCGTCGCTATGGCGAATAGCATTTTCAGTGAGTTGGGCATGAGCAAAAGCAAATTAAATTAATGAAACAATTTTAAAGCTAACTAAAAACTTTCTCTAACTATATAGATACGAGAAAATTGGTGGCATCGAGGGCTATTAATTATTACATGGACTGGAAACCAACGCGTAACGTAATATAATCAGAGATAATGCATTATCTCAGTTGAATTGTCATCATCCTCGTTGCGTTCCCAACCTTTTCGAAGAAACAAAGCGGACTTTCTTAGTTTTGGTGCGACTTGTACTTTATAGAAAGCTCTTCATTCTTTTGTGCGCGTGGACATGCACAGCGATGTGCAGCCGAAATTTGTTTTAGAGCTCATCATCAGCCATGGTATGATGCGCAACTGATATGTGAGTTTTGGATTGGAAGGGCAAACGATTTTAATCTAACGATTAACGCGTGTTGTTTTGCTAGGCCTGACTTTAATATCCAGAAGTACAAACATAAACATAAGCATAACCTATAGTTAAACTGGTGAGGATGGCAGTAGCATGGCTCTCACTACATGGAGGTTAACTCTTTGAACGCCAAGTGCATATATGCATACATGCTCACTAAATGACAATAATCTGCCTCACCATTCATGCATGTGGTGTGGATCAAAATCACCTTGATTACGATTGTAGATAATACAAGTGCAATACTGACCATTGTAAGTAACCTCATAGTCATACAAATATTTGAACATATTTGGGCCCAGTGTAAGAACATTTTGTGTGTCCAAATTGTAACTTGCTGGTACCTATTGTTGAAACAACCCATTAGCAAAAGGTGGAGGAGTGACATAGTACACTGATTTGGGATACACATTCTTGTTCTTAGAGTACATAAAGTGGTGCATTAGTGAAGTGAAGTGAGGTCATCCGAATAATGGGGTTCTTTAGGCAGTGGATGATGGGGCTGTGGCTGGCCCAAGGCCTTCCTTATGCAGGATATTGACTCTGCTCCAGGAGGAAGGCCCTGCTCCGGGTATTATCATCAACCTGCCTAAGTGTGAGGTGTTTAACCGACATGGTCTTGACATGTTCCCATTGGACATTAAGAAATCGGACAAGCCCAATATGGAGATTCTTGGGCTTCCCTGGTGGAGACATGTTATAGGGCTCACACAGGGGTTAAGGTGGAAGTCGGCAACAACTTAAGTAGAGACCACAGTAAGACCCGTCCAGCTGACATAATTCTTCCTAACTGGTTCTTGGGCAGAACAGCAGCATTAGATATGTGTCCATCACCTCACTGCTAAACCCTGTTATTTTGTTGGAAGCGGGAGTGTCGGCCACAGCTGCTGCCCAGGCCACTGAGTCTAGGAAACACCACACCAATGACCCCAAGTGCTCAGATCTAGGATGGGTATGTGTCCCTATGGTCGTTGAAACATATGGAGCTTGGGGAAAAGAAGCCACTGCCATTATCTCCTCTGTAGCCTCAAGACTTGCCACCTCCATGTGTCGGCCGAAGTCCATCGTACTTAATGAGATCTATGGCCAACTGAATCTCCACCTGGTCAGGGCAAATGCTACAGCTCTCCTCTCTAGGATAGCTCGTGTACTGTAAAGCTGTACTTTGTATTTAACCAGTGTTGTTTCTGTATATTCATGTTATGTATAATAATAATAATAATAATGGAGACGTATGGTGATTGGGGAGGCCCCCAGGCTGGCATCCTACCTGGCCATTCACCCAAGTCATCAGTGGTGGCAGAGATTTATGGCAGGTTAAATATGACTGGTTTGATCCATCACCAGAGCCATCCTGGCCAGGGAGCTCCCACCCTCCTAACTGCTATCAGCATGTGCCTTTGCATGTGTATAATAAGTAATGTATGTGTTCATGTAATCCAAATCATAAACAACCTAACAGTCCAATATTAAAGTCCTGGACAGCATCGAGGAAGTATACGTTTATGTAGCATGTATTCATAGCAAATCAATCACCACAATTCGGTAAAATATGAATATGTCAGCTATGTATGGACTTATATAGCGTAACAGTATTCAGTTTGACAATATTTCAGTACCGCGTCCAAAATTAAATATCATATTTTGATTCTACATGTAAAATTTTTTTTACTTCCTCGATGCTGTCCCGGACTATAATAATAATACCAATGATTGGCCATCACATAGTTACTGAGGCAACATGCCATTGCAAAGGTTGCCTGGCATGAACGTAATTAATGTATCTGTGTATGTAATTATAATAATATAGCTAGATTTAATTTTCCTTGATTGTGGGTACCCTGCAGAGCTACACACATTAACTATCATTCATGTGTGAATAAATGTCTCTTTACTATTCTTGCAGTCAAAATGAGAGATTCGCAGAATGAAACCACCAATTACACCCAAGGCCAAGCTTCTGTTCTTTTGCCAGTCGTTACATATCTTCACATTATTCTTATCGTTGTCCCGACCGTAGTCCTCGGAATAATAATAATTGTGGCCATTTGGAAGGATAAGAAGCCATCCGGACTGTCACCAATAATCATTATTTATTTGGCTATGGCACTGTTTAGTCTAGCAGCAGTAACAAGCTATGGGCTTCTTTGGGACATAAGTTCAATTACGGACATTCCTTTTATGGGAGAATGCGGAACATCAATTCCGACGTACAATATCTATACCCTCCTCTACTTCAGTTTTCATTCGATCATTGCACTGAGCGTGGGAGTTGCAGCCATCTTTCAGTTCTTGGTTTTAAAACATGGAAGGACAGTCTCTTCTAAATGGGTTTACTTTGCTTTGCTGTCCATGATCATAGCCAGCATCGGCATGTCGTGCATATTTTTTGATAGTCTCAAATCCATTACGATCAGAGCATCTCATTGCAGATATGCGAATGATTTGTATGGTACAATCAACTTAGCAGCGTGGCTTCCTCTTGCTTATACATTACCTCTGGTTTTGACGATTGTATTCTCCGTGCTAACATGCTACAAAGTAAAAAAGTCCACCATTCAACCCTTAAATGAGGAAAAGTCATTGGCAATATCTATTGTCAAGATAAATGTATTCAATATACTTTTGTACACAACTTTCAGATTGGCTTCAGTACTTATATTCTTTCTGGGGACCCGTCTTTTACACGGAAATCAAGATGCAGTTGATGTAATCTTAATACTTTCTAGACATCTTAATGACGCGTCGTACCCGACTACACTAGCCTCGATTCTCGTTGTTCATAAGCGAATACGAAGGATGGCTGCAAGGTTCTTAGGTGGTAGACTGTTAGGTGAACGAGGAACCCACACGACAACGGACGAGATCCAACTATAAAGCTGAAAATTTAGAACTTTTCGGACAGTTTCCTGAGCTGAGCCTGAGTCGGCTATATAATTAATGCTTGCCTGCATCACTGCATGTGTATCCACATCGTGAAATTAAGGTGCATGTATATACACATTTCATGAGCATTTGTGTACACAATAAAGTTTCCCCCTTTAAAAAAATGGCTCTTACATCGGCGGTCATCTTGCATTTTATTTCAAGGTGAATTCCAAATGAACTCTGGTCTGAATTCGAATTGTATATTTCACTGCGTTATAATTTAAAGATAAAAATTTAATTACTATCACAGTTAATTATAATATTCAGCACTTAGCTAGCTAAGATTAGGATGGGGTGCGAGGGGGGGGGGGGGGGTACGGTGGCCCTGGAGGTCGCGCGACCAAACATTGCACGACGCGCGGTTTTTGCGATTGAACAATGTAGCAACGGTCCGATTCTGCGATCAAGCAACGACCCGATTCCGCTATCTAACAACGGTCAATTTTTGAGATCTAACAACGGTCAATTATTGGGATCGAACAACGGTCAATTATTGGGATCTAACAACGGTCAATTATTGGGATCTAACAACGGTCAATTATTGGGATCTAACAACGGTCTATTTTTGGGACCTAACAACGGTCTATTTTTGAGATCGTACAGCGGTCCATTTCTCCGGCCAAACGTAGTATGGTATATATAACGTGCATGACGTCATATACACGCAATGGCAAAAAGGTCAGCTAAATAGTATGGATATGGTTCACAGAGACGATCCTGTAGTCAACCGTAAGTTATGGCGTATCACCATCAGCCAAGAATGTGCATGTATACGCACATACCGGGCGATGTGGCGATTGCTTCAAATGAAGTACGGATACACCATTAAGAGGTGCCCCATGCATATTTAAGTGAGCTGGGTACACATGATCACTGTCTTCACTCATCTAGATCAACTGTGATGATGCTACTTGCTGTAATGGATCCTGTTGGCTCACGGCTACGTAGAGTAAAAAGACTGACAAGGAGAACCTACGTGAACAAAGCAACGAATTGCCACCATCATTCATGCCGCTATATACTTGTTTTCATTGCAGGGTCCAAACTGGTGTTGGCACATCGACGGGTATGACAAGTTGAAACCTTTTGGCTTTCCAATTCATGCTTGTATTGATGGGTAAATATTTGTACATATCTAGCTTCATAATATTAATGTACACGCATGAATATGATTCCTCCAGGTTCTCACGGAAGATCCTTTGGTTGGAACTAACTTCCACTAACAATGACCCAAATGTGGTGGTCAAGTTCTTTTTGGATGCAGTGGTAAAATTGGAAGGTAGTCACAGGTCTTGATAGCATATATGCATGCATCTGTGCATGCTGCATGTTTACATGTTTGTGTATGTTGTATAAGTGTGTCATATTTACATGGTGCATGTGCTAAAATCGATCTGACATTTGATTGTCTGTTGTGGTCACCCATTTTCATTTATACGTGTACATGTATGTGACTGTGTGTGTTTGTGTGTGTGTGTGTGTGTGTGTGTGTGTGTGTGTGTGTGTATGCATGGATGTGTACACGTGTTTATGGTAAAGTCTATTGATGTAGATCTCCGGCCTTTTTATCCTTCGGAGTTCCAAGTGTTGGCAGATTCAATTTTGTCCCTTATTGATTTTTCACAGAATCAAATTACAGCTGTGAATTGCAAGTTTGTTTACTCTTACCTAGCTTTTGTTTTTATGTATTATATATGAACAGGTTATGTACCAGATACACATTACAATTGAGCACAGATATTGATTACTTGCTCAGTCGATTTAATACTTGTATAGCTGTCGGTCTTTCGGCTGGCTTTACCTGTGTACAAAGTTCACACAGTTCACGGTATGTTGGGGGAACTTCAGACGTTGAAGGTTGTTGAGGGGCTATCAAATATGTGCCACACACCTTGGTACAGATCTGCCCTGCATCTAGGTTCCCCCATACTCGATTTCTTGTAGTCAACTCTATGAGCAGGCATCCTAATGAATAAACATCTGCTTGCCATGATCGTTTGGCATCCATAAACATCTCTGGTGCTTTGTAAGGCGCAGTCCCTGCACCAGACCCTTTCGATGTTTTAATTGAAGCCAACTGGTCCTGTAACTTGGCAACCCCTAAGTCACACACATATGCGTGATATTCTCGTGAAACCTGTATAATGGAATATGAATGACATTCTGGCAATACATGCATGTCCTTACCATAACATTGGCAGGTTTTAAGTCCTGGTGGATCACAACAGGGTCATGGCTATGCATATAAGCAAGTGCCCTTGTGACTTGCTTTGCTAAGCTGCTGATTTGAACAGCTTCCATCTGGAAATAAGTTTCATACACCAGGTTACATTCCCATTGCAAACATACTAACCACAAGGGTATTTTGAAAAATGGCTTGATCAAGATTGCAACCATCTACATAGTTCATGATGATCAGCAGTTGGTTCACATGCTTGCATGCACCCATAAGGGTGATAATGTTGGGGTGCCGCAACTCTCTGTTGTTATTGCACTGTAATTGACAGTGCCATGTTAATATCTTGAACACACTTACCTTAAAATTAACACTTCAGTAAGTGTTTTCTTCGTAAGGCCTTCATCCGGTATGGTTATCATCTTTATGGCCACCTCAGTGCCAAGATAGTCACCTTTACAAACAACCCCCCAACTGCCAACTCCGATGTTGTTCCCAATTATAAGGTTCTCAAATTCTATCACCAGCCCCTCTGTATTAAATTGTAGTGTAGAATATACATAAAACATTCACTATTCATACACATGTACCTGGAATGCATGTAGTTTCTTTTCCTTGTTAAAACAGCAATGACATCATGGTGAAAAAATTATTTTTGTGTATACACAAAGAGATTACAAATTACTTTGTGTAAGATCAATGATTGGGGCAGAGAAGTGTTGTAGGCCGTTCCTAACTTCAGCTATTTACAAAAAGTAGTAAGTATATATGCTTACATTTTTCTCAGTTGCAACCACCTCTGGCATCTGCATTTAGGTCTTCTTTTTCAATGCTCATTGGTGACATCGGCTTACGTCTGGTGCTATCTTCAAGTTCTATAAAGGAATGTGTACAAATCTCATACATATTGACTAATTCCTTGGCCGTCAAAATATAATATACATGTCACACCAAGTAATTTAATACCTGCCGTTTCACTGTTGGTTGACTCCTGTACAATGTAGAAAAACTGCACTAACTGAGCTGCATGAAGGTTTGTAACTTACACTATTTTCAGGCATGCATACTCCTAGAATAAGCCTTTTAGCCTTTACCAGGCCCCCAAGTCCTTGTAAAAACATCCCCAGTGTCCACGCACCAGCTTCCAGAGGAAGGTTGACGACTCGGGCTTGTGACACGATTAGACAGCACATGTCATAGTTCACTTTTTTCTCCAGGAGTGGAGCTGCAGCTATCCGAATAACAGCAGCATATGAGTCACTAAGTGAGAATCCCGACACCCTGAAAGTGTCACCGTGGCGCCTATAGCTGTCCCCTTTCTTTGTTTTTACCATCCTGCAAACTGACATCTACATGCATAGCAGTGTAAAGAAAAAAGGAGGGAAGCCACCACGAATACAAGCCAAGATGCATGTAAAAAACGCGAACCAATGGATTGTGCATACTTGTGTAACCAGGAATCTTCGTCTTTTGATGGCACTTCATTTTTCTTCTTCTTCTTCTTACTTGCAAAGTTTGCACAACGTTTCGAGGATGTGAGATCGTTATACGACTTTAGTAGGTCTTCATAGCTCTCCTCCGGTTTGCGTTTTCTCTGCGGGGCTTGCAGTGATTGTTGAGATTTTCCTGACGACGACGACGACGGCGGCGGCGATTGTCCGCGCCGCGCGGAGTTCGCTGTTGCAGATGGTAGTCGCGCTGAGATTGCGCGTTTGAGGGCTGTACGCAAATCATCTTGGAAAGATGCATCATGCAATAGGGAATCGCGACTATCCTCCTTCGACATATGTTCAGTTGTAACAAATGATGAATGCAAAAATGCGGCAATTAAAAGAATAAGGCCAAGCAAACTTGATTATTAGTTTCTCGTCCCCGCCCGCATCATTTTTTGGAGCCACGCACCAAATTTCATTATTTTATTATTCATACACTCATCACGTGACAATATAGGACGTGCCATGCCGCGTATTAATTTGACTGTTTCAGGGGCTTACAAGACCCATATACCATGGACAGTCGTTCAAGTGGAGACGGGTCTGACGTTTTCTTCACTGTTTTCTAAAATTGTCGCCGGAGCTCATCCTCGTCTTGTTATCGATGAAGAACTGTCATATTCATTCCTAGATAAAGTTCATATTGGCCTTACGAAAGATTCGTTAAGCATTGTGGATGAGCAGCTCAACGTCGACGATGTTTGCGCAATGTTTGGTCAGCATGTTAAGTTCATCGTGTCACAGACCGTTCATGAAGATGCTCAATCAGCCTCAGCTTCTTCAACACTTCCCAATGCGTTTGAGGTTTTGATGGCCTCTCAGAAAACAGTAGATAAGGCAACGCTACCATTAAAAATCCAGGAAAGAAACAAGAAGGACAAGTTGTTCAATGACCTTGTTTCCTTTTTTGAGAATAAGGGATGGGAGTGGAGCACTGGTGGTAGATCACATGGTCAAAAATTCCTAATGGAACTCCAGCAATGCCTGTGGTACATAGACGGACACCACAAAACATTTGCTAGTCGTTGCCATTGTATTAAGCTCTGGCTACAATACACCAGAGCTTACTAAGCACCGGAAGAGATCTCACTCCAACTTAAAAGCTGATATACTGAGATTGCATGCAGGTAACCTCAAAAACTTTCTTCTGTGCCCATGGATGAAAACACAAGGGTGGGCTACTATTAGAACTGCCACTGAAGCTTTAGCTGAAGCATTGGAGAGTTATGGTTTTGAACTAATGGAGAAGAATAGATCTGTGCAAAAGCATAATGAGATTCAAGTGGAAGTTGCTTCAGATGATCTGTCATTTGCTGTTATAAACACAAGGGATGAGCATGCATCCCATACTACTGAATGGAATTATTGATGAGCTGCAGAAAATAGAGAGTTACAAGCCCATTTTTGTTAATGACTTTGCCCCAGTTGACAAACGTAAGCGATATACGTACATTAAGGAAGTGGAGAAAGGGCTTCCAATTAGGTGCATCATGCTCACTAAATCTTTTGGATCCAACATTGGAAACTATCACTATGTTTGGAAAATCCCACCACATGTCAGTTTTGAGAATGCTATGGTGGAGAACCAAAGAATTATCAGGTTAATCTTGGATCAGCTTCCCGTGTACCATACTCGAAGCATGAGAAGAGAATTCATTAATAAATTTGGTCTGATCAGTTCATCAGCTAAACCATATGTCCTTCGTGAGATCTACAGGGAATTGACTGGTGAGTGCTGGATCACACACACATGATTACCATTTGAACTCACACCCATATAACACATAACCAGTGTACTTGTACAGTATATGTAAATACCATTTACTCATTAATACTTTTACTCACATCCATAGGTGATCATAGTGCATCACTCAACACTCATGAAGCTGAAATTGACCAACGGTTGCAAGAAGCACTTCTAATGGAAGATCCAGACCTACTTGTTGATCTCCGTGCTCTCAATTTGAAACAAAGTGACAAGTACAATGTTTTCTGGAAGAAATGTGAATCTTACC
Source organism: Eunapius fragilis (assembly GCA_963681505.1). Classification (NCBI taxonomy): domain Eukaryota; kingdom Metazoa; phylum Porifera; class Demospongiae; order Spongillida; family Spongillidae; genus Eunapius; species Eunapius fragilis. Next base: position 1,711,772 of record OY811983.1, on the reverse strand, counting down.
TGCAGGAATGTACTGCTGTGCATGAACGCCGACATGACAATGCTACTTATTTAGCGCGTGCTATATCTGTCAGAGATCTTTTGGAACACCTATCCCCTCCCAGCAGTTTTTGCGCTTGCAATTTTATCCACAGAATCCACGTACAAATACCGCTGAACAGTACTACAAACGTTTACCTGTTAAGATGATGGTCCAAAAGAGGCAATTCAGGAAAACACACATTGATGAATACTACTGTGCTGCAATCTTCCGTTATATGCGAGAATATGCATTGCTCTTCAAGAGTCAAAGCCTATTTATCTGTCTTGATGATAAGCATAGAATCAAAGTTGGTGAGCCCAATTTCCCAGTTGCAGCTGCTGAAAGAGGTCGCAGGGTCATTATCTCACTACAGGAGGTTTTTCAAGTTGGTGATCATGACTTTACTCGCTTTAGCATAATCCCTAGTGTCCTCTTTCGCATTGATATTCCAGAAAGCATCGATGGTTCTTGGTATGATGGTCAAGTCTGTGTCATGCTTAAAGATGCAGTCTTTCAACCCTCATCACCCATGAGACATGGAGCTGAACTCAACTCATGGTTAACTAGACAAATAGGTCATAAGTCCATCATGTTTTTGTACACAGATGGTGGACCAGATCATCGGCTCACATATGTCTCAACACAGCTGTCTCTTATAGCACTTTTTCTTAATTTGAATCTGGATCTGTTGTGTGCAGCAAGGACAGCACCAAACCAGTCTTGGCGAAACCCTGTTGAAAGGATCATGAGTGTGGTAAATCTGGGACTTCAATCCATAGGCCTCATGCGAAAGGAAATGAATACCGATGCTGAAAAAGCACTGAGGAATTGTAACTCACTAAAACAAGTTCGCTCAACTGGAGAGCAGTACAAGAAGGAAATTACAGAGTCAATATTGCAGCCTATAGATCTTCTGTCAGGCATCATGCAAAGGTTGGAGTTGAAAGGTAAGCACTTCGAAGTTCGATCAGCATGTTCTGACGGAGACATGGAAGCTTTTGGGAAATTCTGTTACAGATTGACCCATCTCTTTCTAATAATGATACTACCAAGGATAAAACAAATGACAAACAAAGGCTTCAAGCCTTCCTTGGTCACTGTTGCCAGATGCATCATTATACATTCTGCATAAAAAAGTGTGGGCAAGAAAGGTGTACAATCTGCAAGCCACTACGGATGGACAAATCTAGTTTTGAAAAGCTACGGTTTCTTCCTGATCCACTTATGCAGGAAGATGGTCACTATTTGCCATTTGACCAAGTTTTTACCCGTGACACTACTGAGCAAGACCGCCCTTCGCTGAAGGGAAAATTAAAGGCAAAACCTCTTTCTTTCAGTCCAAGCGTGCAGCACATAAACAACACTGGAACAGTTATTCAGTGTGAAGAATGCAACATGTGGCGCTTGGTATTCTCAAAAAGAAAACTCTCAGTTGGTGAACGTAGTACTTTGCAATCCATTCTGGAAGATGTTTCATACTCATGTGGAGCATCCTTTGATGATCTTTCACTTCCTGAGAGCTTATCAGGTGTAGTGGTTCGTGATCACTGGTGTGGGGATGTAATTGAAGCATTATATTATTCAGCTGGATTTGAAGACATCTGTGTGCACTGTGCTGCAACAGCCGACTTAGTAAAAGTCTCAGAGTCTTCTTACCCCATGTGTTCTGTGTGCAACCAAACGAAGGAGCATATCAAAAGAAGGAAGTCTATTGTTTGATGACTGGCCATGAATGTTTTGTGCATGTGTCGTTTGCAATCGTATTTCGCGTGCACATCTTTATTAAAACTTCTAGCTATAGCATCCAATGTAAAATAATGAACAAATAGAATAATGAATAATGAATAATTACCGCCCGCCCGCATCCTTTCTTGAAAACCGGCGGACGAGAAACTAATAATCAAGTTTGCTTGGCCTAATCATTAAGTGTTTTTGTTTAGGGAGTAAAATAAAAAAACAAATGTTTAATGTTTTGATGAAGGGCGAATGGTTGTGCACCTACCCCCTGCTTACAATTGATGTAGCATCGGAAAGCATATATGGCATTAAAAGGGAAACATTGTCTAAGGTTAAAGTAGGTCTAGCCACCTGCCTGTCGGCAACTCCCCCTTCTAAACACATACTTGTTTCATAGTTTTTTTTTTCACCCTGTCATAGCAGTATAGTAGTCAATGAAATGTAGGAAGAGCATATAGAATTTGAACGATCCCTTTTATCTCTTAATGCAATAACAAATAACTTTAATAATAATTATTATTATTGTACAATGCCCGAGCCCTCCTCTTAAGATGTGGCTGTTCCCTTCAGGAGGGGGATAGTTCCTCATTGTCACTTTCATAGCCAGTGTGTCTCAGTGTGTCTGGATATGTATGTATGTATTAATAATAGCATTCGTTATTTAGTGCATTTATTCTGATTAGTGTATTCTGCTGCATCTTGTATTCCTGTTCAATAATAATACATATTTAATTAATGAATTAGTTGTGTTAATTATTAATTGTCCTCGCCCGCGCCCTCGTCGCCTGCGGGGACGTCCTCCTCCCGGTCCCCGGCCTCCCCGCTATGCTGCATTCAGCCAGGGTGGCAGTGGCCATGCAGGCCAGGGAGGGAGCTGTCACGGCAAAAGTGGTCCTACCTAAAAGTGGTCCGGCGGACCACTTTTGGTCGCCAAAATTGGTCCGGCCGGACCTCTTTTGGTCGCCAAAAACGGTCCGACCGGACTATATTTGTCCGCCAAAAGTGGTCCTGACTTGCCAAAAACGGTCCGCTATTCGATCACTGAGTAACAATACATGCAAAGTGTGTCCAAGCTTTTTTTTTTCAGCTGGCTACTTACAACGTTATAATTGTAAGTTTCTTTCGTGGCGCCACGTACACATGCAAGTAATAAAGGGAGAGTGATGAATTATATAACGCTTGCGTGCTAGCGTAGCGTCAGGTATAGTGGGGAGGGGGGGTGTTCGCGACATTTCCTTTCAAACGGTTAACTTGGTTAAGCAATGTTGTGTTACAATCCACCTACCATACGCTACGTAACAACGAAATGCAGGGTGGTGGCGAACACTGCAACCATACTGACGTGGCGAAAGACCAACCGCACTGGCGACTATACCAGAAATCCGCTTAATTGGATAAACTGTTGTTCTCCTTCGTACGGAGCACGTTTTTGAATAAAAGAAGCTGTATTAGTATAGAGTGAGAGCTGGAAATCTCTTGGAATCAGGTATGTTTATATAATTATCCCTCATGTTTGCTGTATATTCAAGACAACCGACATCGGTACTCGCGGGTGGCGAACACTACCTATACGCTTGTACCCACAGGGTACACATTTCTTACCAAGTACTCATATGCTTCTTCTACTAGGTTCCCATTTAAATAATCCATTTTCACATAGAATAAGACTAATCTCCACGTGTACGAGGTATTTATGTGCCCGTTCCAATTTTGGATTAACCGGACAAATTTTGGCATCATATTCGGTCCGGCCGGACCACTTTTGGTCGCCAAAATTGGTCCGGCCGGACCGATTTCCCCCCCGGACCAAATTTTTCGTGACAGAGCACAGGCGGCGGTGGTACCGGAGGGAGCGCAGCTGGTGGTGGTGGCGGCGGGAGTATCGCTGCTGGTTGTGCCGCCAGGAGCGCCGGCGGGGGCAGCGCTGGTGGTGCCGACGTTTGCAACTCATTCTATGGCTCCTCAAATTGGACACGTCACACCACTCTGTATATTCGCAAAGTACTGACCTTAATAGCCTGATGTATTAGTGTAAGGCGTGTTTCCACAACCTTACGCCGTTTTAGCCCCAGTGCAGAGAGCCTTTTCTTGAGCCATGTCAACCTGAAGTTATAGTGATGCTCCCCTAGTTTACTGGTCCTGCGCTAATTGTAGCCTCCATCATACACGCTTACCCAATAGCCACGTGGTGAACTAGCCGCAGATACGCGAGTATGGCCAGGAGTGTCTTCTGTTGTCTCCAGTATCGCACTATTAGTCCTGCATGCATGTGCGTATACATGCACATTCTTGGCTGATGGTGATACGCCATAACTTACGGTTGACTACAGGATCGTCTCTGTGAACCATATCCATACTATTTAGCTGACCTTTTTGCCATTGCGTGTATATGACGTCATGCACGTTATATATACCATACTACGTTTGGCCGGAGAAATGGACTGCTGTACGATCTCAAAAATAGACCGTTGTTAGGTCCCAAAAATAGACCGTTGTTAGATCCCAATAATTGACCGTTGTTAGATCCCAATAATTGACCGTTGTTAGATCCCAATAATTGACCGTTGTTAGATCCCAATAATTGACCGTTGTTCGATCCCAATAATTGACCGTTGTTAGATCTCAAAAATTGACCGTTGTTAGATAGCGGAATCGGGTCGTTGCTTGATCGCAGAATCGGACCGTTGCTACATTGTTCAATCGCAAAAACCGCGCGTCGTGCAATGTTTGGTCGCGCGACCTCCAGGGCCACCGTAGTAGATAGTAGATTAGGATGAGGTGGGGGTAGATAGTAGATTAGGATGTGGGGGTAGATAGTACATTAGGATGGGTGGGGGGTAGATTAGGATGGGGTGGGGGGTAGATTAGGATAGGGTGTAGATAGAGTGGTGAGAATCCTACCTATCTACCCCATCCTAATCTACTATCTACCCCCACCCCTTAAGCTCCACTTACCAAGGAGCATGAGGTGCCATCCCTCTGGAAGAGGGATGGGGAAAATTGGAACTTACCCCGTACTTAAGCTTATACCCTAACCATCTTTATATAACAGTAGTTATGGGTTTGCACTTACACTGTATTGCCTGGCTTCAGTGTAATCATTTAGTGAACCCTAACCTACCCCTGAATTGAATTCACAAGGGTTCTACGATAGATAATGGAAAACTGGTTGCTCTGATGTGTGCTATCTTAATAGCTGCACCTTGCACACATAAACTTTCTGATGTATTTAAGACATGAAATTGAGTTCTATGACGCGTTATTATCTCTGTAGGTGCCTACCAGAGAAAGCGGCACCAGAAATTTCAACTGACTAGTTACTCGGGACTAGCATCGGGCACTTTTAAAAACCTCTGATTGATTTCATATAACATCGTGGTTGGGGCCGTTGATAAATTACGTCACGCAATTTTTGACCATTATGGACCCCCCCCCCCCCCCCCCCCTCGTCACACATTATCCCATACTGACGTATGCTTAATGTTACATCGTCACACTGGCTGATACCCCCCCCTCCCCCCTTCTGCGTGACGTAATTTATGAACGGCCCCGTTAGGTATTTTTTGATCAAATTTAGCTAACCTCATTAAAGATGTCAAAGTTCACAACTTCTCAGAAGAGATGCGCAAGCCGTGTTTATATTCCATGTGCGTGTATGGAGTTAGAGTTTTGGGTGATCGGTTCCATAGTAAGAAATCTGTTGATTCAAAAGAACTGCACGTGACTGCAAACGCGTTTAATTGCTCGTCATTAAATTACCTAAGGCCGAACGAGTCACGTGCTTGCAGACAGAACGGGCGGGGCTGTACACATGCCGTCAGTGGAGACGCAAACGGCATGGAGCTGGATCCAGGACATGCTACTAATTGCGCGATATAAAGATATTGGCAACGAATGCTTCCCACTGCTGAGCAACGCACAATGTATAGGCAGTTTACTTGCTAACAATATTAACCGACCACGGACCTTTCCTTCCCCCAGCCTCAAATAGTAACACACCTCGAGAACGGCCACACTCAGAGATCACAGACGGCCTCGTCAGCGAGTCGGAAGGTCCGGATAACACCGTTCCCGTTCCTACCGATGATAAAGAGCTTCATCTACCCCTCCTACACCAACCAGAGGGCGGGGCCACACCGCTTGCAGAGTTGGAGAACCTATGCTTCTCCAGCGACAGCAGCGAGGACGATGAGGGCGCTGGAGCGGAAAGGCTGCCGGAGATAAACACGCGCGGCATTCCTCTTCCTGCCGTTCTGCAGTACCTCAGAGAGTCGGAGGCCCTCGCCAGCAAGTACTTCAGCCTCTCCGCTAATCACAAGTCTAAGAGGAAACCTCGCCAGCGTAACCCCACCCACCCCCCGGCTAACGTACAGACGGTGGCCTTCGACAGTAGCAACAGGGAGGCGGTGATGGTCGCGTGCGACTTCTGTGGCAAGAAAATCCCGCGTCTTAGCCTCCTGGGGTCATTAGCAGATAGCGCAGAGGTTAGCAGTATATAGCCATAATGAAAATAGTTTGCCCCAACGTTTTGACTTAGTGCTTAGTTTAATGTATTATGTTATGTTACTGTAGCTACGTTTAATAAGTAGATTTGTACATGTATGTATTGTTCATGTAAAAATAATATCGTGGCCCAACCCCCCAGATCACCAGCTTTTGTTGCGATGACTACAGGGAGTTCAACATCCTAGTAGCTGCCTCCACGAGACAAATGCTCAAGAATGGAGCACACAGCAAGGTCAAAGGGATCAAAATTAGCTCTGATAGGAAATCAACAAAGGTTCAAAAGACTGCTGAAGAGAGAGCATTGGCCATGTGAGGGGTAACTGACCATTAATAAGTGAACGTTGCACAATAACTGACTAATACAATTGGTTTAATAACACGATTGCTTTTTGTACTGTGTGTGATTAGGATGATACGAAAACGGAAGTGGGAGGAGCAGAAAGTAAAGTTTCTGCAAAGCACAAGTTTCCACTCTTGTTAGTCAAACCTGACACAAAGTACCATCCCCTCACCTTCTACTGCACACAGTAACTAAACACACCAAGACTATTGAATTCTCACTCCTGTCTCCCGGAATACTGGAAACGGGTTGGATGGTCAGTCCCCAGGCCCAGGATGAGGCGACCCGAACACCCAACAAGGCACAAGCAAAGGGACACATTCCCAAACTGTTGCCTGGCAACATTGAAATCACGCACCCCACCAAACTCGCCCCCATCACCCCCAACCCACCACCACCACCAGCAGTTAAGGTATGGCTTCATACAAATCTAACTTTAAAATGACTATGTTCTCTCTGGGAACAAGGGTCCACTGAAGGTACAGCAGTACCCTAATGGCAGACCATTCACCACCATCCTACCAGACATGACCGGCCAATGCTAGTATCCTTCACTTAGCCATTTCTCTGTGGCAGCAATCTGTTGTTTAGAATATTCACAGCAGTCAGCCAAATAAAAGAAGGTTGGATCCCTTAGCACCACAATCAATACAGTTACAATTCTGGCCGCATCGCGATCCTGATATATGCAATAAGCCAAGGAATTCTGGGGTACCTGGTGTTTGAGGTAACATCTTCATGCCTACTCCCCTATCCCTCCTATGATATTGTCCCTCCCTCCCTCCCCTTCCTCCCTCCCTCCCTCCCTCCCTCTCTCTCCCTCCCTCCCTCTCTCGTCGGCAGGATGATGACAGACATCTGGTCCTTGCTACGTTGGAAGATAGCGGACGCATGACATGCTGCAATCCCAATGGAACCACCAAACTGGTCATCACTCCTTACCAAGGCACCATCTTTGATGACAACCAGTCAGTAAAGAGGAAATGGACCTGGATGGGTGGAGCTAACCCCGCCCTTCTCCAGCCAATTTCACTGCAGCTGAACAAAGCAATAACAATACGTTGTAGCAACCAGGCAAGTTACCTCACATGACGTCTGCGACCGACAGACGTACTTCCTCTCTCCCTTCCCTGCCGCAGGACTGCATTGTATTAAGTTTCGCTGCTGACAATAGTCACATTCAGTTCTCCACCAGCCGGGGACAGGTACGTTTTTCCACCCACAGTACAAACATACTTGTTAGCAAGGGGAGTGGGGGTGGGGCTTTTTTTTTAGCAGGCCCAGCCCGGGCTGAGATTAGAGGACCAGGCGGACTTGAAGAATGAGGATGCAGTAGAAGGAAACCTTAGCAACACCAAAGCAAGAATAAGGTACACACAGTTGCTGTTGTTGTAAGGGACCATTGCACCATTTAAAACTGCAGTGAACTGCTGGGAAAGCTGCAGCACACACAAAGACTGAGGAGGACAAGGCAGTGCTAACCCTGAACAGTGCTAGGGAAAACTACTCCTCCAGATATGCTCGTGTTTTTCTTTTTTCTTTAAAAAAAAAAATAATAAAAAGAAGAAATGGGATGATTCATTGTATCTGCGCCAGCGTGAGAAACTACACACATAATGACACACATAACGAGAGTGCATGGAGATTCTGTGCGTAGTTCAGGCCACCTCCATTGTTCCCAACTCTGTCTGACTGTTCACTGGACGACTAACTGGAATGAAGAAGTTGAAGAAGTGTAAAGCTGTTTGTTCTGGTTTTATTTTATTTTTTAACCGTTAAGCACTCACCTTCCATCGAACCCTGGGTTTCCAACGCCTTGCCGACTGCTTTCTTTAAGAGACGTCTCTTTTTCCCTGATAGCTTGACGTTAGCCCGAGGGTTGGTCCTATAATCCAGTTTTTTAACACCCGTGTACGTTAGGCAACAATGAACGTCGAATGGGCTACCTACCTGCATTGTCTAAGCTTGTCGTCCGTTGTGTTCTTCAATGTCTCCTCGCTTCTCTCGTGTACCTGCTTTCGATGAGTCTTCTTCGTGTGCTTAATATTGCCGCCAATGCAAGCCGTCAAGTTAAATTCGCCACAGTGTTTAGGTCTGTTCTGAAAACTTACCCGTTTTGGCTTGTTAATTCTTCCCGCACCTGCCATTCCGCACGTGTTTACCATATACAATAATTAATAACATTAATTTTAAAGTTATTGGGAAATCTCGTAATTAAGATTTCCGAGATTTTTATTTCATAATAATAAAGTGACAGTACAGACTTCAAAACAGATCATTCAATACAGTGAAGGGTAGGAAGTATAGAGTGGCTTTTAAGGCTTCATTCACCCATCTTTTAAAAGAGTCACACAAAGTAATGCTAAAATAACATACCAGCTCTGTGTATAGCACAACAAGAACTCCATTTAAGGAGCACTGTACTGCTTGCGACAGTCCAGATTACTCAAGTTGTTCAAAATCTGCTGGAGAAGGTCTCTCTGTTGCTTCAACGTGGTGTACTTATCTTCCAGCTGCTTGGCAGAAGTTTCCAGCTGTAATATGAGCTGCTGAGTCATGTTTATCAGGGCTTGGTTTTGGACAGCCTCCTCCTCCAACCTGGCAAGGGTGGCATTGATGCCCGAGATGCGCTCAGGAGGGACAGGATGCAATGAGCTAAGCTCCGCCCTCAGTTGCGACAGAGTGCTGTTGGCTACTGCAATCTTCTCTCTGAACTGAAGCGTTCTGGAGGAGGACAGGTTGGCACTGAGGGAGGCATTGACAATGGCTGCGCGGTCCGCTGAGGCCCTCTTCCCCAGCACATCCAAGTCAGTGTGAAGAGTGTTGGACACGTTGACCAGGGAGTTCAGCTGGGTCTTAAGTGCCTCTGTTGAGTTGTGTGTCACGGAAGACGTCACATGGGAGCGAGAGATTACCTAGTGTGTGAAAAGGATATGGGGTAGAAGGGGAAAAGGGAAAGGAATGTAAGGAAGGTGGAGAGGGTGACGTGAGTAGGTGGTGAGGTGATGAGAGGTAGAGAGGGTGACGGTGAGTAGGTGGTGAGGTGATGAGAGGTGGAGAGGGTGATGGTGAGGTGATGGGAGGTGGTGAGTAGGTGGCAAGGTGATGAGGGAGATGGTGAGTAGGTGGTGAGGTGATGAAGGGTGATGAGGGAGGTGGTGAGGTGATGAGGGATGGTGAGGGAGAAGAGAAGGTTAAGTTGAAAGACATCATCAAAATATGTCCAGTACTGTAGAGGAACAATTTTAACATTACAACCTTCTCTATAAGGTGTCATAGCACGATCACAGGCTGACAAAAAATACACACAAAACGTTTGGCAAAAGACAGTAAGGAAGTGGCCCTTACCACGTACGCCTGGTTGAGGAGCAGAGTGGCCTCTTCAGTACTCCCAAGGGCGGCATCAACCACCACTGCAGCCTGGAGGAGGGTAAGGTTGGCCTGACTGGCCACACTGAGGGCAAGGCCTGAGCGTCTCTGTGCAGCGCCAATCCCTTCCACCAGACTGTCCAACTGGGACTTGAAGTTGCTCAGGTTCACCAGGCTTGCATTGAGTTGGTCCAACAGATCCAGGGACTGGCGCAGGATTCCCTGTGTCCCTTGTACGGTGGTGTCTGCCGTCCTTAACGCACCCTCGGCCTTTCTCACCAGGATGGCTGCCCGCTCACGCAGGACCACACTCCTGTCCAGCAGCAGGTGTGCTGTGGCGTTCAGGTCACCGAACGAGCTCTCCTCCTCAAGCAACCCCGTGGTCAGGTCACCTGTTCTGTTCCACAGCGTCTGGGACATGTCAGTCAGCCGGCTCACCCAGTTGGAGAGGTACAGGATGTCTGCATCAAAGTCGGGTGGTGTGGGGTCACGGGTCTGGTTAAGGAGAGACTGGGAGTCACTGGCGATAACGGGTGCGCTCTTGAGTATGCTTTCAAAATTACTCTTTGATTCCAAATACAGATTGTTAAGCGTGATCAAATCGTGTGCCTCCAACGTGGCCAGATTTGCAACTGTGACATTCTGAAGCACGATAGCCAGGCGGGAGAGCCTGAATGCATCAGAGGCCAGGGCAAAGGTCTCCTGTGCCCTGGCAAGAAGGCCTTGGGCCTGGAGCATCTGATCCCGGGATATTGCATCAGACTTGCGAGCCAGACCATCTAGTTTAAGGAACTGTAAGGGATGGTCAAACCTATTAAAAAGTAACTGAAATATTTTAAAGAATAGTGACTTACAGCTTGCTGTGTTTCATTAAGCAGTTCCAAGGACAGTTGTATCTGTGATGTTATTGTTTTCTCCAATACCTCCACCATATCGGTTATGTTGGCCAGGTTAATAAGCAATGCAGACTGTATGGAAACTCTGGCGGATAGTCCAACAACACCTTTGTTCGCAGTCAAGATGCTCGTCTTATACGCCATGGTGCTCATGTCAAAGGCAGTATCCTGCGTCACGAATTCATTCTGCTTGTTTACCAATACCACCACTTCAGCTGCTAATGACTTTGCCTTCTGGTGTAGGGACTGGATCAGTTGCTGGTATCTCACCAGCTCTCCCAGTACGTCAACACTGGACAGGGTTGCATTCATTCGCTCCACAAATACCTTGAATACTGTCGTAGTCATGTTCTGGTATTGTTCCACACCCTGGTAACATTCTGAGCACGCTGTGGGCGGGAGGAGGGGGAGGAGGGGGTAAATAAAATAACGAGTTGTACATTCAGTTGCTTTTGTTGTGGCGGGAGGAGTAATCTGTTTTGAAGCAGGCATTACGTCACCACATTCCTGAGGTTGGGAGCCCATCGTGCTGTTTACCAACAGCTGGTTTGGGTGTTTATCGCTCTGCCCGCCCAACCACCTCACGCCAAATCATGCATGCCATTTCATACCTTCACAGACGAATGCCGTAGCGGAGTCTCCACCACTAGAATACCATGGCTGTTTGCCGTACCCGCTCGAGCACGTTTCGCACCGCTTTCCCTCGGAGTTGTGACTGCAGTTGCACACAGGGACATTGCCGCCCTCTCTCGCGCAGCTAGACGCATGCCCGTTGCAGGCACAGCGAGCCGTGATGCTTACGTTCGCTACGGCGACGTGGTCGCTGGCGGGGTAGAGGCCGAGTCGAATGGCGTCTGCTGGCTCCGCGTCTTGGCGAAGCGCGAAGGTGACCTTCTGGCGGGAATCGGGCAGAAGCTGGAGTGTCACCGCGGTGCACGTGCCTTTCCCTCCACACAGCGCGGCGGAGTAAGACAGCAATGCGCTGAACGTCTTTCCTCCATCAGCAGAGGTCAGAACGGCAGTAGCGTTTGGAGGTGGTCCGACAAACTCCACGGCCACCTCCTTCACCTCGTACGCCCCGCTGAGGTGGAACGTGAGGTTGACGCTCTCACCAGGCGAGACTTTCGCGGACTGCCAGTACGTAACGGAGTTCCCGTCCGTCGCTAGACCGGCCGCGTGCGACTGCGAGGGAACGCTTGCATCGCACGGGGAGCACTTATCACACGCGGGACCGGACGAACTGCACGTACTGGTGGCGGTGGGAACCAGACCAGCTGCTGCATCTTCGTACGGTGGGTAGCACGGAACTGGAGTACCGTTAACTCCATAGCACGGCAGCTGCGAACCAGCAGTCGTCGAGCGAACCAAGACACAACACAGCGCTATCAGTTGAATCCGCCTCATGGCAACTTAAAACCACAATGTAATCAAAGTACAGATAATGATTTCACAGCGTCTAGTTGTGCTATTTTCATTCCTTTACAGCCGTTTCGGCCTTCGCAGCTGTTTCGACCTCTTCTTGTTCGCCTTCTGAAATATCGTCGTCACCAGCAACCTCCTGGTTCTCGAGCGTCAGTTTTTCCATCTGCTTTTGAAGCTCCGCCTCATCAATATCTGTTACAACCTTGGGCTGTGTGTGTGTGTGTGTGTGTGTGTGTGTGTGTGTGTGTGATGGGCTCACATTCCAAACACAACACTAAAAGAGAGAGCACAAACCTCCATTTTGAGGTTGAACTGCCCTTCATTTTCCTCAATGGTCTCCCTGATCACTTGGATGGCAGCACTGAGTCTTGCAATCCCTTCATTTCTGTCCAAAGTTGTAGTAGTCATGACATACTGGGGAGGAGCTATCAGGTTGATCTAAGGAAGACACTTCATTAATTCAGCCCCCCACACACTGCAGTCTGGAGTGAGTGTACCTTAATGGGCATGTCTTCAGTTGACTGCTTCAGACCGGCCCTCAGAGCTGTCTTAACTGCATCAATACCTTCATACCCATAGCAAGAGACATCAATGTCTGTGTTGTATAAACAAGACGACATGTCACCAAAGAGAAAATAATGATGATAATTAAAACCTGCTCTGATTTTGACGGGGTTAGGTGTGAGCCGATGTTTGATATTAAACAGCAACGCATTCTTCTCGTCGTTGTCCTCTCTGAATTTGCAATCATCCAGGACTGACGGGTTCCTGTGCCCCAACAGGCAACATGTGCTAAACACAACACACAAAACACCGCAAGCTTCCTCACGTGACGGCTTTCTTGAAGAGATCGTAAGAACTCCCTGGGACTCCATTTTTCTCCTCTAACTTCCATGCAGTCCTCTCATAAAAGTCTTCCAGCTGGTCACTGTCATATTGGAGTGTACTGGCCACGTTTCTTAAGATGCTGTTAACCTAACATCCAAATGAAGTAAACAGCCATTCTTTCTTAATTTTATTTAAGTCTTTACCGTTTTCGCCTTGGAAAACTTTTCTTCGCACTTTTGTATTTCCTCTGGTGACACTCTTCTTTTGGACAAATCAATATAGCCTGCAAAAAGTGCGCCTTAGTTGGAATCTCCTCGTCTGCCACTTAACTTACCTTTGCTTTCGTCTACCCTGATGACGACTACACACTCATTCCTGCCGATGCGCACCAATTTGTTGATAGACCTGATGCGCCTTCGGGACAGTTCACTCAGCATAATCATTCCTTCAATGTTGTTGTATTCCAGCAGACTCACGTATGCACCCATCTCCGCGATGGAGCGCACATTAACCATAACCACATCCTCAAGCTTTGGATACTTATGTCTATAGTAGCGGCAAGAGAGCTGCTGTGTTGTTACCTTCCCCTCGGTCATATCTCTTATGCACGACAATGTGGGACAAATCAAATTTAACCCGTTTAGGACAACATGTTTAATTAACGCAATGAATTTATAAAATTAAATGTAAAAAATGAAAACTGACGGAAAAAAAAAAAACAGATGATGATTTGGAAGTTGCGAACAAATATTGCTGCACAATGAAGACCTGTTGCCGTGTGGAATGCTCATGTTACAGCTGCTACAATAGAATATCCTCGCTGCCCAAGCATGGCCATGAGGTAGCCTCTGCAGTCTCCAATGAGTCAGTTACATTACCTGTGTGCTTCAGCAAGGTCATCTTCAATTCATTTTCCTGCTGCGTTTTCCCACAATGTCAGCCAACACCGCAACAGTTTCCTTGATAAGGTCGTCCATAATGCTATCAGCCACTGATAACTTGACCTGAGTTTCATCGTGACTGTAATCTATCCAGGAAGGCTCTTCTTCTCGAAGCTCCTTGATCAGAAGCATGTCCACAAAGTCAATCTCTCGTCCTCCTGGCCTCTTTGCTCCACTCAAGAACCTCACACCCAACAGTGACAAAGGTGTCTGTCCCCTTGAGAGTGCCACGTATACCTTGTCCTGCAACTGAGCAAGCTCAGCTTGTGACTTCAAGCCTCGGGTGACGAGCTTCCCACCTTTGGTGCAACCACGTGACCAGACCGGTTCCTGAACCGGTTTGGGGTGAAATTCTTTGATAGTATCCATGGCAATATTGTAGACCAGGTCCACATAGTGCTGTCTGCATTGTGCCTCCTCGTACCCAAGTTTCTTGGCATTGTAAAGTTTTGTGTAAAGCTCCTGAGGGCATCTGTGGATATCTGTGGTGTGTAGTTGGTCTACTCCCATCCTTTGGAAGGTGCGCCATGCATACTCGCACACTGTGTTGACAGACCTGCGGTCACTATTCACCATGTGATGAGCGTCGACAACAGCTGTGGGAGGAGCCAATTCAACTTGAGGGTGCAGTAGTTGTTGGGAAGGATGGGCACCCGGTGGAGGAGAATGGGTACCCAATGAAGGATGGGCACCCGGTGGAGGAGAATGGGTACCCAATGAAGGATGGGCACCCGGTGGAGGAGAATGGGTACCCAATGAAGGATGGGCACCCGGTGGAGGAGAATGGGTACCCGATAAAGGATGGGCACCCGGTGGAGGCACTACAACACACTCCAAATGGGGCATATGTATATCAGCCTCAAACCGATGCTGGTGTAGAGGTGACAGAGTGGATGTTGCGGAAGGTGACAGAGGTGGAGAGACGTCTCTAACAGTATGACCATTGGTATCAACATGGTCTGGGGACTGTTGGTTCTCCCTTGCAGACAGCAATCCATTCACGTACATGTTCTCAGACCGAACCAGCAGTGCAAGCAGGTCATCTGTTATTTTCTCTGCCTTCTGTTCCAGAGTCAAGGTAACATTCCTCTCTTGCCTCACCACCACCACAGCTGGCTTGTCTTCTGGTTGGCCATGAACGGCCGCACGACCACGCCTTGACCTGAACAGCTGGTACATTGTCTCGAAGGCCTCATTGGCCAAATCCTGGACCACGTCCTTCGCTAATGGATAGGCTGAATGCTGCTCCCCGACATTACCTGGAAGTTCAACGACCAATGGTGCAGATGGTAGATCGGCGGGCTGGTTCGAACCCACATCACCGGCCAGCTCGGGACTTACAGGCCCGTCCTCTGCAATCTCGGATATCTGGGGAGTTGTGGCTGCCTCCACCCCCATGGGTGACCGAGCCCCAGGCGCTTCCTGCCCATGTTCAGGGACTGCCAGCTCTTTAAAGGTAGTAGTAGAACCTCTGTCCAATTGCAGTTTGTTATCAGCAGCAGCAATGTCTTTAGCTATCACTTCTGTCATTCTATGCTTCTCTTCCTCTTCTTCAGGCTCTTCAAACTCCTCTTCCTCCACTTCCTCTAGTAGGCTTTCCTCTTTCTCCACTTCTTCTACATCCCTTTCCCCCTCCTCCTCGTCCTCTTCACTTTTCTCTTTCTCCTCGTCCTCTGGCAACTCTTTCTTCTCTACTTCCTCCACTACCGTTTTACCTTCCTCCCTTTCTTCCTTGTCCTTCATCACTGGTTCCCCTCTAGCCTCTAAATTATGTGGCCCATCCCGTCTGATTTTGTCCATATTATAGAAGTCATCGTCATCCTCCTCCTCCTCCTCCTCAACTTCCTCTAAAACCTCTTCATCCAAGTTCCTCTCTCCACCTTGCCCATGGCCAATGCTATCACCTTCCTCTCTGAGCATGGTACCCTTCTGTACAGATTTTTCCTTTTCAGGTTCAGACCTGTGCCCATCAAGTCCTGAGGGTTCCTCCTCAGCTTCAGTCCTGTGCCCATCAAGTCCTGAGGGTTCCTCCTCAGCTTCAGTCCTGTGCCCATCAAGTACTGAGGGTTCCTCCTCAGGTTCAGACCTGTGCCCATCAAGTCCTGAGGGTTCCTCCTCAACTTCAGTCCTGTGCCCATCAAGTTCTGAGGGTTCCTCCTCAGCTTCAGTCCTGTGCCCATCAAGTCCTGAGGGTTCCTCCTCAGCTTCAGTCCTGTGCCCATCAAGCTCTGAGGGTTCCTCCTCAAGCTCAACCTTATCACTGGATGGTGACGATTGGGATGGCCTCTCAAATGTCTCACTGGTGTACATCTCTGAGGGTAGTTTCTCTTCCTGATGAAGCACGCCGGGGGACCCACCCATTGGTCGACCCCCCTGTTGTCCTTCTGAAGAATATGAGCAAGCAGACTCCGACAGGACCTCTTCCACTGAATCGTGATGGGATAATGATTTCTGCACCTCAAGAGGCTGTGTGAACTGTGAGTAGGTAGGAGGATGTGAGGGTGTGTTGACCTCCTCTACCTCTGGAGGGTGAGAGGGTGTGGTGGCCTCCTCTAGAGGGTGTGAAGGTGTGGTGGCCTCTTCTAGAGGGTGTGAAGGTGTGGTGACCTCATCTGGTACAGGCTGTTCTGCGGCAGACGAGGGTGGGGTGTGAGGGTGCGAGGGAGAAGAATACACTGTGTTGTCTCTGTTCTGGTCAGGCAATGGGCTACCCGGTGTGGATGAATGAGAAGAGGAGATGTCTGAAGGAGGTAAGGAGGATGCCTTGGCAGTGGAGATGACCTTGTTCACAGCCTATGTAGGTAAGGAGATAGTCTATGCACATACACACACACGCACACACACATTACACACTACACATACATACACTACACACACACATGCACACACTACGCACATATGCAAACACACTACACACATATGCACACCACTACACACATATGCACACACATTACACACTACACATACATACACTACACACACACATGCACACACACTACACACATATGCAAACACATTACACACACATGCACACACATTACACACACATGCACACACATTACACACTATACACACCTCAAGCTGCTTCTTCAGCTGTTCTTCCTGCTCTTTCAGGATGGCTTTCTTCCTTCTCTTCTGCTCACTCTGTAGTCTCCTAGCCTCTCTCTTCCGCTGCTCCAGCTGCTCCTTAAGGACGCGTATCCGACCTTCAACGGAACTCACTCCTGACACAGCACCTTCTAAACATAGAGGTAAGGGGAGGAGGGTGGGACGAAAGGTACAGGTCAGTGAGAAGGGAGAACAGGTGGGGTGGGTAGGACTATTAGAGAGCCCACAGGTGGGGGTGAGGTAGGACTATTAGAGAGCCCACAGGTGGGGTGGGTAGGACTATTAGAGAGCCCCCAGGTGGGGTGGGGTAGGACTATTAGAGAGCCCCCAGGTGGGGTTTTGTAGGACTATTAGAGAGCCCACAGGTGGGGGTGGGGTAGGACTATTAGAGAGCCCACAGGTGGGGGTGGGGTAGGACTATTAGAGAGCCCACAGGTGGGGTGGGGTAGGACTATTAGAGAGCCCACAGGTGGGGTGGGGTAGGACTATTAGAGAGCCCACAGGTGGGGTGGGTAGGACTATTAGAAAGCCCACAGGTGGGGTGGGGTAGGACTATTAGAGAGCCCACAGGTGGGGTGGGGTAGGACTATTAGAAAGCTCCCAGGTGGGGGTGAGGTAGGACTATTAGAGAGCCCACAGGTGGGGGTGGTGTAGGACTATTAGAAAGCTCCCAGGTGGGGGTGAGGTAGGACTATTAGAGAGCCCACAGGTGGGGTGGGGTAGGACTATTAGAGAGCCCACAGGTGGGGTGGGGTAGGACTATTAGAAAGCTCCCAGGTGGGGGTGAGGTTATTAAGTGCATCAATTACCATTACCTGAGATACTTTCTGCAATATTAAGGGTTTCCTCTTCAGCAAAAAGTCTATGTTGTGAAGGTGTGGATGTAAGCTTGGGTATGCTGCTGCTGGGGTGGAAGGACTCAAACGTGTCATTATTGTACTCATCCCGCACACAGGTGGTATGTGACGTCTGAGTCACTTTTGGGAGGGTCCCACCGCTGTGAGTATTAGAGGCTGTGTGGTCCAGCTGAGTGTGCACCCCTGTGGTGCTTCCCTGAGTGTGGTCCAGCTGAGTGTGCACCACTGTGGTGCTTCCCTGAGTGTGGCTACGTCCAGAGTGGTTCTTCACTTGTTCCTCCTCTTCAATCTGCTCCTCTTCCTCTTCAGGGTGGTGGTGGTCTTCACTAATCTGCTCTTCAGGCTGGCTGAGTACCTCCTCAATACTCTCTCTGGGGTAGCTTGGACCTTCAGAGGCAATGGTACGTGGTTCACTCTCCTCTTTCAACGAAGCACTTGGCAGGTTGGGTGAGGCTGGCACCACAGTGGAGTCTGGCCTCCTCCTGTCATCAGTTCCAGCACGTAGCGTGTTCTCCTCCTCCCCAGGCACTTCCTCCTCGGCTGCACTCGTCTCACTAGCAGCTGCCTCACCACTCCTGCCCTTTGTCCTCCTGTGTGATTCCATCCTCTGCCCAAAGGACCTCAGTGCTTTACCCACCAGCTTGGTAACCTCCTCTTCTTCCACCTCCAACATCTGCTCCTTCTTCAACAGCTTCTCCTGCTGCCTCAGGGCAGCTTCAGCCGCCTGCCGTCGCCGTAGCAACACCTTCTCCCGATGTGCCAAGTACCTGAAGGAGCATGAAGGTGGTACACCGGTCACTTCTTCTGCAAAAACAGTTTGTTTTTTTTTTGGGGGGGGGGGGGGGGCGGGTTTACTCACTTGTCTGCATCAGCAGATGCAGCCTTCTTGAGCTGCTTGAGTGTAGGAGAGTCAGTGGTTGGTGTCTTGGTGCCAGTTGTGATGGATGCATCTGCTCCAGCAGTCTCTGGCCTCTTGGGGGTGGATGGTTGTGCTTCCATCGTTTGGGAGCAGATGGAGGATGTGGGCGTGGAGGCACGCTGCTCCAGCTCCTCTGCCGGGACAGCCGCTGAGGTGTGCTCCTGGGTCAGGTCCTCAGAGATGGAGCTGTGCAGGCTAGCTGCATCCTAAGGCAAGAGCAGACCACCACCCACATCAGTTAGGGGCTACCTCCCTTACACACCACCGACAGCAGTGAGGGGCCACATTCCTTACATACCACCCACATCAGTTAGCGACCACATTTCTTATATACCACCCACATCAGTTAGGGGACACATCCCTTACATACCACCCATATCAGTTCGGGGTTACCTCCCTTACATACCACCCACATCCGTTAGGGGACACATCCCTTACATACCACCCACATCAGTTAGCGACCACATTTCTTATATACCACCCACATCAGTTAGGGGACACATCCCTTACATACCACCCATATCAGTTCGGGGTTACCTCCCTTACATACCACCCACATCCGTTAGGGGACACATCCCTTACATACCACCCACATCAGTTAGGGGACACATTCCTTACATACCACCCACATCAGTTAGGAGACACATCCCTTACATACCACCCATATCAGTTAGGGGACACATCCCTTACATACCACCCACATCAGTTAGGGGACACATCCCTTACATACCACTCACATCAGTTAGGGGACACATCCCTTACATACCACCCACATCAGTCAGGGGTTACCTCCCTAACATACCACCACCACCCACATCAGAAAGGGGCTACCTCCCTTACACACACAGTATCCACATCAGATGGACCAGCACACATTCAAACTGACCTTGAGATCTTGGCGCAGGGAGGGGGAAGGAGAGATGCTCATCTCTCTGTCTGGAGTGGGTGACTGTCCCACTGTGTCTCCTCCTGCTGACCCATAGCACCTAACCTTCTGTCGGTAGTAGTTAGTGGACCTGTTCAGTTTTCCTATCTCCTTGTGCTGCTGGAGAATGAGATGACGCTCTGTGCTGGCCAGTCTCTGCACCTCCCTCAGTCGCCTGATCTCAGCCTGTGTGTGTGTGTGTGTGTGTGTGTGTGTGTGTGTGTGTGTGTGTGTGTGTGTGTGTGCATGTGCGTGTGTGTGTGTGTGTGTGTGTGTGTGTGTATGTGTGTGTGTGTGTGTGTGTGTGTGTGTGTGTGTGTGTGTGTGTGTGTGTGTGTGTATGCGTGTGCGTGGCATTAACATTGGAAGACAGCAGTATGGGTACTATTAAACTATGTTCTTAACCAGTACTGACAACAGCATAGACCATTTAGTGTTCTGCTGTAACTGATCTCACTCTTCTATTAACATTTGACGTAGATTAAAGATTAAATTGTTGTATAAGTATGTACGTGTAGTATATGAAACACCAATATCATGATCCATAATAAGTCACTGACGAATCCTTCATTTGAGTTAATAATTATTACTACTGTACATAGTGCGAGGCCTGTAATAATTTCACCAAGTGAAGTTTACATGTACAGTAAGGGAGGGATATAGCCTAACATGTACAGTAGTTTATATGTACAGTAAGGGAGGGATATAGCCTTACATGTACAGTAAGGAAGGTATATATAGACTTACATGTACAGTAAGGGAGGGATATACAGCCTAACATGTACAGTAAGGGAGGGATATATAGCCCATCACAAGAAGTCAATTGCACAAGGAAAACAGTCAATTAGCAAACAAAAATATAATGCATACCATAAAAGGAATGGCATCCAATGTGTACAAGTTCAAGTGATCAGATTATAGATTATAGGTCAGCATAGAGCTCTCCAACCCCCCCCCCCCCACCCCCAAACTATGGCTATTAGGTCAGGGGAATATGTGTGCCAGTATCAAAACTGCACATACATATTTGTATAGGTGAGCTTAAGTGTGTGTGTGTGTGTGTGTGTTTGTTGCACGTGCATGAAGATACAAGATAAAGACAGACCTGCTCAAGCTTCAGCTGCTTCAACACTTTCTTCTCCTTCTCCATCAGTGCAGATATCATTTCGATGGCTCCCTTCCTCTCCAGCTTCTCCTTCTTGATGCGCAGCCACTCCAGCTCTGCCTGCGCCTTCTCCCTGATGGCCTTCTCTCTCAGCTGGAGCAGGGTGGCCTGGTGCTGGGCCCTCAGCTCCTCCTCGTGCATGTACTGCTGCACCATGCGCGTCGTGAACAGGAAGAAGGAGTCGCCCTTCTGCTTGGCATGGTGCTCTCTAGATGGAGTGGAAGAAGGGGAATGGTCGCCCTGCGACAATGCAAAAGCTTCTGAGTCACTGTTCTCGACAGAACTCAGTTGCTGTCTTCGCAGTGGCCTCTGATGGAGGCTCCTGGAAGTCTGAAGGAAGACAAGTTCATACAGTAAATTAGGTGCTTCTACACCCCCACGTAAACAATCATTACACACTGACCTGGTCAACCTCCTCTGTGAGTACAGGTGATGCCCTCTCGCTGTCCTCACCTCCATGATCCTCCTCCTCCACCTCCTCTGTCTCCACCTCGTCCCCACGACGCTGCCCCTCCTCCATGTCGGAGACTGTGTCCACAGTGCTTGGAGCTGGACTTGTAACTCCAAGGGATCGTCGAGTCCTGTTGGTTTCTGGTTCCGTGCTTGGAGGTCGACTGGTTCCAGTCTGCGACTGGAATGTCTTGATGGCTTCTGGTTCTGTACTTGGTTGCCTAGTTAAAATCTCTGACTGGAATGTTCTGTCCACTCCTGGTTCTGTGCTTATAGGCCGGCTGGTTCCAGTCTGTGACTGGAGTGTTCTGTCCACTCCTGGTTCTGTGCTTATAGGCCGGCTGGTTCCAGTCTGTGACTGGAGTGTTCTATCCACTCCTTGTTCTGTGCTTATAGGCCGGCTGGTTCCTTGGGATCCCACGTTGGTATGCATGGTGGAGCCCTTGTGGCTCGGCAGAGACACACTGTTTTCAAAGTCATTCTGATATTGGTGTGACAGGGGTTGAGCAGATAGTTGAGATAGTGAGGGTGACGATCGCTGCGGGCTCTTCGACGTCAGCTGCGTCTTCCTGGACTCAGGCCTATCCCCTAGGGCAATCTTGACCGCCTCCCTGGTTGCTGCCACGGCGACGCTTGTGGCCATGTCCTGGGCAACCTTCATCTGCTGCTGAGCAGCTGCCACCATGGCAACGGTGGCAGCAGAGTGCGCCTCCACCATCTGTCTGGTTATGTCGCGGGCCACCTGGGAGGACTCTTCGTGGAGTTTGGCCAGCTTGGCCGCGTGCTCAGCAGCCTTGCGTGCAGTCTCTTCCTGAAGACGCCTGGTATCGGACGCCACCCTCTCCACCTGCTCCTTCAGCGCCTCTCCCTTCCTCTCTTCCTCCTCCCTCCTCCTCTCTGCCTCTGCGGCCTTGGTCCTGTTAAGCAATGCCCCGACCTCCTGCCCGCGCAGCTGTTTCTCAGAGGTCAGCAGCTGGGCCAGAGTGGCTGCCTCGCTCTGCGCCATGGCAACGGCCCTCGTCTCCTCCACACTCGAGAGGTGCCTCATTGACTCTTCCACCGACTCGAGCAGGTTGAGTTCTGTCTGGAGCTTCAGTTGCAGCGACCTAGGTGAGAGCCTTCCCCCGACTGGTGACAGCTCCTCTCGCGCAGGGGTGGGTGAAGCCATGCTCGAGCGTTGCATGGGCTCTGTGCGTAAGGAAGCAGCGGGATCGTCAACCACTGAGGAGTCTGAGAGGGAAGACAGCAAGGGAGTCCCGTCCTCCCCCACTGTTGTAGGTTGGGTCGCCTGACCCCTGCTCGCTTGAAGTGGTGTGGTGTCCACCTCTTCGTGGACACTGCTACGGGCTGCGGCACTCTGATGAGTGGTGGGAGTGACTTGACGGGAAACAGGTGTGTTGGTGGGCGTGGTCTGACTAGAGTTGTTGTTACGCGAAGGAGGGGAGGGAAGTACAGAGGCGTGCTGACTTTGAAGGGTTCCCGTCCTGGAAGGGGAGCCTGCTGTCTTCTCTGAAGTCTGGCTTCCATAGGCTAATGGCTCTCCTTCCCTTGCCGGGGTCTGCTCAAAGGACAGTGTGTAGGAGTACCGCATCTCATCGTGAGGTTGTGGGGTGGTATGGGTGGAGCCTTGGGACTGTTGTAGCCTTGCCCCTTGGAGACCTAGAGTCTCTCTCAGCTTCTCCTGCTGGCGATTGAAGACGTTGATTACACTGTACGCGTCCCCTACCGTTTGTTGCCACGGGAGATCTGCAGGTGGCGCAGTTTCAAGACGTATGGAAGGTGGCACCTGAGGGGGGAGGGTTCCAAGGTTGCACGGGGTAGGAGCAACCCCGAGTCCACTCGTACGAGTGCCCAGTCCCTCCTGCCGTGGAGAGGCAGGAGAGACTATGGTGGCGACCACGGTAACAGGGACGGAAGTGTCGTTTCCGGCTCCAGATGGGTCCCTGTGCCGGCCCCACTCACCTAACCCCTTGCGCACCCTGTGCCCACGGAAGGCAGCCTGGATTTTAGACGCAGCAGCTTCCTCCTCCACCCTCCTCCTGGACGTCTGGGCGTGCTCCTGCAGGCTTCCCACACCCGGCAGCTCGCTCGGGGAGGCTGCCGAGGTCATCCTGACCATCAGGTTACGCCTCACAGAGGTGCGGTCAGGAGGGAGGGAGGTGTGGTCAGAAGGGAAGGAGGTGGGGCCAGTGCCAAGGTCAGCCATGTCTACAGTTTCCCGCTGTTCCATTTCATGCGCAATGCGCTCCTTCAGCTTCAAGGCAGATTCGGTGAGGGACCTCAGCTTGTCTTCATGGTTGGATTGAGGCAGCTGGTACACCACTGCTGGCTTGGAGGTTGGGGGACGAGCTTGGAGATGGGACTGGGGATGAGAAGACCAAAGCTGGGAGTGTGGTACTGTGCTGCGAGATGCGTGCCCTGATGAGGGGGTGGGGTAAGGGGTGTTGTTATAGGGGGTTGGATGGACAACTCTTCTTGAGTTCATTGGTCCCAAAGGTAAGCCAGGCCTGGTCCGCACAGGGATGCGGGAAGTGGAGGAAGAGGCAGATAGATGGTCCCGCGATGACGCGAGGCTTGAGGTGGGGGAGAGGTGGCCTGACTCAAGTGGGGAGTGGAAGGAATTCAAGCCTGAAGCGGGATGCAGCAACCTAGTATGGTCATCATGAAGATAGTCAGAGTCCTACAGAAGGGGAGGAGGAGGTACATGTGACAGGAACTAGGCCCATTCCCCTTGCACATATATTTACTACTTTTCCCATGCAGCATCCTCACATATTTGATCTATGCTCACTATATTCACACACACACTCACAAGCACACACATACATAGGCACATACACATGCACACACATATCCCCATGCATACACGGATATGCATATACACACATGCTTACAGAAGTCATGTCTTCTGCTGAAGGAAGAACCACACCAGATGAGGCCAATGATTGCGTCTCAAACTGCTGCTGAGGCTTCTGCTTATTGCGAGAGCCAGCAATGGCCATGTTTCTCTGTCGCTGATAGAGTTCCTTCAATTTCTCCTCCTTCTCCTTCTGCGCTTTCTCCTTCAGCAACTTCTCCTCCCTATCCTTCTTCTTTTGTAACTCCTGCTTCTTCAGAAGGAACTTCTGCATACAGAGGTGGAGGAGGTAGGGGAGAGAAAAATACAAGTAAGATACTGCTGTAGAATGGAAGAGCAGTGTTAGGTATGAAAAGTGATGGGAGGTGAACATATGTGGGTCTCTTGTGTAAAGTAGTATCGATCATTTGTACTACAATACGCACAGTTATCACAAAAGGTGAACTGTTCAAGTACAGACCACACCAATACGGGGTACACTTCCACTTCATGGAGACATCCAACATGGAGGTACACACTTCACTGTGCATCAATGTAGTTATTGATGAACATAGCAAGCTTGCCCAAGATAACTAAAAAACGTATCACATGGTTAAACAAACAGATGGGTGGGGAAAAAATGCATTAGTTTTCTTAGAAGTGAGTACCTAAACTGGGAAAATTTTCTTTATCAAGGTGTGTTTATTAGTTGAAAGGAAACAGCCATTTCCTTGAAGATGGTTGGATATATGACTTCAGAATCCACAATCAAACCACTTATGGGCATATACAACACATGCAACATGTGTCCACACATGTACGTGTGTAGAACCATAAACACACACACACACACACACACACACACACACACACACACACACACACACACACACACATGCACACACCATGTCCACACTTCCTGGCTACACTTGTTTATTTACACTACAAGGGATGGAGAATCTCACCTTGACCTCCAAATTGGGCTCCTTGACCTTAGCAGGCTGACCGACAGGCTCTGATGGTAACGAACCAAATTACAGGTGAAATGAGGCACCACACAACAATGGCAGCTATCCAAGGCATACCGGTAGCTTTGGCCTTCTTTGGCAATGGCTGATGAGGAAAGGCAGCTCCTTCTCTCCAAGGTCGGGACCGCACCTTGGCCTTTTGCTCATCTGCACAGAGAAAGGGGTACCTTAATGTAATGGCTGTGGATGGAAGTCGTCTATGTATGTAACAGCTGTGTCACATGGACCCACAGACATGCATTTTTACAACAATGAATGTAACATAGTTACGGCTGCATACTGCTTTGTATCGTGCATGTTCCAACAAGCACACATGATGTGTACATAAACACTACTAAAAGAGGTCACAAAATTCCACAGGATGTAAACATAAACAGACATGCCATCAACACACACATACATACACACACACACACACACACAGGCACACACACATACACACACAGACACACACACATACACACACACAGACACACACAGGCACACACATACACACAGGCATAAACACATACACACACATATACACACACATACACACACATATACACACACATACACACACATATACACACACATATACACATGCAGGCATACAGATATCTGTTGATACAACACACAGGCACACACATACATACAGACAAATGTATTAAACGTATGCTTGTAAATAATGGGGACATCAGACAACCAAAGCATTTTAATGCTCCATTCAACATAAAGAGAGTGATGTAAGCAAACATGCTATTGTAAGTTAACAATCCAATTCCTGGCGGGAACGTCATAGGAGGCCAATCATCTTGTGACTGCTCTGATTTGTGCACGCTAATAATAAGGTGCCCAAGTAATAGCCATGTCGTGTACACACACATGTGGATACACGTACACACACCAGCTAAGTGTGCTGATCATTGCACTCCTACATCCCCCAGCTGTGGAGTGTGCACACACACATATATATATGCATGCACATACACACACACACTACATGTATACACACACACACATACACAGGTACACACACATACACACACACACATCACAATTACACAACACAGCATAACACAGGTGCAACCACATCTACTTTTGTACAAACAACACACCTGCAAAAAACCACACAAGCACCCACACAAGCACAACAAACACACCAGAAAAAGCTTTTAATTATACATCCCTCACCCATCCACCCTGAGCACAAGAGATAATACACAATATACACACACCAATAATATGCAGAGTCCCTCACCATCCATCTTGGGCATCCTGTTGGCAGCAAGGCCTCCCTCATCTGCCCCTAGATCATGCAGTACCTTGACAGCACTCTCAGGAAGACCTGAGTAACTCCCTCCGCCCTCTGCCCCACTAATGCTTTCCACATCCTTGCCCCCTCCTTCCAGTAAAGTACCAGCTCCTCCTACCCCATGCTCAGGCACATGAGGGAGAACACCAGTAGAAACATCAACAGAAGGAAGACCGTTGGTTGAGGAGAGGCCTTCCCTGTCTCGGGCCAAGATGGTTTCTGCTAGCTTCTTCCCCTCCCTCCAGGAGGAGGTAGTGATTATGCCCGAGGTGTGTGGGCCACCCTCGGCTGCTGGCAAGGTTTTGCAGACCTTCCTGACCCTGGCTGGAGCGGGCTGAGGTGGGGGACGAGGGTAGATGGGAGGCTTCGCCCTGTCCGTTACAGCCCTGGTGGACCGGGGTCGCCTCTGAGGGCCACCGGCGCTCTCCCGGGGGGGTTTTCCTCGCGGGGGGAGAGGTGCAGAGGTGGACCTGGTTGACAAAGGAGGACGAGCAGTGCGCGGGGGTGGGGGGTTGGGTTGGTTGCCGGGAGGTTTACGGGTGCTGAAGCCACTGTAACTTTGCGGGGCAGATACAGCTGTCGTCTTCCGCTTTTTTTCCTGGAGGGCACGGGAGCGATTCGAACTGGCTGCGCCCGGCTCCATCTCCTCCTCCCCATTGAACTGCACAGGACTTGAGGGGCCATGCAGTTGCCTGGAGGGCAGTTCTGGTGTGGGATGGTAGGGTGATGGAGGAGGGGGCGAAGAAGGGGGCAACGGCCGGAATGAGTCTAGCACTGTAGTGTTTACAGAAGCTGGGAAATTAAGGGGGGGAAGGGGGAATGTCAAAACTTGGAAGTGCATACCTGCCTTCTAAGGGGGAGGGGGAGAACTGGGTTATTAAAAAAAAATTCTCACCACTCACATTTTGGCAAGGCCTGGAATCCACGCTGGTCCTGGTTGCTGCTGCTGGGAAGGGAAGCTTTGGTGGCCTGTGCAACTTGCTTCTGTTTCTCAATCTTTGCCCTTAGTACAGCTAATGTAGCTGCCCAAACACACACAAATAAAAACACACACACACATACACACACAAACACACACACAGGGTCAAACATCAGCACCACTCCTCCCACTCCCCTAAATCCTACCTTCTGGGAGCTCAACTGACGCGATGGAAGCCTGTGAGGTAACAGGGACCTGGGCGTTTATTACAGTTACAAGTGGTTCAGCCACCTGTTTGACATCTTGGGGATGTATCGAAACGTGTTGTGGCGCAGGAGAACTCTTGAAGTCAACGGGAGGTCCAAACACGGCGTGGGCATTGGAATAAGGAGGAAAGGACTTCTGCACAAGTCCGGGAAGGTTGCCGTGGTTGCCGTTCGGTAGCGACGCCGCGCTGGTAACGGATACAGGTTTCCTTAACGGCTGCTTCGCTGAAGAGACCACTGGACGCGTGCGGTCTTCTTTCTGACCAGTAGGTACTGATGCGGCGGTCGTGTCTGTCACCCCGGGGTCCTCCCAGGCCAGCCTCACACCGTTCCTGTTGGGAGGAACTTGTGTGTGAGCGGACCGTGCGCCCTTATCCGGAGCGCTGGGCTTGAGGCCCTTCGCCGGAGCTTGCTTCTGAGCAGCTCTTTCCAGTCTCTGTTGCTGAGAGATGAACGCCTTGTATGCGAGGTGTGCGTCTGGTTAACACAGCAAGTATAGACAAACTTACCACGCTACTATCTTTTCCGAACAATGTCCATGCTTCCGTTAGCCCTAATGCATAAAGCATTAATGCGCACTTAATCAACCAGTTAGGCCAGTCTAAACACGACCAGATTTTGCAACAATAAGCATCAGATTCCTCACCGGCATGCACTGCTGACTGCTTCGCCGATGACAACTCCGAGCGTCTCACAATTCTCGGTTCGCCAACTTTGCGCCCAAGTACGGAAGTCATGTCTACGGCTAGAATAACCTACTCTGCTCCACAAGCCTATTCTCGTTTAAGGGAAACAACAGCGTCCCCTTGCAAATTTTCAAGCTTGTGACTATGGCCACATTTATTTTTTTTGAATAGTGAAACTTAACCCTGTGAAAACCGAACATATATTATTATTTTTTGACGCGATGCCCAAAGTTATTTCTCGAAGTATCGTTTGCACAGACACCAAAGATAAGGAAGAGTATGAAGGAGACACGCCGCTCTACGTGTACTACTGTGTCTGCGGACAGTTGGCACTTATTCTAGGTTAGCTGTTTTACGAACTTGTGTCTTTTAGCAAGCGTGTCTTGGGGTTATTCAGACTCGACACTCGAGAAGCTGCCTCTTCGGAAGCGTGATGGCGCCAGGGTGATTGACGTAGCAAGAAATGCTCACAAGGTGTACTGCGAGCCAGCGGGTCCGACCTTCCTTAAAAGACCGCAAGGCATCGAACAACAATTCAGGTTTAAATGCAAGAAGTAAGTCGTCCACTTCAATGGAAACCATTTGTGAACACTGTTTTCCTTCAACTTGTAGGTGCAGTTTGCCTTTATATTATAGACACAGTAACACAGATGTCAAAGTAACCTTCGTGTTTCCCGGTAGCCTAGTTAAAAGCGGGGACAAGCCGGTCACAACGGTTAAGCCCAGAGTACTGAGTGATGGCCAGCAGCCTCGCTCACGCAAGGTAATATGCAGACCTCAATGTACACACACACGCACTGAATACATGTACACACCACAAATACAACGTGTATGTGCGCGCACACACACACACACACACACACAGGTGATGATGACAAAACACACAAGAGATCTTGGCAAGTATAGCACTGTAACAGTGTCCACCATCGATGAAGAGGAAGAAGAACTTGAACAGGTGAGGTCCTGGTAAACATCCCCTTCTCATCTTATTACCCACCCCCACCCTAGCGTGAGATCGCCGACTCGTTTGCAACCAATGCCAGCCTTGTCCACAGGCAGGTGGTGAGGACAGAGGAGGGCAGGAAACGTTATGCTGAGCAGGTAAGTCCCCTTTACCTTCCCTACCCCCCTCGTGCTTACCCTCCTCCTATCTTCTTTAATCAGAAAGCAATTGAAGAACATGTTCGATCCAAAAAACAGAAGGGAACGCTTATTGACAAAGTTACCTAGCAGCCAAACTGTTTGTTGTGGGTCATCTGGGTTTGAATGGATCCGCTATGTGTGGCAGCTTGTCAAGTACACGTCTGGCTATGGTCTTGTATGCCTCAGCCTTTTGTGAAGAAAGTTTTTGGAGGTGTCAACCTTTCAAACATTCTTGAACCCCCCCCCCCTCCCCCCCCCTCCATTACATGTAGTACCTGGGGACTTTGAGGGTCAGACACAACAACTGGCTTGCCAGCATCAGAACCTTCTCTGATGGTCAGGTGGAGTGGGATGTCACCTGGTAAATAACAGGACAAGGAGTGGCGAGTAATGGAGGAAGGGTTTATTAAACCTATGTAAGGAGGAAGGGTTTAAACCTATGTAGGGGGGAAGGGTTTAAACCTATGTAGGGAAAGGTTTATGTAGGGATGTAAGGGGTTAACTAGTAGTTATCAGGTGGTGCCATTACTGCTGGAATTTACCAAGGAAGTCTGCATCCAGTTCTTCTGCCATCTTCCTCACACCATCCTTGCCAAATATGTGTGAAAGATGGCCACAGTTGGGACACACGTAACAGCTCATGTTCTGGACAACACCAAGGACCTAGACAATGGAGAGAGAGAGAGGTGTGAGGGGATGTGCATGAGACCTGGGTTACTGTAGTATTATGTACATGACACATGCACGATGAGGAGGGGTTCTTATTGGACTTATAGACGAACAAGAGTTGGTTTGTAATCTTGATTGCGATTCAAGTATTGGCTTAATTATCAAAGGCTTTGCTATTTATTGATCTTGAATTTTTACAGACTTGATTCTATTACCACTAATAACAAGTGTGCACAGCCAACTCACAGGAACCTGCACCTTCTTGAACATCTCCACCCCTCTCCTAGCATCTGACAGGGCCACATCCTGTGGAGTGCTTACTATCACAGACCCTACAGTGAGGGGGGGGGGAGGGGAGGGTTTGGCAGGGGTGAGTTACAAGCAGCCCTCACCAGAAATTGGGATCTGCTGGGATATAGTCAGCTGTGTGTCCCCTGTACCGGGGGGCATGTCCACCACCAGGATGTCCAGTGACCCCCAGTCCACCTGCCTGAGGAGCTTCTGGATCGCTGACATAACCATCAACCCCCTCCATACGATGGCAGCCTTCTCCTCAACAAGGAACCCCATCGACATGCTGTGTGTGTGTGTGTGTAGATGTTTTGGATGTGCATACTTATGTACTGTTTCAACTGATGCGTCAGAAGCTGCTAACCACTTGATGCCATAGTTAACCAGAGGGATCATTTTGTCTTCTACACAAAAGAGGAGGCACAGAGAATAATACCACAGAAGACGGGAAACTCAAGCTGCACCCCCCACCCCCCTCCCCCAGTGACTCACGCTTCGAAAGCTCGGGTTGCCCCGCGAGGTTCATCATCCTGGGTATGGAGGGACCGAAGACGTCAGCATCCAGCAGCCCAACAGACAGGCCCTAGTTGTGAAGACATTGGGAGGATTCGCTGAGGCTGGAGAGCGCCCATAAGAAACCACCTTATCTACGGACGCCATACCCAGGGCTAGGTTGACTACAAGGTGGGTACAAAGTCAACGACTACCAAAAAAAAGTGAGGTCAACGCACCTGCAGTGGTCGACTTGCCCACGCCGCCTTTTGCCGAGGCCACGACAACAACATGGCTGACACCTGCAATAGGCCACTTCTTGGGCAATCCTTTTAGCATGGCGGGGGTTGGCTCAGACGACGCCCAGCGTCGCCGAACTAAACCACAGGTGAAACGATTCAACAGCATCCTCATGGGAAAATAAATTAAAAATTGCCTCCATTATTAAAAATGGTTAATTAAATATCGTTGCTATGGATAAACCGAAGCACAGAAGAGTGGTGCTGAGGCCCAACGGAGTGAAGAATAAGGTGACTCCATACGAGAATGTTGGCAGTTGCGAAGATCTGGTACCCAGGACGCACTTCGATGGCCTTCCTACCATGCCCTCTCCTGTCTTCACATGGCGACCAAGCGACGTCGTATCCAGTTCCACACCAGGACACTTCTCGTCTTCGAACGTGACGCCTCGGAGACCCCACACTGTCCGGACTGACGCCTGGGACCGCAGGCCGTCGAGCAGCTCTAGCTCTGGTGACAGCGACGACGTGTTCGTGCCTCGAATGGCCAGCTCGGCCCCCGTACCAGTACGGGCTGGAGACGCCACCGACGGGGCCCCTACGCTCGACAGGAGCGCCCGTTGGAGGCGAAAGGAGTCGATCCAACTTTGCGACAAGCACACGCCCCCTTCTGCGCGCTCCCGGTCCCGCGCAAACGTGCCGGCAAACGTACCATCCACCCCCACCAGCCTTCAGTCCTCTCTGACCGATGGCTCGCTCAGCTCATCCATCCACGCGCCTCTGCTGACGTCCAGCCTCCGTAAGGGCGGCAGTAAACCCTCCGTGGACACGAAGTGGGAGAGGGGCGGGGTTGAGCAGCTGGAGACGTACTTTCCCGACCACCTGATCCGAATCTTCACGGCCACTTGGAACATGCACGAGGAGCGGGTACGAGGATACGGGTACATATATTAGTTTTGACAGCACCTCATTGTGCCTTCACGCACTGCGTATCTTCTCTCCCAGGAGCTCCCAACGTCATTGGATGATGTCCTTCTGCCCACAACCCAGTCCCTGGCATCTGACATCTATGTGATTGGTACCCAGGAGAGTACTCCATCCAGGTACTTGTATATGCATATATGCACATGCACCCACTCATACACATATGTGCACACACATGCATGTACACCTCCAGTGTGTATTAGTATATGCCCGTGACCCCTCCCTCTTACCAAAAAGACCGTGTTCAGATAACCACATACCCCCGGCCCTTCCTCCACCTTCTCAAAATAGAGCACCCTGTTCCTCTTCTCCTCCTCCCTCCCCTCCCTCCCGTCCGGCCCGGAGGGTCTTAGCATTGTTTCCTACCTCCTCCCCCCACAGGAAGGAGTGGGAGGTGCTCATCCAGCAGACCCTGGGACCCAACTATGTGATGGTGACCTCTGCCTCTCTGGGGGTCATCTACCTCATCTTCTTCCTGAGGAAAGATCTCCTCTGGTTCTGTTCAGGTGCATGTCTGTTTGGGGAGGAGGTACAGGCTATGTAAAACAATTGATCCACTCTACTACCTCCATTCTACCTTGATCCAATACGTTTTTGTCACCGTTAACACCTGCACATGAACACAGAGATCATAGTTTATGGTGCATTGTGTATTTTTACTTGTTAGTTGGGGACGTAACATCCTGTATCACCACCATCACTAACCTCCTTCATCCACCAGCTGTGAGCTCTGAAAGCTACGCCACCCGTATAGTCAGTGCGATCAAGACCAAGGGAGGTGTGGGCATCTGCTTCACCTTGTTTGGATCTTCCTTCCTCTTTGTCACCTCACACCTCACAGGTGAGCCAGTCACTTCCTCAAAGAGCTCTATGTCACCCTACCACCTGCCCTTACCTTTGCTATACCTGCTTCCCCACTTCTCTTCCCACCTCTCCTGTGTCCCGCCACTCTGCGGGTGAACAATAGCTCATCAAGACAAGGCTGCAGAGAGAAACTCTGATGTGCAGAGAATCATGACCAACTTAAGCTTTTTTGAAGCGAAGGATGGCACAAGTAAGTCTCAAGGTTGATGACTGTAATATGTGCATACACATATGTACTTACTGCGCAATTGCATACATGCATGCACACACTTCAGCAATTCCAAATTATGTGTTCTGGGTAGGTGATTTGAACTACCGCATAGACGTTGGTCGTGAGGAAACTGACCAAATGACAGTTCAATCCAACTGGACAGTTAGTGCACTCAAGAACAGGTCATCACAACCTGTTTAACTCTTTTCATTTTCAGAAATTGTTATTGAAAGACCAGTTGACACGGGAGATACTACAAGGTGACTGTTAGTGCGGCTGTGCCCCTTTCTCTCCCTTCACTCTCTTTCCCCTTGTCTTCTACTTTCAGGGCATGTCTTCCACGGGTTCTCTGAACAGCCCATCTCCTTCCCCCCTACTTACAAGTATGATCTAAATTCCGATGTGTTTGACTCCTCAGAGAAGAGGAGGACACCCTCGTGGACTGTACGTGGGTTGGGAAATTATTAGCAGGTTTTCTTCTGACCTCTTGTAAATGTGCCTCCAAGGATCGCATCCTGTTCAAGTCCCAAAGTGGGAGTGGCATTATTGGGTGTGGCTATGACAGCTGCAGAACAGTCCAGTGTTCAGATCACAGGTAAGAGCACGCGTCCTGAAAGACACCTCATGGTAACCATATACCTTAGGCCAGTCTGTGCAGTATTTACTGCAGAGCTGTCTCCTAACAACAATGTTGATGGGTAAGTGCCTTGGGGCTCAGCCTGGCTATTGGTGAAATCTTGTTCCTTTAGCATCCCAGACACTATAGCATCATTTGACAGGGAAGTGTACATGAGAGGTGAGAGCTTTTAATGAGAGCTAGCATCCCTGGCAGCATGAGGTGTTCACTTCTTTGCCCATTAGCCCACAAGGAGAGAAAGTCTGTGGCCAAACTGACAGTGCTGCTTAGTCTGGAGGACACTGATGGGAACCACTCCTCCCCAGTCCATCCCACAAGCAGACACATTACCAGTTCTGTGTGTGCAATTTTATGATGGCAAACCAATCACTTTCCACATTCTAAATAGTCAACCTGGTCATTCAATGTGTTAATGTTAGAAAGCCTGTACTGATGAAGGATAATTGTAATGCAGCTTGCTGGGTCGGAACCTACTAAGGAGCTGTGTTGTTATAGTTCCCCCCCCCCCCCCCCCCCCCCCCCAGGCATTTATAGGTAGTTCTGTTGCATAATTATGTTAATTTACGGTACGGTTTTATCATTGTTTACATCATGCCTTAGCTGCCATTTTTGGCACTCTAAACTACATAGTGACGTAGGCATTATTTCACCCTTCAGACAAGATTTCAATGTTCAAATGGAGATCCTTTAGAGGTTAATGACCTCACTAAAGTTCTAAACATGTTTTTTGGTCTGCGATAAGAGGACCTTGAGCCTCTGATGTAATGGGAGGACCTCCAGCCTCTGATGTGATGGGAGGACCTCCAGCCTCTGATGTGATGGGAGGACCTCGCTTGTCTATTTTAGTCATCCCTACACTCAGGGACATATGTTCCCCCGGCCCCGTATCGTACTATCTGAGAGAGACTACTAGTACATTTAAATGGACTATAGTTCTCTCCAAGAGAGTTACGATAATACACAGCCAACTTCTAATTTCTGGTATAAAACATCACGTAGCGGTGATGTAATCCATCCGCAGCTGTTGGTCTGGGTACGGACGGCACCGTACCTTTAAATTTCAATTAGTACGTTTGGTTTTAAAGCTGTGTGAAGACCTAGAAACGGTACACCTCAGCGTACATATCTATTATGATACTTTGGTCATGTTCATCTCCAGCTTCATCATACATGCTCGGATCATATAACCACGACGGGGGTGCTCCGACTTGCGAGTCATCATGTGAGCTTCAGCTACTAGTGCTGCTATTAGTGGTATCCCTGTTACTACTGCTGGCTATTTGTATGAAGATGGGAAAGCAGCGCACCCCAGGCCTACCCACCATAGCTGAGCAACCGCAGCGCATCCCTGGCACCATAGTGGAACAGCAGCGCCAATACGACCGGCAGGAGACTCCCAGTACATATAGCAACAGCCAAGATGACTGCGAAAATAACGACTTCTTGAAGGTACAAGCGATAATGTGCGGCAACCAGCGCGTGCACATATTGGACACCTCCCCATATAAATGACCACAAAACTTGCGGGCCGGGGAAACGACGTATATGAATCCAATTTATTGGCTTAAGGTGAACAATGACAGCAATTTGTCAATGATGTTTACAATCGAGATCAATGAATAATTGTATAAATTAAGTGATTGGCTTTTACTATCAGCTGCGGGGCAGTGCAAGAGAAAATTGGGCTTTTGCAATTTTTTTCAAGTGTTCAAATTTAACAGTTTTTGGATACAGAATAGCGCTCTCTACAAAACAGTTCTTACGCATCCAAAATTGGATAGTGTATCAGAGAGCTACAAAGCGCTGAATTTTTAATTAGCCATACAGTTCAATGGCAAGCATTACTTTCTTTTAGTTGTCTTGGAATTTTCTCAAAATCCTACATAAGCCCGAATTTCTCTTGCACTGCCCCATATATTTATTGGGCGATAATTGCCCGCAGTGAAATGCTGCATTCTGATTGGACTGCGCGTGCAGTCCCCGTTGCAGCTTGTACAAAAACTGTGAGGGTTTGGTATCCGACCTTCACGAAGGTCGGGCTACGCTCAACTAATGTGGTTAGTAACTTTAGATAAGCGCACATAATCAAATTACCAAAGTATGCATGGTTTGTAGTTTGTATAACCACAGCAGTGAGTGTGGGCCTGCTGGGTTGGGTGATCGATGTACTGGGTACAACTCATGGCTGGGAAAGCCCACCAAGCAGAGTGTGGCCTTTTGGGATTATGTGGCACAACAAATGACTATCCTCTAGCTAGTTGGAGTGGAAGAACTATTCACATGATTGTCAGCATGCAGCCGATGTTCTAATTAGACATTCTTTTAGCCATTTAACTGCTATGCTGGAGATGAGGGAGACCATGAGAACATTGCTGGAGATGTGGGAGACCATGAGAACATTGCTGGAAATGAGGGAGACCTTGAGAACATTGCTGGAAATGGGGGAGACCTTGAGAACATTGCTGGAAACGAGGGAGACCTTGAGAACATTGCTGGAAATGAGGGAGACCTTGAGAACATTGCTGGAAACGAGGGAGACCTTGAGAATATTGCTGGAAATGAGGGAGACCTTGAGAACATTGCTGGAAACGAGGGAGACCTTGAGAACATTGCTGGAAATGAGGGAGACCTTGAGAACATTGCTGGAAATGAGGGAGACCTTGAGAACATTGCTGGAAATGAGGGAAACCTTGAGAACATTGCTGGAGATGAGAATGTAGTACAGAAATGTGATTGGCTCCAGACATCCATACAGGAGGCTCATGGCAATGGTTATCATATGAACCTTGTTATCTGAAGTTGATCATTGTACAACTATATGCATATGTGTGTGTGTGACTGGTAAAGAAATTTGGGGTGCATGAAGGGTTTGCTGTCATGTTGCAATCTAAGAAAGACAAGTGCAGTTGTTTAATTATTAATGTCATTTGTAGTGGAGCCATTTTCTACTGGGCCTTCCTCTTCATGGCCAGTCTCTGACTTGCCCTCCAAGACCTCCCTCTGAGTCTCCTCTGGGATGGAACCAAAGACAGCACTTGGAATGGTCTGCTGTTCCAAATTGACCTCATGGGTGGATGGGTGGGGAGGAGGGGGAGGAAGCGGAGGTAGGTGGAAAGAAAGGGAGTGTGGCAAGGAGGTACATATCAGCTATAGGTACTACATGTATGTGGACAGGATGGCACAAGAGGAGGAGGACCTTGTGGTGAGGAGATGGGTACACACCTTCAATCTTGGCATCTTCATCATCAGAATCTCCAATGTTGATCTCCTCTGGGTTAGTGTTGGCTTTGGCCAGTTCTTCCATCTCAGCAGATGCCCCATCACTCGTGTGGACAGCGGTTACCATGGTCACACATAAAAATACACAGACCACACCCCTTACTTCACAAGCATCATGATCTTGCTGGTTCTAGAGGTGAGAGCTTTTAGCATCCCTGGCAGCATGAGGTGTTCACTTCTTTGTCCATTAGCCCATAAGGAGAGAAAGTCTGTGGCCTAACTGACAGTGCTGCTTAGTCTGGAGGACACTGATGGGAACCACTCCTCCTCTGTACCTGTGATTTTATGATGGCAAATCAATCACTTTTTGCATTCTAAATGGAAATAAATGATGTAGGTTGGGTGTTGGTAGTATTAAAAAGGATAGGCTATTTTGGGGGGGGGAAGGGGGGTAGTGAGTATTATTACAAGGTGTTAGGCTAGGGTAGTGGGGTATTTATAAGGAACTAGGTTATGGGTGTGGGTAGTGGGTGCATATATGTCGGGTACATTATAAGGGGTAGGAGAGCAAAACTAGGTGTGCTATCCACCATTATGTATTGAATCTCAGACGAGGCCTTGTCACTCCAGGGTGCATTTTACCCATGAGATTTATAGTCCTGCTCCACTAGAAGTATTAGGATCAGAGGTAATGTGGTTTATGAGATATAACAAGTTTTGACCTTTTCTGTATCACCATGCAATTTAGTCAGAGGGGGTTGCTGATCGTATCCTGGTAGACTTGTGGTAGTTGGGTCATTTAAGTATCATTTGGCCCAGCAAAAAGTTCTTGGGCAAGGTTCTTGCCAAGAAGAGCAAGATCTTGGCAGGAGGCCAAGATCTTGCCAGGAGGCTGAGATCTTGCCATATCTTGGGTAAGATCTTGGCCAAGATCTTGGCCAGAAATTGGCCGGCATAATCTTGGCACCTTGGGCAAGATCTTGGGCAAGTTGGTCAAGATCTTGGGCAGGAATCTTGTCCAAGAACTTTTTGCTGGGTGGAAGATGATCAGCTCACATGATTTGGTTGTGGGTCATAATGATGTTGATAGCCCAATAATGCTACTGGGAGCAAATTTTCCAAGTTACACTTTACAGCGCAAAGGCTATGCATGCCATGCACCATGCATATCTAGACTATCCCTACCAGTGTGGAACAAAATGGCGTACATGTGATGTACACTTATTACGTCATTGGCCATTGAAAAACAGCCAAACCGCGAAATAAAAGATTAATTAAAGCGGTCAAATTGCGCGTCATTTAGATTCAGCCATGCCAGAATTTCAAATCCCGAAGGAGATCTTATTCGTAAGTACAACGGCTCAGCACCTGGTCCATATATTGTACAAACGAATGTACGCCCGTCACAGGAAGAGGCTGACCTGCCATTCGAGGAGGAGATCCTCCGCCATCCGTACCAGCTCAAGTGCTGGATGCGCTACCTCGAGCACAAAAGCACAGGGTCAAAAGCCGTCCTGAACCTAATATACGAACGCGCTCTGAAAGAGCTTCCAGGAAGGTACGCCCCTCGCACCCATGAGCGGTAGAAGCTTATGTCCACAGATCCCTCTCGCCCCTGCAGCTACAAGCTGTGGTACAACTATTTGAAACACAGGAGGCAGCAGGTGCGAGAGAGGTGCATCACCGATGCTGGGTACGAGGAGGTCAACAATGCGTTCGAACGAGCTTTGGTGTTCCTTCACAAGGTACGAGGAGGGAGGGGTGCACGTTTACACACACACACAACACACACACACACACACACACACACACACACACACACACACACACACACACACACACACACACACACTTTCAACCCCAAGAAGATATATCTTTACTTTTTTTGGTCAGTTCTGAATTACTGATTAAAACTATAAAGTTATAATCACAATCAGATAGTTACATTTCTTCAGTATGTATGTTTATACTGTGTGTTGGAAGGATGGAGAGGCGGGGAAGGAATTGAGAGAAAAATTTTTTTGGAGGTCAGTCACATTTAGTAGTCAGTTTATCAGCAGCCTCCACTTTCTCCTCCCTTCCCTCCTCACTCACCTCACTCCCTCCCCTTCCCATCCCTCTCCTCCTTCCCTCCCCTTCCCATCCCTCTCCTCCTTCCCTCCCCTCCCTTCCTGCCCTCCCTCTCTCTCTCTCTCTCCCCCACTCCT
This sequence comes from Eunapius fragilis, assembly GCA_963681505.1. Taxonomy (NCBI): domain Eukaryota; kingdom Metazoa; phylum Porifera; class Demospongiae; order Spongillida; family Spongillidae; genus Eunapius; species Eunapius fragilis. The sequence goes on along the minus strand of OY811983.1, from coordinate 1,672,303 downwards.
CCCTCCACTCTCTCCCCTCAGATGCCCAGGATATGGTTGGACTACTGCCAGTTCCTCATGGACCAATGCAAGATCACCAGGACCAGACGTACCTTTGACAGAGCCCTGCAAGCCTTGCCTCTCACCCAGCACGTCAGAATATGGCCCCTCTACATCAAGTTTGTTAGGACATATGACCTCCCAGAAACAGCTGTGAGGGTCTATCGCAGGTACCTTAAGGTATGAGGGTGGGCGGAGGCGGTCGGCTGTGGTGGGCTTTGATTGGCAGTTCCCCATTCTTCAGCTTGCCGCTGAAAATTCTGAAGAGTACATTGAATATCTTGTTTCCATTGGTCGCTTGGATGAGGCTGCTTTGAAACTAGCTGAAGTGGTCAACAATGTATGTTCTGGATGAAGTGTGGATCCTACAACGCAGTTTTATTAATCCTTTCATACACTGCTTTCTTCTTTTCCTTCTCTCTCTCCCTCTCCTCTCTCCCCCTCTCCCCTCTCCTCTCTCTCTCTCCCTCTCTCTCCCCTCTCTCCCCCTCTCCTCTCATCCACCCTTGTCAACTCTTAGGAGACATTTGTATCTCGTGTAGGCAAGTCCAAACACCAGTTGTGGCAGGAGCTCTGTCAGATGATTTCAAAACACCCTCATGAGGTATCTGAAGGTCACATCCTTCTCCCTGTCCTACAATATGTCCTCCTCCCCAGCCTCATCCCACCCTCCTCCCTGGCCTCATCCCCATCCTCTTCCCCAGCCTCACCCCCCATCCTCCTCCCCATCCTTTTCTCCTTGTCCTGTGCACAATATTCTCTGACTACACCTCTATGTTTGTCCTCACTGCTTCCATTTTCAGATCACAACTCTAAAAATAGAACCAATCATAAGAGGAGGACTGAGGCGGTTCACAGATATGATTGGTCAGCTTTGGTGTTCACTTGCGGACTACTACATACGAGCAGGTCTCTTTGAGAAGGTTAGTGCCTTCTCTGTTGTGTAGTATCATCCTTATGTCTCTTACCCGCCACAGGCCCGGGATGTGTACGAAGAGGCCATACAGACAGTCACGACCGTGCGTGACTTTGGTCAAGTGTTTGACGCGTATGCCCAGTTTGAGGAGAGCATGATCAGTGCCAAAATGGAGACCGCTGCTGAGATGGGCACATCAGAGGAAGGTGTGTGTGGGTGTGTGTGTGTGTGTGTGTACATGTACATGTGTGTGTGTACATGTACATGTGTGATGTGTACATGTACATGTGTGATGTGTGGTATCATTCCAACAGATGACCTTGATCTTGAGCTGAGGTTGGAACGTTATGAGACACTTATGGACAGAAGGCCTCTTCTCTTGAGCAGGTGGGTGTGGTCTTATACCTGTGCAGTGGTATCCTCTGGGCTCTGGCCATTTGGGATGTGGTGGCTTACCTTGTTCTTTACTAGGAAGAGTGGGAGGTGGTGAAGGGCCAGGGGTGTGGTGAAAGAGGGATCTATGGAGGTGTGGTGGTTAAGGTGGGGTGGTGAAGGTATGGTGGTGAAGGTGGGGTGGTGAAAGGTGTGATGGTACTCGAGAGATTAGTCCTATTCTCCCCCCCTACCCCCCTCCCTTCCCTTTGTTCCAGAAGTTACTAGTTTCATAATACCATCTTCTTTCCTTCCAGTGTGCTGCTTAGACAGAATCCCCATAATGTCCATGAGTGGCACAAACGAGTGACCCTGTTGGAGGGAAAGCCGAGAGAGGTTAGTTAACCCTTTCCTCTCCTAACCATACCTCACCATCCCATCCAACCCTCTCCACACCCATCTCCCACTCCACCTCCCCATCAGGTCATTAACGCCTACACTGAGGCGGTGCAAACTGTGGACATCAGCCAGGCTGTGGGCAAGCCACACACACTGTGGGTGGCCTTTGCCAAGTTCTACGAGGCCAACAACCAGCTAGCAGAGGTCAGAGGGGGTGGAGCCTTGTTGCCTAGTAACCCTTAAGTTCTTCTCTTTGGTACAGAGTCGTGTCATATTTGAGAAGGCTACCAAGGTGCTGTTCAAGAACGTGGAAGACCTAGCCACTGTGTGGTGTGAGTATGCAGAGATGGAGCTGAGACATGAGTGAGTCCATATCCTCCCCACCTCCACCACCACACCCCTTCAACCCCGCCCTCACCCTCCATTGTACTGGTTCATGAGGGTGTGTCCTCCTCACCGCCATTTGACAGAAACTACAGCAAGGCCCTCCAGCTGTTACAGAGAGCTACAGCTGTCCCTGCCAAGAGGGCTACTTACTACGATAAGGTGGGTGGAGCTTAGGGGAGGAGGGTGGACAGACATAGGGGGCGTGTCCACCACTTACTGGTGTGCATCTCATTGCAGACAGAGCCGGTACAGAACAGACTGTACATGTCGCTAAAGGTGTGGTCTTTGTACGCTGACCTGGAAGAGAGTCTGGGGACCTTTGAGGTGAGTCTTGTAGTGATCACGTGATTGTCAGGTGATGTGCGCTGTCTCCACCCCCCACCCCCCACCAGTCCACAAAGGCTGTGTACGACAGAATCATTGATCTTCACATAGCCACTCCGCAAACAGTCATCAACTATGGTGTGTTCCTTGAGGAACATAAATACTTTGAAGAGGCCTTCAAGGTTGGTTACATGGAGGGAAGGAAGGAATGGTAAATATTGGGCTAGAAGGGACGTCCATACCCCCAGAGGAAGTAGTGGCCAAGGTATATGGCAGAGACATAGGAAGGAAGCCACGCCCCCTTCTGTTATTGAGTATGATACTTCTGCAGTGTTGACACGTACCTAAGCAGCAAAAAAAAAAAAAAAAAAAAAAAAAAAAAAAAAAAAAAAAAAAAAAAAAATCGATTTTTAGAAAGCAGGGGCAAATTTGGATGGTTCCAATAATGGGAGTAAAATCTATCCTGCACATGTAATTTAATAGAAGATAATTTCAGCTTCAAAATATGTTTTGAATGGCCATCCATCAATGACAGCAGTCACATGTGCCTCCCATTTGCCACGCCTGCTATGAATAATTAATTTGGCCCTGTTCTCCTCCCCCTCTTCCCCCCCCCCCCCCCCCCCCCCCCGTTTTGGCTCTGCTCACCTCATCCCCCCTTCCCCCTAACCCGGTTGTGAGCAGCTATCTGTTATGTTTCCAGGTGTATGAGAGAGGCATTGCTCTGTTTAAGTGGCCCCATATCTTTGAGATCTGGAGTACCTACCTGACCAAGTTCTTAAAGAGATATGTGAGTGTGTGTGTGTGTGTGTGTGTGTGTGTGTGTGTGTGTGTGTGTGTGTGTGTGTGTGTGTGTGTGTGTGTGTGTGTGTGTGTGTGTGTGTGGTCAGAGCTGCTCTTAATCTCCATTTGCCTTCACTTGTATCTTCGGCCCTCTTCCTCCTCCCCATTCCTATCCCTGGCAGGGTGGTGCTAAGCTGGAGAGATGTAGGGAACTGTTTGAGCAATGTCTGGAAACCTGTCCACCCAAACATGCCAAAGGTGTTTGTGACAATACATTTGATGTCTTCTTTCAAAATACTACGTCCAACTCATCCCCCTCCCAACACACTGCCTCCATCTCATCCCTCCCAACACACTACCTCCACCTCACTCTTCCCCAACACACTACCCCACCTCACCCCCTCCCCACACACTACCCCACCTCACCCTTCCCTTCTCCCCCAGCACTCTACCTCCTCTATGCCAAGTTGGAAGAGGACCACGGGCTGGCTCGTAGGGCCATGGAGGTCTACAATCGTGCAACAGTGGCTGTTCTCCCAGAAGAACAGCTGGAGGTCAGTGAACCCTCACACCACATGCCTCATCACACCATCACACCTCCACCATCACAACAACAGAACTTGAATGTAAATAGTGGGATGGAATTGTAACAGGCCTCATACCCACCTGGTAAAAAAGGTCACACCCACACCTGGTGCACAGAAGGTCATACCCACACCTGATATACATAGATCATACCCACACCTGGTACAAAATCATACCCACACCTGATGTACATAGATCATACCCACACCTGGTGCACCGAAGGTCATACATACCCAGCATGTTTTAATGTACTCAAAGCCCACCGTAACATGTGCACACTCCTATATTTCATCCAATCGAACCATTTTGGCTACCCCAGATGTTCACAATCTACATCAGGAGGGCCACTGAGCTGTTTGGTATCACACACACCAGAGAGATATACGAGAAAGCCATTGAAGTACTACCAGACAGTGGCGCAAGGTACATGGCCAACATGCGGCGACCTTATTTATGTTGGCATGGCAACCAACATTTATGTATCCAGGGAGATATGTCTGAGGTACGCTGAGCTGGAGGCCCGGCTTGGAGAGATAGACAGAGCCAGGGCCATCTACAGCCATGGGTCTCAGATCAGTGACCCCAGGGTGAGCTATAAATGGGTGACTACCAGTTGTTATCATTGTCGTGGTGACCAATCAGGTTAACCAGCTGTACTGGAAGCGTTGGCAGGAGTTTGAGGTTACCTATGGCAACGAGGACACCTTCAGGGAAATGCTGAGGATTAAGAGGAGTGTGCAGGCACAGTTCAACACCCAGGTGGGGACCAGGTGGTAACAACGTACAAATGTACCTCATCCGCCATCTTGTTCCACATACACCACACACACACATACACATGCACACACACATACACACACATGCACACACACATGCACAACACACATGCACACACACACATACACACATGCACACATACATACACACATGCACACACACACACACACATACACAGGTTAATTTCACATCAACACAGATGTTGGCATCTGCAGCTAATGAACTCCAGGCATCAGGTTGGCAAGCCTTTATTTGCAATGGAGCACAGTGGGACACACACACACACACACACACACACACACACACACACACACACACACACACACACACACACACACACACACACACACACACACACACACACACTTGCAGGGGGTAATGTTGATGAGATGAAGGTGTTGGAGGAACGTGCCAAGAAGATTGCTGAGGAGGCAAAGTTGGACCAACCAAGAACTAGCAAGAACATGATGTTTGTGAAGTAAGGGGGTGTGGTCTGTGTGTTTGTATCTGTGTGACCATGGTAACTGTTGCACACAGGAGTGATGAGGCTTCAGCTGAGATGGAAGAACTGGCCAAAGCCAACACTAACCCAGAGGAGATCAACATTGGAGATTCTGATGATGAAGATGCCAAGATTGAAGGTGTGTACCCATCCTCACCACAAGGTCCTCCTCCCCTTGTGCCATCCTGTCCACATACATGTACCTATAGCTGATATGTACCTCCTTGTCACACTCCCTTTCCTCCCCACCCATCCACTCACAGAGGTCCGTTTGGAACAGCAGACGATTCCAAGTGCTGTCTTTGGTTCCATCCCAGAGGAAACTCAGGGGGAGGTCTTGGGGGCAAGGCAGAGACTGGCCATGAAGAGGAAGGCCCAGTAGAAAATGGCTCCACTACAAATGACATTAATAACTACACTGTCTCGTGATTTTCTTTGCAACATGCTTCACCCCAGATCTCTGTAACAGTTGTAAATTCAAATGCACTAACACACTCGCACACGTTTATGTTGTGGTTGTGGACTATACTGTGTCAACTTGTTTGTCCAAGAGTTGGTACCCATAAAAACATCAAAATTTGTATGCATTGAACAGGCTATATGCATGCTAATTCTATCACCACCACATACACACACAGTTCAGTTTTGATCCAGATGGTTGATTGACTTCAGATAACAAGGTTCATATAATGACCATTACATGTACCATGAGCCTCCTGTATGGATGGCTTGTATTCCTGTATATCTACATCATTAGATGTGTTCTCATCTCCAGCACTCCATTGGAACATCTAAAGAATGTGAGCACTTGCATATACTTTCTAACAAAGCCTCCATTGCATATCCAAAATTGGACTATCCATAATTAAATTTACAAGATTACAAGATACAAAAATTAATCATACATTTTTTTATTAATGAAAGGATTCCTTTTCTTTTTATTGAAATATGCCCATGTAAGCAATGAACAAGAAACTTACTATTAGTATTCCATTGCTATATACCCAGAACAATTTATATAATTTAGTAGCTTTGCATTGCCAGCAAAATTTGTCACACTCTGCATACATTGTTCACAGTAGTAGCTTACCATAACAACATCTCTCATAAGGTTCTGATCATTACTGATAGATGGTTCAGGCCCTGAATCATGTTGCACACAGCTTTCCTCTTGGGGTATGAGGCAGTGGTCATCATCTTGGGATATAGGGTCATCATCTAGTGGTACAAGATCATCACCTTGGGGTATGAGGTGATAATCATCACCTTCGGGTATGAAGTGATGATCATCACCTTGGGGTATGAGGTGATGATCATCACCTTGGGGTATGAGGTAGTGATAATCATCTTGGGGTATATTATCATCATTGTTATTCTGTTCCATATCATCATAACTGGCCATGGGGGTATGGAGGTGTTCAGCAGTCCCAGTGTGTCCTCTTCTCATGGTGCCAGTGTAGGCAGCTAGTACTGTTGTTATGATCAGCAGTGCAATGAGACAAGTCCGCTGATGTTTTCTCGTGGCAGTGGTTCTTAATGTAAAATGACATTAGTTAACATGAATTAAATGGTCATTTTATCATTAAGCTTCGTATCTCCTCCACCAACCTCATTTGATGACCTGCATGTATTCCTTCATTTGCTTGGTCCTGACACATGCAACAGTCTTTAACAGATGCTACAAGGATTACAAATGATTCTATTTTTGGTCATCTGCAATATCCTTGTTTCAATCATGCAGTAGCAAAGGTATTGTTCAGATTAAAAAGCACTGGGCTTCCCTTAGGGATGCTTGCGGCAATACCGAGTTATATATTGTAGCTGAAGCTAACAGTTGGTCTAAATGTTCAAAATTTTAAAAATCCTAGACTAACTGCATGCTTACTTGAAGCAATTAAAAACAGCAAGCCTGGATCCGCCCCTGTCGACAATCAACTGCCCTTGCCACCAGTAACTTCAGCATCATGAACTGATTGTGGCTTGCATAAATAGCGTCCACTAAGCCACAATCATTTGGTGGCAAGGGTACACTTATATGGAAAACCGCGCACTCGCGCATGCATAACGAAAAAATAGCTGGAGAAAGAGTAAACTGTTATAAAGGTTCTTCCGCACTCAACCCTCTTCGAACCGCGCATTGGTAGCAAACAAGATTTCATGAGGGGGTACCCCCGGAACCCCCCCCCCCCCCCCCCCCCCGGATCTGCCAGCAGATCGATGATATGCGCTAGCTTAGATGACGGAAACGGTTTTAGTGTTCTTAGCGGGTCATACCGCTACCAGTAGTACCCATAGATAGTATAGCCCTAGAAACTCTCAAATAGAATAAAAAATAGAATAAAAAAACTTTAACTTAGAATATCGTGAAAACCACGTTTCTTTAAGACATCCAGTGCACAGATATTGTATATAGCATCACACTACAAATAGAATCCCAAACACAAATGTTAAGAGCGGAAGCTGAAGTGGAACTAAGGCAGTGCGATACGGGGGATACATAGATGGTAAAAAATTATTCTATGCAATAGAATAAAATAGAGGTGGACGATAGTATAATTTATGCGTAAGTGAAATGAGATTATAGTCAATTTATAGAAATAGCTGTTCAGCATTGGGTAATAATCACGCAGTATGTAGAATAACACGCTCATGCAGCTATTATCCCTAGAAACAGAATAAAAAATAGAATAAAATTTTTCTATGGTTAGAAGAGGGATTGGAAACGGAGGCAGTGAGTGCACTCAGTGAAGTTCTGGTGCCCATGCCATTCTTGATTAAAATGGCGGTTTCAACAGGCCAGATCGCTTTGTTGGTTTCTTACTTAATATTTCCGTCATATATTCGTGCAGATGACTTACTCAGTTGCAGCACTAAACAGTATCATTAAGCACGACAGTATATCGTCACCCGTAGCAGATACTGCTCGAATCAGTGCGCGTCATTTTAAACACTGGACTGATGGTTGTTGTTGAAAACTATCCAACAGTGAACAGTCAGTAGGCTTTTGGTTTGGCTGAATAATGAACTAACAAAAATTATACGGTGCTCAGTTAGAAAGCAGAAAGCAGAAAGAAGCACTGTCCCTTGCAATCTTTTTGTGCTTTGTGCGACAAGTCAACTTGAACTTATGTTGACTTGCGTTGTACATCCTGCCAAAAGATGTATATAAATTTATTAGTCACGTCAGACGCGACGAGATCTATAGACGAACCAGTGTTTGTATTGACTACAAAACCAGTCAATGGCATGTATAAATGATCTGACTATAGCGTGCACTAGTCAATTCATAGATTCCAGTAAGCGTGTAGCCACTACACCGGTAAGTATACGAGGAGGTCAAAATCAGGTTTTTGTCATTTTTTCCGTCTATTAATGAAAATCTTATCTCCAAAACAACCCTGTGGCACGTATTTATGTTAACTCTATCACACTGTACTACTGTATAGTAATTACCTTCTTCTTCTAACCAGTTGCAACTTGCGTGTGTCGTCCGCCGATCGAAAAAAAAAAGCAGCGGTATGATTCGCTCTATTAACGTGAAAGTTAGCTTTTTGGAATCCTCTACCCCAATTCAACGCATGAATTTTATTACATGTTATTAACGTGTTGAGAATTCACAGCGAAATTTGTGGAATAATGAACGCCTTGTGAGGGTTACCCGATCTAAGAGGTTTAATTTAATTATTTTTCGGGTGCGCGGTTTCTGCGCTTAACATTGAGCGTCATGTACGATCGGCGCTCTTTTTCAATCCGTTATATATTCTTGACGCGGTCGATCGAGCATTTCTACTCGTGAAGCTACGTGAATTGGGTACGTTTGTGTTTGCCTTCACTGGTTGGGAAAAAAAAATCTTTCTTATGACGTCATGTCCGCAGCATTCCATACATTTACCGTTTCCAACCTTATCTTCTGAATGACACATATATTATATGTTGCCACAACTACGCCAGAACCGGTGGCCAGTGCAGCGCTGCACTCTATCTGCACAGCTACCTAGGGACAACAACCATTGAGAGTCGAGGGTCATGCGCGCCATGATCTAGTGTATTGGCCGGTGTAATACTTGCGATGCACGTTTGCTTCCCCAGCCTGAGGAAGACTACGAGTCCAACCTTAGCTACACGTACTAATACATACGTGCACTTTCTTTAAATGCCTATAACTCACCAATCACATAGTATTTAGACTCATCCAAACATGCGCACATCAAGAACGATGCAACAATCAGCCTTTCCAATGACATTGATTCCATCCACATCATTTGCAATACGGTTTAAGGTATATTACGGTATATTCTAATTACCCAAAGTAACAACTTTCGAGGCGGCTGTTCCGTACGTGACATTAGGTTTTGAATTAGATCGTAAGGATCGAATTACGGTATATATAAAAAATGGTCGCCAAAGAGCTCAGTAACTGACACTTAACTTTGGAGGTTTCCTATACGTGGCCTTTTGTACCAATGTGAAAACCAACAATAAATTTAGGTTGAGTAAACATCTGAAATATCATAGGACTATTTGCGCAATCAAACACTATATCTACAACGATACACTCGAGGCCACGCATAAAGGCTCTTCTCATCAGAACTAAACCTGTCACGTGTTTGATCTCAAACTGTAAAAAATTGCTCTTATTAAATCGGCTGGTGAACGCAGAGAATAAAGGAAAAGGATCGGTAAGTCGTTTAATGAATTCAGTTTCGTGCTACGCGTTTTCAAACCAGGCGTAAAATCTCTTACAAAATCATGAATAATTTACACGCCGCGAACAATCGATGGAACCTCAACACAGGTGTCAATTGGATGATTTGTGCCGTTTATGTGGTTGCAAGCCATGTAAACTCCCTAAACAAGCAACAATGGCAAAAAAGCGGCACTCTTTTATGTACATGTGCGTGGAGTTTCATGAAGAGCTACTGTTAGCCTTTCACATCGATACACAAAAAAACAGTCCTGAGATCCACCCCCATAAGTTCTGCAACAAGTGTTACGTGACGATGAAGCGTGTAATAGCTGCATCCCAAAGCAAAACACCTTACAAATGTCTGCTAGAGCCGTATGACTGGTGCAGCCATACCATCAGTACCTGCTAGGTAGTGTGCAATACAAAAAATTCGTTCACAATTCCTTCCTCTCTCACCATAGGGTTGTAACAGGAATGAGCCATTTTACATGGCTCGGTGGTGGAAACCTGAAGCACAAGGCAGTAGTCCAGCTAATATTTTACAACACATTAAGGCTATAGCACCACGAAAAATCATACAAAATCCAAACCAACCACCATTGGCCACTACACAAATGCTATCTGCTATAGATGAGTTGATGTATCCTATTTGTCTTGATGTGCTAGGACAGCCAATACAACTCCCCTGTGACAGGCTTGTATGCGCCACATGCCTAATTGAGTGGATCCATTTGACTGCCACATTCTGTCCCTGCTGTCATTCTACAACACCACTGGACACCAAGAATGTTAAACCAGCTTCAACAATGGTACAGCTACTCCTGCATGATGTAATGGTGTGTTGCAGGTCATGTGATAGAAGCATCAAAACTATCGAATATGACTCACATTGTTGTACTGATGTAACCAGACAAGAAATGCAACTTGTCAGCAAAGTAGTACATAAGATGCTTGATGCTTCCAAGGAGAACTTCATTCATATAAATACTGGTGGAACTGTAAGTAAATAAAGTGAATAATGTTATGATTCATTCATATGCTTACCCCTACTAACAGCCTCTGAAACTAGCTCACATTACATCACCGAAATTACCCCCTGTTCAGCTGAGCCAACGTACCCGAAAAAGACGTATACTTGAGGTTCAAAACATGCGAAGTATCATAGGGGTCAATTCCAAGGGCTCTGATATCCTACTTGGGGATGAGATCAGGGTACTGAGTGTGGAAAAGAAACAGGAATTACTTCACAATGCTGGGGTACAAATGGAAATGCTACCAATGCAAGGGTTTGTAATAAAATCAATGCTTGCCATACCATGGTACAGACTAAGAATCCTCCGTAGGTACATGATATGGGTGCACATGATCCTCCATGGTATGAAAAATAAGTACATTTACAGATGGTTAAAACAAGCGGGAGTATACATTGGCAGTGAAAGAAAGAAGCGTGCTCTTGCACATGAGTGTATTGGAGACAATCTCATGGTGGAGTTGGCCCCCTTCTCCTTCAAACTGCCTGCTGGGGGAGAAGAACTTCGTGGTGCAGCATATGGCTACACGCCTAGCCTAACCCAGAAGATTATACAACTTCTGGAACAGAATGAACAGTCAGTATAAAAAATGTATGTCTGCTAATAATATACATGACTTTCATCCAGGGAGGATAAACTTGTGTGGCATGGAATCATACCGAAAGATGAAGTTTGGATTAAAATTGGTGGTGACAAGGGGGGTGGCATGTTTAAGATGAACTTCCAAATTGTTAACACGAGAACACCTAACTCGGTTCACAATGTGTGTTTTCCTGCTTTGAGGCAGATGACACAGTCACAAACCTACATGTGGCACTTGACCGGTTTAGAGGAGAAGTGACTCATATCGGCACCATAAAATGGAAGTAAGTTGATCCAGAACTTTTGAACAGCATGATGTAGTGTACAATGATATTTTAATTAAGGGTACACTCTACGAAAGTGTTTCTCAGCGGTGATCTTGACTTTCTCAGTCAAATATATGGACTATCAGGTGCATCATGTATAAATCCAGTGCGTAACCATTCATAACCACTGAACAGTTTGACATTTCATACATGCAGGGAAACAGCCATGTTTATTATGTCATAATACCCTTGATGAGCTACGAAAGCCTCTACACAAAAAGGTCCATGCTCCTCTCGCTCTCTAGACACTATTCTGCTTGACCACCAAAGGTTTATGAATGATGGAGGGGATGTTAAGTGTGCAAAGGAGTACAACAACTGCATACAGGATCCATTTTTTTAACATTCCTATATCAGGTTATATGCATGATAGTATAGATGAATAATTTAACACCCTATATCATGTAGGTTTGCTTACCTGGTTTGCACATAACACAAGGGATCTTTCAGAAACTTTTCCCTTTTTGAAGAATCCTGCCATACACTTGATCTTATGCTTGCCATGTACTGGCAATCCTCTCCAATCAGCAAAACACAATATGATGTGTACTCAGCGGCACTGAGAGAGATCAACGATGCTAACGTTGAACTGGAGCAGCTGTATCAACACATTGGAACAGCTAGCAACATACAGTGCACTAGTTGCTGGCAGCAGCACACCAATCACTGCAGGTCTCCTTGATCTTTCTGAGAAATGTCATGGCAATGTTAAAAAACAGGTATATACTGTGATACACTTGATTTACCATACTTCAATTTGGAATATATACTCTCTCATGTAGGAAGAAAGAATCAAAGTTTTACAAGAAACCATTGAAACGTCCTTTAACCTAGATGATGGACCTTGTATCAAGAGCATTCAATCTTGTTTAAATCACTTGGTGTGTGCCGTCAATGGTATTTCGGAGGAATTTTTGTTGGAAATCATGTACACAAGATTCTCAAGGTATTTTTTTGTGCCATATGAAAATACCCATCAACTTAATTTGTATTGAATTTATAGCCTGCCAATGTGGAAGTTCTTTGCAGTTGTGTATTAAAGGCTACAGAGCATGTATCTGAGTTAAAAGCAGATGCAAATGACATTTATATGAAATTCAGCACCATTATGCTGAAATTATCTGAATGCCATTCTCTGTATGACAGTACAGTACACAACACAAGTACCATACAAAAACTCGGTGTGTGCATACCTGTTCATGTAGTATATTCTTGTGAGCTACATTCCAATTAAATAGGTCAGGCCATCAAGAACGTCTTTTGTCTATTCGACAAATACTTCAGTGGAGTAGGAAGAACACTCAAGATGCATATCCTTGAAGACCACATGTTGGAATGGGCAACAACATACCAAGCTGGCTGTGGTCTAATGGGGGAGCAAGGTGCTGAATCTATACACGCAAAATTCAATACGTTAAAACGCACCTACTCTGGAGTCAGAAATCCTATTGCTCAGCTTAAAAGCATTTTGCAGGAGCATTACCTTAACATTTCACCACACTTGTCAGCTGCCGTACCACCACCTGAAAAACGAAGAAAGAAGAATACATAACTCTATTCACCGTCATCATCATATATATCTACAGACGCTATTAGTCATCATGTACCTATATACGTACAATATCATTAGAGAACCCAAAATGGCGCCATTTTCAACCGACGAGTATGGACAGACGAAGTCGCGTAGCAACGTAAAAACTATTTGAAACGCAAGATCAAACCCTTTGCTTTGTTCAAGTCGTTTCTTGTCGAAATATATAAGAGCAATTCTTAGAAAACATGAGCACCGTCGACCTCACCCATTTAGACCCCGTGACCTTTCGGCAGTGTGGCACGTGTTTGCTAATGTATCATTGCTTGGAATTAGCATAGTCGGTAGGGGAAGTCCTTACTGTATATGCAGGTTGCGCTTTAGATAAAAACACCGACGGTATCTTCACGTACAATAGCCTTCTTAAACCTATAGTCGTTGCTATGGAAGTAATGAGCCTTGTTGCTAGGTACTTAACTTCATAGTGGGCGCGGACCTGTTGTCCAAATTTCAATGCAATGAAACAGCCGTGCAATACAATAATGCAAAATCCTAGGATGGTAGGGTATTAAACAATATAAAACTCCGAAGCCTATTTATCCGTAACACGCCTTATAAATCGACTGTTGAAGTTTAGAACTAAAGAGCAAAGTGTGGCAGTGAACCTATGAATGCCACACTGACAGGCATACATAGTACCCAGCAAAACGACGGTTACCTATAGAGGTTGTGCAATGGGCGGAGCGAAGTGACGTTATTTGTGTTATCCGCCATTTTGAGTGTCAGTGTCAAAAGCAATAGTATGGGCAAGGCTTGTTGTACAGTTGGATGCAGTAATCGTTTCATTAAAGGTTCGAGCGTTCATTTTTATCGTTTTCCTCAAGATGAAGAATGTAAATCTCAGTAGATTGGATTCCAAATGAGTACTCGTGGATATGTAGCGTACACTTCGTTTCGGGGGAAAAGAGCAACAACCCCCATCCCCTGATTATGTTCCTTCCTTATTCGAGCACAAGAAGAACCCTTTGAAGAGGAAGCGTGTGCATGATATGAACAGATTCCACAGTGCGCACATAATATAGTTCCTTCATTCCTTGCTGCTATCCAAGATTTGCAAGGAGTGTTTGAAAGCCGCTGAGATTGACTTCCAATAGCAATACTGGTGGCAGAGGTACCTGATATTGCATAAACAGTGATATCTTCCACCCAACCGTTAATGAATAAATTATATGCTTCCAAACATTTGTAGGTCTTAATTAAGGCTTTCTCCAATATAAATGCTGGGTGTTTTAATTAGATAGCTGTAAATATCAAGATTCCCAACCTGAGGCCAATTATTCCAATCTACACTAACAATGCCTCTCTCATACGCAACATACGGGTCTTCAAGCGCACCAACCAGCTCCAATTTTACCTTGTAACGCTGTTTGGCAGTGTCATCAAGCGAATAGAAATACTCGGAGTACTTGGCCGCACTTTCTAGCTGCATTTAATCACACGAAATGGCTCAAACGGTTAGTCAGGAACCTCCAATCACTCTATTACGGATAGATACGTGTGTGCTTTTGACACTCAAAATGGCGCTTAGCTATTTATTGATGACGATTAATGACCTTTTGCATACTCGTCTCTATGACGTAATGACGTATGTATGTAATGACGTTGACGTATTTAGTTACGACACAAGCGATGGTGAATTAGTCTGGGGACCCGATTTTCTCCCTCTTACCATAGAAATCACACCATCTGAGAGTTCACAGCCCTCCACTGTTCTAGATGTCTCATCAGCCACCAACATCCAAGCCAACCTGCAACCCCAGATGAAATTATCAATAGCAGCCCTTGCCACAAGACCGTGTACTGCCCTTGTTTATCCCTGTGGTTTTCTAGCTTGTCACCTTATCGCACCCAGGAGTCGGTCATTGGAATATGCAAAGTCCCCAGACGCATTACATCAAAAGCTGTGCTTTCAGCTGGCTCATTCAACTATGTGCAGGTCAAATAACGAGAACAGAAGCAGCAATACATGCCACCCGTGACTCCTTCCACTCCGCACAATGTGAAGCAGTATTGCTGATTGATGCCAATGCCTTCAACTCTCTGAACCGTGAAGTAGCTCTTCGCAACATTCAGAGCCTGTGTCCTTCCTTTGCCACTATTCTTATTAACACCTATCATACAGCCACTGAATTGTTTGTTCAAGACACCACCATATTTTCAAGGAAAGGACCAACGCAGAGAGACCCACTTGCAATGCCTATGTATGCCCTGGGCATCCTGCCACTCATACACCGGTCCACTGGAGACATCCTCCAAGAATGGTATGCTGATGATGCCTCAGCCACCGGAACCATAATGCAACCTAAGATAATGGTGGGAAAAAATCACCTACCTATGGTTACTATGCTAATGCCACAAAAAACATGGTTGGTAGTTAAAGACACACACCTCGCCTCTGCCACCTCTGGCTTTCAGGGCACAAATGTCAATATTACAAGTGAGGGCAGACCTCATCTTGGAGCGCCTCTTGGCACAGCTGCAATATGTGACGCAATTTATGAAGGTTGCAAAGTGGTACCTTCAACTGCAGACCTTATGCAAAATTGCCAGCACTCAACCACATGCGATCTACGCAGATTTCACTCCCAGTGTGGTTCACCAATGGACTTACCTTGCCAGAACCATTCCTAACATAAGCATACAATTCACACCCATTAAATATAATACGGTTGAACCTAATCCCATCCCTCACAGGCAGAGCCCCCTCCTGGTGACTGCCATTGTCCTTGCCTCCATGACTTGGCTTCACCATCTCCACCAATCTTTCAGTCATAGAGTTTGACGCTTCGATGACAGTCACAAAACCATTATGCAATCAACTCAGTGTAATTGAGGCACAGACCCAGGCCAAAAAAACAACTACACCAATCAAAGTGACAGCAAACCCAAGACACAGTAGCCAATCTAATGCCACAGTTTTTTGAGCCAGCTCAGAGATCAATGGTTCTCACTCAAGAAAAAGGTGATTCCAGCTGGCTTACAACTCTCCCAATCTATGAACACGGCTTTGCTTTGCACAAAGGTACCTTTCATGATGCTCTTGCTCTTCGATATGGATGGGACCCCCGAACACCTTCTCACTGCATCTGTGAGAAATCATTTACCATAGAGCATGCACTCTCATGTCCCTTTGGAGGTTATCCAACTCTACGGCACAATGAAATCCAACCGACCCTACAACCAGTTACTGGAGAAACCTTCAAACATGCCTCTGCCATCACTGAGATCCGAAATCGCAGATGATGGTTTCTGGGGTTGGCCATTTTGAAAAAACGTTTCTTGATGTCAGAGTTCTTAATCCACTTGCCCCATCCAACAGCACATCCAACAGCACATCCACACCTATTGCTTTCTACTGTAAACGAAAAGAATGCATTGTACCCTCCACTACTGGTGGAATGGGACAACTCTTGCCCACATAAATATACATAGCAACCACAAGCCATGTGCAGTGTCATACACGGTGCAGTCTAGTCATTATCGTAATAGCGGAAGTTCAAAGACTTTGCTACTATACTATATACCGGTACACAATGAGTCCATGCAATAGGCTATAATTGTGAGGAATCTCGTTTCTCTCGTAGTTCATTATACCATAGAGTCTTGAAATTAAGTGCCCGCCCTTACTTAGGAGGAAGGAAAAGTACATAGTTGTATGGCCAGTTGGATCATACCACCAGTGCAAAAACAGGAAGGGGGGGTGGGGGGGGGGGGGGGGGGGGGGGGGGAGCGAAGACTGGCGACATGAAGAGAGTGCACTTACTTAAGTATATCACACATAGCTCCATTTATATCTTTTGGTCAATGATAATGGGTGCATACTACAGACTTTTGTTAACTGGGTATCAGTGCATCAAATAATTCCTGAACATCGCTGTAAACTTCATTTACATCTCTCTCTGCATTGATCTGGCGGGTGGAAAGGGAGGGTGGGGGAGTGGGTGAGGGGAGAAGGGATGAGAGGGAGTGAGTGACCAGAATTAATAGAACTGCCAATTGGATCAGCTTACCATCTTCACTTTCCCCATGGCCTCGTAGTGCTGGATCACAGGTAGTGTGGACTTCTGGAATGTCTGCAGTCTCTTGCGAATGGTCTCCTCATTGTCATCCACACGCCCACTGGTCTTTCCCCTCTCCAGCAGTCTCTTCACCATCACCCCTTCACTGCACTCAAACATCAGAACCATGGTACACTCACAGATCTGGTGGAGGGGGTGAGGAGTGGTGGGTGTGGTGCATAACATGGTGACCATGGTGATACCTGTTGTGTAAACAGTGGAGCCTGTGATAGTTCCCTGGGGAAGCCATCAATGAGGAATCCAACAGCTTCAGGATGGGACAAGATGGCCTGTTTCAACAATCCAACGGTCACCTCCTGGAGGGGGGAGATGCCATTTAATGGTGCCTGGGTGTTGAGGAATAGTGTGTGCTCACAGCTGGTACAAGTTTTCCCTGCTTCATCATATCTTCCAGCTGCTTTCCCTGGGAGGTTCCCTTGGCTACCTCCTCTCTCAGGAGGTCACCAGCTGACAGGTGTGTGAACCCAAAGTCCTGCACAATACGGTCACACTGGGTCCCCTTACCACTACCTGGACCCCCTGGGGGAAGAGATGCCATTGAATTGGATACATCTCAAAAGTGCAGTATGGTCACTCTATAAATAATAGCTGGACATGTAGGCCTATAATAGTGATTAAAAAAAACAAATTGATTTAGCTGGCCACTGCAATCAAAAACTTGTTTATTGGAAAGTTTTATACTAAGTATTCTAAAGCAAATAGTAACCCAAAAGTACATTTGTTAGTACACCTAGCTTAATAATTAATTATGCCAATAAAATTTTTCAAACTGCTTGTGAGTAGTGGATATATTTTCCATTTCAATTCAAGATTAACTAATTACTGTGTAGCATAGATTCAAAAACATATAATCAGAAACACCAGGTGTACGTGTTGGTCAAAAATATCAATACTACAATATTTCGGGGATTGGGCTAAATTAAGATAGACAATGCTAAGTCACAAAGTTGAAAGAATGATTAAGGAAGCCTACTAATCAAATTTGAAGAAAAAAAACAAAATAACATGTTTGTGCATACCTTTCTGTGGAAGTGATAAATTATTTTTGTTTTAATTTGAAGATTTAATTTAATTTCAAAAGGCCTTAAATATACAAGAATTGCTGCAATATCAGTTGTTCAACATTAAAGAGAACTTACCAAGTACAAAGACCACTGGAGTGTTCTGAAGTTTCTTCTTCAAATCAACTTTCTTGAACTGTGAGAGAGCTTTCAACACATCTGTGTACACTGTATCCACACCTTGGTCAGAATTGATCTGCGTACAACATCAAAGATTGGTCTTTAAACCTCCTTCCTTCCCTCTCAGCTTCCCCCCCCACTCCCACCGTCTCATACCTTCTTCACTTTCCCCATGGCCTCGTAGTGCTGGATCACAGGTAGTGTGGACTTCTGGAATGTCTGCAGTCTCTTGCGAATGGTCTCCTCATTGTCATCCACACGCCCACTGGTCTTTCCCCTCTCCAGCAGTCTCTTCACCATCACCCCTTCACCGCACTCAAACATCAGTACCATGGTACACTCACAGATCTGGTGGATGGGGTGAGGAGTGGTGGGTGTGGTGCATAACATGGTGACCATGGTGATACCTGTTGTGTAAACAATGGAGCCTGTGACAGTTCCCTGGGGAAGCCATCAATGAGGAATCCAACAGCTTCAGGATGGGACAAGATGGCCTGTTTCAACAATCCAACGGTCACCTCCTGGAGGGGGGAGATGCCATTTAATGGTGCCTAGAGCACACTGGGTGTTGAGGAATAGTGTGTGCTCACAGCTGGTACAAGCTTTCCCTGCTTCATCATATCTTCCAGCTGCTTCCCCTGGGAGGTTCCCTTGGCTACCTCCTCTCTCAGGAGGTCACCAGCTGACAGGTGTGTGAATCCAAAGTCCTGCACAATACGGTCACACTGGGTCCCCTTACCACTACCTGGACCCCCTGGGGGAAGAGACATTTCTTTGTAATGTAACATCCCATTGAATTGGGTACATCTTGTAAAGCGCAGTATGACCACGCATTGATAACTATTAATAATAGCTGTACATGTAGGCTGAATAGTGAAAAAAACAATTGATTTAGCTGACCACTGTAATCAAAAACTTGTTTATTGGAAAGTTCTGTACTAAGTATTCTAATAACCCAAAATGTTATTATAACTAATTTAATAGTTTATTTTGAATTAATCATGTTGCTCGATATTTGAATCTGTTTGCACTGAGTACAGAGCACAATTTTTCATTTTAATTCAAGATTAGCTAATTGCTGTGTAGTATAGAATATTCAGAAATACCAGGTGTATGTGTTGGTTAAAGATATAAATATTACTATACTTCGGGAATTGAGAAATGGATGCATAAATTTTAGACTATGGTAAATCACAAAGTCAAGTTAGTTATCAAGTAATCACGGTTACCCATCAATAAAATTTGGATTCAAGCCTACTAATCAAATTTGGAGGGGAAAATAACCATATTGTATAACGAGTTAGTACATAACTTATTGTAAAAGTGTAAATAATATAACTTTTCGTTCAACTTTAATATTTCATTTAATTTCAAAAGGCCTTTTACTGACGATATAATTATTCTAGAATTGCTGCAATACCTGGTGTCCAACATTAAAGAGAACTTACCGAGTACAAAGACAACTGGAGTGTTCAGAAGTTTCTTTTTCAAATCAACTTTCTTGAACTGTGAGAGAGCTTTCAACACATCTGTGTACACTGTATCCACACCTTGGTCAGAATTGATCTGTGTACAACATCAAAGATTAGTTTCTTTCCCTCTCAGCTTCGCCCCCCCCCCCCCCCCCCCCCCCCCCCACCATCTCATACCTTCTTCACTTTCCCCATGGCCTCATAGTGCTGGATCACAGGTAGTGTGGACTTCTGGAATGTCTGCAGTCTCTTGCGAATGGTCTCCTCATTGTCATCCACACGCCCACTGGTCTTTCCCCTCTCCAGCAGTCTCTTCACCATCACCCCTTCACTGCACTCAAACATCAGTACCATGGTACACTCACAGATCTGGTGGAGGGGGTGAGGAGTGGTGGGTGTGGTGCATAACATGGTGACCATGGTGATACCTGTTGTGTAAACAGTGGAGCCTGTGACAGTTCCCTGGGGAAGCCATCAATGAGGAATCCAACAGCTTCAGGATGGGACAAGATGGCCTGTTTCAACAATCCCACGGTCACCTCCTGGAGGGGGGAGATGCCATTTAATGGTGCCTGGGTGTTGAGGAATAGTGTGTGCTCACAGCTGGTACAAGTTTTCCCTGCTTCATCATATCTTCCAGCTGCTTCCCCTGGGAGGTTCCCTTGGCTACCTCCTCTCTCAGGAGGTCACCAGCTGACAGGTGTGTGAATCCAAAGTCCTGCACAATACGGTCACACTGGGTCCCCTTACCACTACCTGGACCCCCTGGGGGAAGAGACATTTCTTTGTACTGTAACATGCCATTGAATTGGGTACATCTTGTAAAGCGCAGTATGACCACGCATTGATAACTATTAATAATAGCTGTACATGTAGACCGAATAGTGAAAAAACCAATTGATTTAGCTGGCCACTGTAATCAAAAACTTGTTTAATTGGAAAGTTTGATACTAAGTATTCTAAAGCAAATAATAACTCAAAATAAAATTTGTCCCATTACATTTGTTTAGTATAACTAGTTTTTTTTTTCCCTTATCAAATGTATTGTTTTACATACACAATATACAATACATGATACATAAATAACACACAAACGCAAAATTCATGTGGACACCATCCTACTAAGGATGGCCGAAGAAATTGATCTTATGAGGCAAGTGTTCAGCCTGCCGTAAAGATCATTTATAATGACTGACTTTGGCTTGGAGCAGGCGATTGCCAGCCTAGATGCCAACTGAGCAAAACTTTTGACAGCCTCTTGACCCCATGCACCGTTGTCTCAACAACCAATGGGATGCAAACCCATCGTAATTCCCCACATTTGGCATCATTGTTGTTGTGCTTTCTGATTTCAGATGCATGAGCAGCCGTTCCCGAAGACACTCCCGCTTCCGAAAGGATAAGTGAATTAGCGGAGAGGTCACGCAGAAGTCAAAAGCTGCAGGCTTGCCTAGAGACCAGTTGTGGACGAGAACGTCTGCAGGTCTAGTGTGATCATGGTCGTGGGTTAAGTTATTGCCTACTTCGACTTTGACACCTAGATGAGCCAAGTGACAGGAATCTTGCCAGACATCCCTTAGCAGATTATGGCGATGTACTAGTTTAATAGTTTGTTTCGAAATAATCATGTTGCTTGATATTTGAACCTGTTTTCATTGAGTACAGAGTACGATTTTTCATTTCAATTCAAGATTAACTAATTGCTGTGTAGCATAGATTTAAAAAAAAAACCAGAAACACCAGGTGTATGTGTTGGTTAAAAAATCAATATTACTATATTTCAGGAATTGAGTAATGGATGTGTAAATTTTAGACAATGGTAAATCACAAACTCAAGTTAGTTATCAAGTAAGCACGGTTGGTTACCCATCAATAAGATTAGGGTTCAAGCCTACTAATCAAATTTGGAGGGAAAAGAAAAAACATATTGTGGCAACTGAAATCAATAACGAGTTAGTACATAACTTATTGTAAAAGTGTAAATAATATAACTATTTGTTCAACTTGAATGTTACATTAAAATGGCCTTACTGACAATATAATTATTCTAGAATTGCTGCAATACCTGGTGTCAAACATTTAGAGAGAACTTACCTAGTACAAAAACCACTGGAGTGTTCTGAAGTTTCTTCTTCAAATCAACTTTCTTGAACTGTGAGAGAGCTTTCAACACATCTGTATACACTGTATCCACACCTTGGTCAGAATTGATCTGTGTACAACATCAAAGATTGGTTTTTAAAACTCCTTCCTTCCCTCTCAGTTCCCCCCCCCCCCTCCTCTTCCACCATCTCATACCTTCTTCACTTTCCCCATAGCCTCGTAGTGCTGGATCACAGGTAGTGTGGACTTCTGGAATGTCTGCAGTCTCTTGCGAATGGTCTCCTCATTGTCATCCACACGCCCACTGGTCTTTCCCCTCTCCAGCAGTCTCTTCACCATCACCCCTTCACTGCACTCAAACATCAGTACCATGGTACACTCACAGATCTGGTGGAGGGGGTGAGGAGTGGTGGGTGTGGTGCATAACATGGTGACCATGGTGATACCTGTTGTGTAAACAGTGGAGCCTGTGATAGTTCCCTGGGGAAGCCATCAATGAGGAATCCAACAGCTTCAGGATGGGACAAGATGGCCTGTTTCAACAATCCAACGGTCACCTCCTGGAGGGGGGAGATGCCATTTAATGGTGCCTGGAGCACACTAGGTGTTGAGGAATAGTGGGTGCTCACAGCTGGTACAAGTTTTCCCTGCTTCATCATATCTTCCAGCTGCTTCCCCTGGGAGGTTCCCTTGGCTACCTCCTCTCTCAGGAGGTCACCAGCTGACAGGTGTGTGAACCCAAAGTCCTGCACAATACGGTCACACTGGGTCCCCTTACCACTACCTGGACCCCCTGGGGGGAAGAGACATTACTTTGAATTGTAACATGACATTGAATTGGGTAAGACTCATTCATTGATAACTATTAATAATAGTAACAATAGTAAATACCTAACTAAATAATAGTATTGATTGAGCTGGTCACACTAATCATAATCAGTAAGTTTAATATCTGAAGTACAAAGTGGTAAATTCTAATCCACAAAAATTCCTAGTACACAATGTATATCCTTACATGTGATGTTGGTTGCTGGATAAATAATTTCATTTTGTGATTTTAAAACAGTTCGTAATCCAGTTATAGTGCAGCATTTTTGAATGTTTATAAAACAGCAAATTAAATGATCCTTGGTGTTTAAAAAGTATTCATTATTCATATGATAAAGTGAAAACAGATTCAAAGATTTAAAAAACCTACAGTTGAAATAAATATTAATTTTGGGATAGCGGACAATGCCATCATAAATTTATATATCTACTGATCAAAAACAAATACTAGTGTGGCAATTCAGTTTACATCAATAATGAGTTTGTGCATTTAGAATAATATTTCATTCAATTTCAGAGAATCTTGTTGTAATTTGTTTACGCCAATAGTACGTGATTTGTCAGTACAATAAACAAACCAGTATAATATTAGTACTAAGGTGTATTTGCTTTAAAGCATTGCACTATCTGTTATGCAATAGGCATGTATGGTTCTAACAGATGTTTTAGAAAAAGGTGTAATCTTATTTTCTTGTGAGGTTAATAGAATTTATAATGTGACTCCATTAGTAAAAATCATTATCAATAGAATTGCTGCAATATCAGGTGTCCAACATTAAAGAGCACTTACCAAGTACAAAGACCACTGGAGTGTTCTGAAGTTTCTTCTTCAAATCAACTTTCTTGAACTGTGAGAGAGCTTTCAACACATCTGTATACACTGTATCCACACCTTGGTCAGAATTGATCTGTGTACAACATCAATGATTGGTTTTAAAAACTCCTTCCTTCCCTCTCAGCTTCCCCCCCCCCCCCCCCTCACACAATCTCATACCTTCTTCACTTTCCCCATAGCCTCGTAGTGCTGGATCACAGGTAGTGTGGACTTCTGGAATGTCTGCAGTCTCTTGCGAATGGTCTCCTCATTGTCATCCACACGCCCACTGGTCTTTCCCCTCTCCAGCAGTCTCTTCACCATCACCCCTTCACTGCACTCAAACATCAGTACCATGGTACACTCACAGATCTGGTGGAGGGGGTGAGGAGTGGTGGGTGTGGTGCATAACATGGTGACCATGGTGATACCTGTTGTGTAAACAATGGAGCCTGTGACAGTTCCCTGGGGAAGCCATCAATGAGGAATCCAACAGCTTCAGGATGGGACAAGATGGCCTGTTTCAACAATCCCACGGTCACCTCCTGGAGGGGGGAGATGCCATTTAATGGTGCCTGGGTGTTGAGGAATAGTGTGTGCTCACAGCTGGTACAAGTTTTCCCTGCTTCATCATGTCTTCCAGCTGCTTCCCCTGGGAGGTTCCCTTGGCTACTTCCTCTCTCAGGAGGTCACCAGCTGACAGGTGTGTGAATCCAAAGTCCTGCACAATACGGTCACACTGGGTCCCCTTACCACTACCTGGACCCCCTGGGGGAAGAGACATTTCTTTGTAATGTAACATGACATTGAATTGGGCACATCTTGTAAAGCGCAGTATGACCACGCATTGATAACTATTAATAATAGCTGTACATGTAGGCCGAATAGTGAAAAAACAATTGATTTAGCTGGCCACTGTAATCAAAAACTTGTTTATTGGAAAGTTCTGTACTAAGTATTCTAATAACCCAAAATGTTATTATAACTAATTTAATAGTTTATTTTGAATTAATCATGTTGCCTGATATTTGAATCTGTTTGCATTGAGTACAGAGCACAATCTTTCATTTTAATTCAAGATTAGCTAATTGCTGTGTAGTATAGAATATTCAGAAATACCAGGTGTATGTGTTGGTTAAAAATATAAATATTACTATATTTCGGGAATTGAGAAATGGATGCATAAATTTTAGACTATGGTAAATCACAAAGTCAAGTTAGTTATCAAGTAATCACGGTTACCCATCAATAAGATTAGGATTCAAGCCTACTAATCAAATTTGGAGGGGAAATAACCATATTGTATAACGAGTTAGTACATAACTTATTGTAAAAGTGTAAATAATATAACTATTCGTTCAACTTTAATATTTCATTTAATTTCAAAAGGCCTTACTGACAATATAATTATTCCAGACTTGCTGCAATACCGGGTGTCCAACATTAAAGAGAACTTACCGAGTACAAAGACAACTGGAGTGTTCTGAAGTTTCTTTTTCAAATCAACTTTCTTGAACTGTGAGAGAGCTTTCAACACATCTGTGTACACTGTACCCACACCTTGGTCAGAATTGATCTGTGTACAACATCAAAGATTAGTTTCTTTCCCTCTCAGCTACGCCCCCCCCCCCCCCCCACCATCTCATACCTTCTTCACTTTCCCCATGGCCTCGTAGTGCTGGATCACAGGTAGTGTGGACTTCTGGAATGTCTGCAGTCTCTTGCGAATGGTCTCCTCATTGTCATCCACACGCCCACTGGTCTTTCCCCTCTCCAGCAGTCTCTTCACCATCACCCCTTCACTGCACTCAAACATCAGAACCATGGTACACTCACAGATCTGGTGGAGGGGATGAGGAGTGGTGGGTGTGATGCATAACATGGTGACCATGGTGATACCTGTTGTGTAAACAGTGGAGCCTGTGATAGTTCCCTGGGGAAGCCATCAATGAGGAATCCAACAGCTTCAGGATGGGACAAGATGGCCTGTTTCAACAATCCAACGGTCACCTCCTGGAGGGGGGAGATGCCATTTAATGGTGCCTGGAGCACACTGGGTGTTGAGGAATAGTGGGTGCTCACAGCTGGTACAAGTTTTCCCTGCTTCATCATATCTTCCAGCTGCTTCCCCTGGGAGGTTCCCTTGGCTACCTCCTCTCTCAGGAGGTCACCAGCTGACAGGTGTGTGAACCCAAAGTCCTGCACAATACGGTCACACTGGGTCCCCTTACCACTACCTGGACCCCCTGTGTGTAGGACAAAGAGGATGATTTATGTACTCTGAAGTTGTACTAAATTAATTCACAAACATGCACACATAAAACTCCTTTGTCCTTCTCCTCCTACCCTTACCAAGTACAAATATGACAGGAGTGTCCTTCAGCTTGGTAGCCAGTTGCCGGTCTGACCCTACTTTGTTCAAGTTACTACCGATGGGTGGGAGGGGTTTCGGAGACACCTGCATCTTTGATTGGCTGGAGGGTCCCGCCACCTCTGCTCCACCGGCAAGCTCTTCGTCTTGTATGGGAGGGAGGGGTTTGCTCTCCAATAACAGTGCCCTCGAAGATGCCTTCCTTTTCACCGACGCAGCCAGTTCTGGATCATTGATAAACGAGTCCCATCTCAGCTCGCTGTTCTTCTGGGCCTTAGCGAGGCACGTCTGGATGAACCCAATGTGGTCGTCTGGTTTGTGAATCATCAGGGCAGCGATGAGACCCTGAAACGTACAAGCGGGGAAATATTAACCTTATTCCCTCCGTCCCGCAAAGCTGCCAACTCGCCTCGAACAAGTGCGGTATCCTCCTCTCGTACAGATAGTCTCTCGCTCCCTCGGCCATGGTTGACGCGCGCGCCTGTTGCCAAAAAAAACGCGAGACACACTCGCTTCTTAGTTGACGTTATAATATCAGACGCTTCGGGTTTATCACCCACGCTTGACTGCCCCGCCTCCTAGCAACGCGATTGAGCCCCGCCTACAAATCGTATTCACAATGACCGGTCGCCCACCCAGACACTAATCGCCCGTAAAAAAAAGGATGAGAAAAGGATGGGATGCAGGGGCGCTGTCGCCAGGTCGCTTACCGACGGCGCCCATGAGCAGCTTGGTCGGTGCCCACAGCCTCTTCAGGGGCAGGATGGAAGGCGAGCTGTCTCCGCTAGTGACGGTAGTGCCGTCAGCGGGGTCCCACCCGCACGCCGACACGACCCCGCGAGCGAGGGCTGCTCTCCGGCTTAGCAGCTCCGAGGCTTCCAAACTCAAGAGCGTGCTAAGGCCGCTGCCGACCGTGACTCACGCGCGCCACAACTCTACTGACGCTGTGCTGATGAGGAGCAGGGCCCCGTTGACCTCCGACATCGCTGGTATCCGGAAGCAAACGTCCGTTCCCGCTTCGGTGAAGGCGGAGAGAGTGAGCGCCCTGCCTTCACTAGCCCCGGTGTGCAAGGACACCGTCTCGGTCGAATCTTCGGACGCAAAGAGCGAGCAGTCGAACGAGGACGAGTGTGCGAGCGATATTACGGAAGACGACTCGGACTTCAACGACGACTCGGTAAGCTATTTTTAATAATTGACCTATTTATGTAAGTAGTTATTAATGCCCTTCCCCCCACTTATAGGCTCCGTCGAGTACCGAGAGCTTGATACCGCCCAGTGCTGCCGGGTTTGAGCCACCTTCCGAGAGTAGCCCCCAACCCCCCTGCGTCCAGTTCCCCGATGCCGTAGACCTCCGCAACCCCTTTCCGGCGACCATCATTCAAGACCACGCTCAACTGGAGGCAGAAAAATACGCGGCTACCGCAAACGGAGTGGGGCTAAGCCCGCGGGTGAACAACGTCGTAAGGGCGTTCCTCATCCACGGGCCGCTCGACCGCCAGCTGCTGGCCAAGAGCATCGAACAGGTGGCCAACCTCCATCCGCTACTGTCCTCCACGTTTCATAGGTGGAAGGAACGCCTGTACATCCAGACATCACAAGGTACGTAACTTCAAGCTTATATTAGGGCTAGCGGCTCAGTGGGGGGAGAGTAAACAGTAGTCATGTGTCGTAATGAATACGCCTCGTTCCCTCTCTTTGTGTTGCCGACAGCGAGGATATCTGTTACCACGGAGGTCCCCATAGTCGGCCACGAGGACGCCCGGGAGTCGATTACCACGGCCCGCCGGAAGCTCTTTGTCCTCACCATGAAGGCCGACATGGGACTGGAGGACAGCGACCTCAAGAAGAAGCTGAGCGTCGTCAGCCTTGGGGGAAGCGAAGAGGGAGCCCTGCCATCTGCCTTGAACCCCGCCCGTCCTCCCACCAGCAAGAAGAAGACGGTCACATTCTTTGAGCCGGACAGCTCCCTGCCTACCCCTAGCGCTTCCCTCCCCCCCATCCAGTCCACCTTCATCAGCGGCGCCTCCTGCCCCCCGCCGCCGCCGCCGGACCCTCCCCCTCTAATAAGAGCCCGCCTCGTCCCCAAGTCGAACCAGGAGCACATCCTTGTTCTCTCGTTCCCGCAGGTGGCGTGCGACTACTGGTCCTCTTGCCTCTTCGTGCAGCAGCTGACTGACTGCTACGCCAAGATGGAGCAGAGTCAGTCTTACCACCCGAGCATGACGGCCCTCAAGGCTGAGAGCAGGCGACAGGCCATGGTGTCCACCTTTGAGCAGGAGAGGGGGGGTAGGGCCGTCCCTCCCTTCAGGCAGACGAAGAACCCCCTTCAGACCTCCGTGGCCACCAGTCGACTCGTTCACAAGCGGCCAGCCGGACCGACCAACGGGGACGCTGCCGGCTACGTCCCGCCTTTTCCCGCCAACCTGCAGTTCCACCAGGTGGCCCGCAGGGAGAGCCAGCTGCTCAAGGTCATGTCCAAGGAGAAGCTCTGGTCCTTCTGGCAGTCCATGGCCACCGCCACCATCCAGCGACAGAGGGGGCCGCCCAGGGTCAAGGTAATACCTCCCGTACGACTCCCGACTGGCCTGGGGCAGAGGATGGTCAAAAAGGCCCCACCCTCTGGTCTGAGGCCCCTCACCGCGCGGAGCAGACCCCAGTCGGGTAGAAGGGGCACACTTGGGAGTGGAGCAGCCTACGAACTTCTCACCGGGCCCCAGACCCAGTTTCACTTCATAAAGGTAATGCGAGTTTTTTTTTAACCAGCGTGCAACTCTCACGGTTGTGCCGTTTCAAGATAGTCCTTCTCTCTCTGTGACTAGGTCATAAATGGGGTGTGGTCATCCTTCAACAAGAGCCTGCCGGAGAGCTACCTTGGTAGCGTAGGGAATGACAACCTTCTTGTCCTGCTCTGTCTCTCTGTGTACGTCGTGCTGTTAGGGAGGTGCTGCCGTGGGTGGGGCTGTGCCAAGGAGGCCCCCTCAGACCCCTCGGGGGGAACATCGAACCCCTCAGACGGGGCCGGGGGGCAGGATAGGCCACAGCCGGTAGCGGTGGCGGGGGCCCAGGAGAGCAGTAGTAAGAGGCCCACGATGAGGGGTCAGTTAGACCTGGGTACCTTTCTTGTTGGGGTGGATGTATCGCTACGAGACCTGTTTCCTGATCTTACGGTGGGCATGTTTGGTCCACTTACCAACAGTAAGGCAAACGTTTGCACCTTTGATAAACGTGACCCTCTGTATTCAACAGACGTAGGACTTCGTGTCAACCTCAGTTCCAGTGAAACGTTTGCTGATCTGTTGGTTGCCCTGGGGAAGACCCTGCAATCAGCTCGAAACCACTGCCACTTCCCGTTCAGTACAGTTGCAGAAGAAGTGAGTGGTTGTGTCGCCATGGTGCATGCTTGTGGTTTTAAACCTGTTCTCTATTGTTTAGGTTGGCCTGATTCGGGGCTTGCCGATCCGATTTTCCTATTTCCGGCAGCAGGATGTGATTCAGCTCACTAGTCCTTCCAACTTCTACTTTGCTGAGACGGCAATCGGAGTGGAAGGGCACGGACTCGCGAGGCTGGGGACCGGGTGCTACCTCACCCCACTGAACAGCAAGATGGATGACAGCTGTCATATGGAGGTAAGGGCTGGCATGGGGAGGAGGAAGGTGTCCATTGAAGGTTAATGAGATTTGAAACCTGATCGTGAAATAAAAGAAAATTATACTTTGGCTTTTATTTTTGCAAATACAGCTTGTCTTATGGGAAAATGAAGGTGGAAGTGTAGCAGGGGGCTTTCGGTTTCAGCTTCAAGCCATACAACCTGAACTCGTTAAGCTGTTTGCTGAGGAATACTCTCGTCTTCTTGCCATGATGGTGGCTCAACCCTGTACCAGACTGGAGGAGCTGGCCTCTCTAGTATGCCCCCCCTTCGTCAGCACTTCTAAGGCCCGCTCCCGAAACATCCGGTGACATCATTACACCCAAACCGCTTGTTCTGCTATTTGTTACCAATCATTATTTATTAACTGCGATATATATTTTATTATGATCACTAATGAAAATGAATAAAGAGATTATCTTATGAAGTGCACTTCAATATGGTAAACTTTGTCATTACCCATGTCCACCATGTCACCATTAGATGTTTTTCACTTGTCATCTAAGCATTTGGTATATGATAAAAGCACTAGATTTTCTTTGCATCTCTCCATGATGAACACTCGGCCAATATATGCAATAAAAGAAAACTGTTTCTTAACAGGGCCACTTGCTACTTGCTCTAATGGGTTACGAGTATAGGCGTGGAATTTTACAATAGGGTATACTCTCATCCTTGACCTGTATAATGAAATAAGTGAACCGCTTAGCGTAGAATATTGTAGTTGAAATCAAACGAGGAGTACAATTTTACGGTTTATTACATGCTCGTACCCAGTACCCAAACGAATCACGTGCGCCATCATTTCTATGCGGAGAAGGAAACGAAGCTTTGTTGCTTTGTAAATGAGAATAATGACCAGAATTAGATGAAGTAAAAGTGGGATTGTAGTGGGTTATATTATTTGAGTGGAAAAAAAAAACCGCTTTTTTGGTATGTGCTTTTATTGACGTCCGGTTTTTTGGGCGGGGGTAGCCGCTTCTCAGCTAATAGTGTGTACGTATAAGGCTTTGTCACAAAAAGCGTTTCTAGAATTGGATGTATATAGATACGTGTATATACCTTAACGGGCCTTTTTGAACACTGGAGGGTGCCTTATCCGAAGTTAGCCCAAGGACACTTAATTATTACATGGACTGGAAACCACAATAATACGTGTCGCCATCCTCGTTGCTCATGAATTATTAATGAACTGCATCAAGGGCTGTACTAAGTGGATTAGAAGACTGGGACTTGATTGGGGTAGTATGTTGTTGTTTTGCTTTGTTTAAACCGTCTTTCCTTTCTTCACTTTTGGCATCGCGAATTCAAACTGAGCAATGTACTGAGCCAGAGATAATATATAGAGGGATTGGAAACGAATCACGTGCGCCATACATTCGTAGAAAAAACCGCGGGCAATGCTATAAGTGTTTAATCGCACCTTTTAAAGTGTCAAAAGGGGCGGTAAAGAAGAACACATGTGCGGTGTATTCGAAGCCATGTATGTTGCATGTAGCGTTAATTGGTGTTAATTGGGCTCGTTTCCAATCCCTCTATATATTATCTCTGACTGAGCTAATGAACCTAGAATTGATAATCATCATTTCCAGGTAATGTATAGAAATAAATACAGGTTCAGTCATCATATAAATATAATCTGGACTTAGAGAAACCATCCTGGTATACTGTGAAACGTTAAATATTACCATATTTGCAGTGGCCTGACAATAAAACATGCGCATCGTTCGATTAAAATCGTTTGCCCTTACTTTAAGAAACATCCTTTTCAATACAAACTAACATAGGACTTGTATCATACCATTAAGCGCTGGAAACACCTTTCATAACAAATGTCTACTCATCGGTATGTCCAGCAGCCTAACCAAAGTAGCGTAGCAAGGCAAACATGCACGTAGAAGCTAAGACCCGTACGTTAACGTAATCTTTAAGACTTGTAACGGATTTACCTTAACAAAAGAACAGCTTTCTGTAACTTTTAGTCACTCCAAAGCTAAGACAACTTCACAAAAGCCTTTGTTTGTCCGAGAAGGTTGGGAACGAGGCGCAACGAGGATTGCGACAATTTATCGGAACCTACGCGATCTGTGGAAGAGGTATACGCACTGAGTCTAAGAGCCTTTTCGGGTCCCTACGGCTCCATGTATAAATGTCCAACCATAATGCCAAATGGTTAATTGAGAAACGGAATGGAGCAGTGATATGCGATAACGTTATAGGAAGGCTCCTGACGAATATTCAAGGTATCATTTTCTGCACGACGCCTGTGCGTTACTCTCAACTCTATCATTCGTTACGCAGCTTGAAATGAAAGCCAAACCTACCATACACGTAAGTACCCGACACTATCGCATATAATTGTTTTGACCGAATTGATTTCTATACTATAGCTTCTTATATAGCATAACTTTCGAATTCTGTCGGTGGAACAGTGGAACTACATACGCGATCAGATACTACGGTATACAGTCTACAGCAGATAATGTGAAGCAAGAGGCTCCAATTAGAATGTGTCTCCCCCACACCACCGCAGAGGCGGATCCAGGGGGGGGGGGGGGGGGGGGGGGGGGGCTATGGGGGCTGTAGCCCCCCCCCCCTTTCGGATAAGTAACGAAAATAATTACGACTAATTAACTACATGTATATACGCGCTCACTGCATGTATTTTTATAATGCTATACCTGTATTAACTTATGCGCACAAAGTGAAGCATCGTTCCTACTTGAACCGAAATGGTATTTAATTAGTGCCCCATGCACAGATTTAGAATACAACTTTTTTATAATAAGCCCCCCCCCTTTCAAAAATCCTGGATCCGCCCCTGCACCGCCCTTACAGAAAAACAACCCGACAACAACTAGCCACTCGTACACCTACAGATATGCCAAACGAGTGCAATACAAGACACGACAAGGTGTCAACCGCGCTACTGAAAGGACCATCAAAGCGACCACCCGAAGGTGCGTTACACTATGAATGTTGGATCTGGACATAAAATTATAGCATGTATAGTGTATCGCTAAAATATTTTATGCAACAGTTACAGCGGAAGATATTGCATCTCTCTCCGTGCTGTTGTTTGAAATATGTGCACGCTGTTCGCTGACAACAATTTCGTAATAATGTATATTGTGGTGCATAATTTATATCTGATAATAGTGTCAAAGTTGCTGATGACAACGTATTGTAATAGCGTGAGATCAGTGGGTACATGTAATCTTTGTCTGATGTATTATATGGCTTCGCTTGCCAGTGGATGACTAACGGTTGTTTAAATCACCTGTTTCAGGCCCAGGTCCAGGAGTGGTTCCATGTCCAGCTGCAGGATTAGCTCCACCTGCTCTACCTGCTATATATCCTGGATACAGAAGTATATCCTGGTCCAGAATATACAGCAGTATATCCTGATTCAGGATATACAAGATGACATGCTCCTGGGTTTTATTATAGCTATAAATGAAATACTTGTACTTATTGTTTAAATAGTTATACTGTGTGTTTTAATGGTACACCCACACCTCAAAAAATTGCATGGCCACGAGATTCTAAAATAAAACTGTCATTTGACATTCTTGCTACATGGTTACGTTTCAAGAACTAAATACAATACTAAATCCACCAAAAATGTAGGAAACAAGTGATAAAAACATTCTCTATGCGAGAAGTTGGTGGTATATAGGAATCAAAGGCGGTGGTGGTGTAAAAAGCAAGGGAACAAGGATTGTGATTGAAAAGGAAAAATGAAATAGACCTATATTAGCACACACAGTTAAACATGACGACATGCTGCTAATATAGGTCTATTTCTTTTTTCCTTTTCAATCACAATCCTTGTTCCCTTGCTTTTTACACCACCACCGCCTTTCACAGTAAAAACGGATGGGTGAATTTCACTCAAAACGGTTCAAAATAGCACTCGATTTCTCAAATTGAGTGCTATTTTGAACCGTTTTGAGTGAAATTCACCCATCCGTTTTTACAGTGTTGATTCCTATATACCACCAACCTTCTCGCATAGAGAATGTTTTTATCACTTGTTGAATTACGTTACGCGGTGGTTTCCAGTCCATGTAATAATTAAGTGTCCTTGGTTAGCCACACATCACATTCGTCGGCCGCATGTTCACTACAATTAGGCCATACGGCTAATGATAATTACTTTGAATATCAATTGTGTGTCTGAACTCACCAATCATCTGCTGAAATAGTGCAATGGACTGAATTCATGGAGTGCTATAGTTGCAAGCTGAATGTATACAAATCAGTGCAGCAATACAATTATCTTCACAGACGGATGCTACTCGTGTACGTTCTAAAGCAGGTCCAGACAATCTGGTGATATTTCCCTGTTCCCACAGTGTAGGTGTGTACACGGGGTGGTTCTCCAACGCCAGACCTACTTATGTGACTCCCCAATGAAGTTATCATCACTGGAGATGGATGCTACCCGTGTAAGTTCTAAAGCAGATAAAGGCAATCTTGTTACAGTTTCCTGTTCCCACAGGGTAGATGTGTACATGAGAGGATGGGGGACCCAACGCCAGACCTACTTGTGAGTGACCCCCAAAGAAATTATTAATATGTCAACTTCACTGGAGATGGATGCCACCCGTGTAAGTTCTTAAGCAGATCTGGACAATCTGGTTACAGTTCTCTGTTCCCAAAGGGTAGATGTGTACATGTGAGGATGGGGGACCACACTGTACGTACTTGTGAGTGACCCCCAATGAAATTATGGAAACTGTTCCCAACTACCCTGTTCATTGGGGGTCACTCACAAATAGCTCATGTGTTGGGGAACCACGTGTGGAGTTGGGTCCCCCATTCTCACATGTACACACCTACCCTGTTGGAACAGGGAACTGTCACCAGAATGTCAGGATCTGCCTTAGGTTTTCTTTGTGTGGTGCATATGATGGATGGCACATTAATCAGTGTTGATTGCGGTCGTTTCCAATCCCTATCTCCGATAGGAGCAAGTTTCAAATAGTGCCAAAAGCTGCCTTGGAATGATTCCGCATTCTGGTGCGCCTTGAATTAGCGCGCGAAAATTCAAATATCTTATTTTGCGATTTTGTCCAAAACCTTGTACCCTTTCTTTGTTTGTCTTGTGTTCGGACGCGAGGAGAGAAAAAAAATCCTATATTTAGCACAAAAATACATGTCCTAAGTGTTGTCACAAGTCACGTTTTTTATGACTTCATTATTAGCATCAATCTAATATGTATAATTATAATAGATGACGTTTAGAGCAGAGCTAAACGCAGTTAATTATCGGCCGGCAGTTCTGCGCGCGCGCGCGGCGGGTCGGACGGTAAGAAGTACAATAGGGTAACCGGCCTCATTCATCGGCCGCAGGCCGCATAATCCTAGGCTATTTATGCAGGCCACCATACTGCCAGTATCACGTGCAATACGCTGCAATCCACGTCTCACGAGCCGTTTCAGAGTCCACCACCCACCCCGTCCGCTGCTGCCTTCACTCCATCACCAATGTGATGTGACCTGTTCTGGGGGAGCTAATCCGCCCACCTTTCGAACCCCGTGCGGTATGGGCGGATCCTCACACACCCCCTCGGTGCTACGCGGCGCCGGGGGGCGGAACCCAGACACCCTCCAATTAATCGATACCGTATAATACCCAACGAGAATTAACTTCCCAATTAAATAGATACCCGTTTGGATTGATTACTATTATTACTTGCCTCTCTTTAGCGATGGCCTCATACGCGACAGCCGTCCAAGCTGAAACCCACGCGGAAGGGCATGAAGGTTTGTGTGTGATGCCACTTGCGAAGAAGAAAAAAATGCAATACGCTAGGATCCTTTCCCAGGTACCTCGCGCCAAAACGACGACGCTGAGACCAACTTTGGACTCATTTTCTACATCCTCGCCACCCTTTCCTTCCTTGCTATCATTCTGTTCTTCCCGCTTTCACTCTTCTTCACCGTCAAGGCAGGCGCTTATGTCTCTCTGTATGGCGATGCTGACCCGTTTTTACCCTATCAGATCGTAAATGAGTACGAACGGGCGGTCATACTTCGGCTAGGGCGGTTGAGTTCCAAAAGGGCCAAAGGACCCGGTTAGCTATTAATATACCGTTACAGATTACCCGCCGCGATATGAAATCGTTACCTTCACCAAAGGGCTTTTCTTTGTGATTCCTTGTACGGATAGCGTCAAAGTGATCGACCTAAGAACGATCACCTTCGACGTACCCCCACAGGAGGTGGGGCACATCTATCACATAGGCTGCCCTTACCTGATGTGTGTGTGTGTGTGTGTGTGTGTGTGTGTGTGTGTGTGTACGCCCAGATCTTGACTAAGGACAGTGTGTCAGCTCGTGTGGACGCTGTGGTATTCTTTCGCATCGTTGACCCTACCCTGTCCGTTGTGAAGGTTGAGAATGCTTACAACTCAACGTACCGGCTTGCCCAGACCACTCTCAGAAGTGTCCTTGGCACCAAGAAGCTTGGTGAGCTCCTTAGTGAACGTGAGGCCATCAGCGCTGAGATGCAGGTAACTTTGGGGGAGACAGGATGTGTGTGTGTGTGTGTGTTTTAAAAACCTCCATGTTTCACAAGCTCTATGCCATTTTTTATGTTCCTTTGGTTTAAAAAATAGCACCACCTTGATGAAGCCACTGGTCCGTGGGGAGTGAGGGTGGAAAGAGTGGAACTGTGAGATAATACCCTCGTTTCCATGGTGTTTATGGTTTAATTATCATTTCTGTAGCACGGATGTTATCATCCCACCTGACATGCAGAGGTCCATGGCTTCTGAGGCAGAGGCCACGCGGGAGGCAAGGGCCAAGGTGGGCACTAATTTGGATATTGACTTCCCTTCATTTCATCAGCTGGCTCTATGCTCCAGGTGATATCGGCGGAGGGAGAGCAGAATGCCTCCAGGGTCCTCAGGGAAGCCGCCGACATCATGGACGAGTCCCCAGCCACGCTGCAGCTTAGATATCTCCAGACTCTGCACACCATCTCGGCCCAGAACAACCACACCTATGTCTTCCCCTTGCCGGTTGATCTGCTTGTCAGGCTGTTTGGAAGTAAGAAGGAATAGGAAGACTTACATATCATGATCACATGCAGTCTAATCTATAGAGCAATAGGTTGTAATTATAGCTACCAGTCATATGCGTTTGTATCACGTGATAGAAGATAGACACTTACGTGTAAATAAGTTAAGTGAGAATAGGCGTGGTCCAAATTTATTGTTGAAAGATGGCTGCGCCGTACACCAGCGTACCTGGGGGTGCAACAGCTTTGGTCGTGGCGGATGACGACGCGGAGAAAACGAAGGGTAGCAGAGCAGGACCAGGTTAGAATATTAAAAGGGTCCGCAGGGCAAAAGCCGATATAATTTTAATCCAGATATTGAGGAAGACGTGCCGAGTTACGGAGGCTGCTTCTACGTCCTTGCCGCACTCTCATTTATCCTCATTATTATTTTCTTTCCATTTTCCCTCATTTTAACCGTCAAGGTAAGTGAGGGCTTGTGGCTGTGTAGCTCAACACCGCACACTGATACACCCTCCACCTGACTGCTCCAATTATCCTGCAGATCGTGAAGGAGTACGAACGTGCAGTGATTCTCAGGCTGGGACGCCTGTCGTCTCGCAAGGCTAAGGGTCCTGGTAGGTGAAATCGACTGCAAAATTGTGTGTATGTAGGGGGGGGGGGGGGGGGGGGGGGGGGGCGTACGTTTGCACTTTTCTTATGTAGCTGGTGCATGAAATTAAAGCCTAGTGCCATGCAGGTCACACTCACACACACACACACACACACACACGCACACACACACACACACACACATTATGATAACTTGTATACCATATCCAGGGCTGTTTTTTGTGATTCCCTGCACGGATGATGTCAGAGTGGTTGACCTAAGGACAATTACCTTCGATGTCCAGCCTCAAGAGGTTGGGGAGAGTCACTGTGTGTCGTACGACATGTGCAATGATGCTTTGTATTGTGTGTACGCCCAGATCTTGACCAAGGACAGTGTGACAGCCCGTGTGGATGCTGTGGTCTACTTCCGCATCTTCAACCCCACCTCATCCATTGTGAAGGTTGAGAATGCTTACAACTCAACGTACCTGCTTGCCCAGACCACTCTCAGGAGTGTCCTTGGCACCAAGAAGCTTGGTGAGCTCCTTAGTGAACGTGAGGCCATCAGCGCTGAGATGCAGGTAACTTTGGGGGGAGAAAGGGTGTGTGTGTGTGTGTGTGTGGGTGTGTGTTAAAAACCTCCAGGTTTCACAAAGTGCCTGGTTTTTTTTTTTAATAGCACCACCTTGATGAAGCCACTGAACCATGGGGAGTGAGGGTGGAAAGAGTGGAAGTGTGAGTTTTATAATACCCTTGTTTCCATGGTGTTGACGGTTTTATTAACGTTTCTGTAGCAAGGACGTTACCATCCCACCTGACATGCAGAGGTCCATGGCTTCTGAGGCGGAGGCCATGCGGGAGGCAAGGGCCAAGGTGGGCACTAATTGGGGCATTGACTTCCCTTCATTTCATCAGCTGGCTCTATGCTCCAGGTGATATCGGCAGAGGGAGAGCAGAATGCCTCCAGGGTCCTCAGGGAAGCCGCCGACATCATGGACGAGTCCCCAGCCACGCTGCAGCTTAGATATCTCCAGACTCTGCATGCCATCTCGGCCCAGAACAACCACACCTATGTCTTCCCCTTGCCGGTTGATCTGCTTGTCAGGCTGTTCGGTGGCAACAAGAGTTAAACAATCCAAGACATGCTGATCTAGATACTGTCATTAGTTGTGTGCACAACCATTCTACCCTCTCTTTTGGTTTAGTAGTGTCAACTTTTTAGTACAGACGCACTCACATATTTGTCAGGCTTACTAGTACACACGCACTTATAGTGTGCAATGTAACAGTTGCTGATTTGATATTATGGTGAGTTTGAAGCAACAGCAAATGCATACTAATTACCAACTGCAAATGATGTCAGCGGGGGAAGGGTGTGACAAAAATTAAATTTAAATATACATAATTTGTGTGGTGTACCTATATCATATGTCACTACAGAAGTTGTCAACAGGAAGGGTGTGGTAAATTCTTTATTATTTTCTGGTGTTAATACCGTAAACATGTGGGCAGGTACACTACTCTGGGTGTTAATACCATAGACACGTGGGGAGATACACTACTCTGGGTGTTAATGCTATAAACTTGTATCTTTCTAGGTGTTAATACTACATGTATTACATATGACTGAGGGATAATTGCAGACTTTACCAATATGCAATCAATTTTTCATGACCCTTGTCTGCTGTGACCATGACAACCAGAGCCTTTTAAACCTATCACTTACATAAATACTTCTGTTCAAGTTGACTTGGTATCTGATAGAAGTACAGTTAATTTGCTATTTTCCATCTTCACTTTACAGTGTAATTTGAAAATTGGGCAAAGTGAAAATTGCAGAGGAAGGAACATTTCTCTAGGGGCCTGTTTGAGGCCCCTACTGCATTATTTCTCACCGTGAAAACGGATGAAATACAGCAACTACCAAAGTGCACATTCATTTTAAAAAGACTGCAGGAGAGAAAACGACTTATAAGTACGTATAATACAATACGCTCTACTCAATAGTTACAAGCACTACGCCCAATAGTTCAGCATGCTGATGTGGTCTAAATGGGGATTGGAGCCTGCGGCATTGCAAAACCACCAAAGTCCTAAAGGAAATAGGAAATTATTTTACATGAATGAAAAAAAAAAAAAAACTTAGTCTAATCTGAGCTCCTAACACATCCATGGGCATAGGGAAGATGATGGTTGAACCTCTCTCTGCAGCGATGACGTTCAGGGTTTGGAGGTAACGGAGCTTCAGGGCAGTTGGTGAACGACTGATGACCTCGGCAGCTTCCTTGAGGGCTCTGGCAGAGTTCAGCTCTCCCTGGGCCGCCACCACCTGTCCCCAGACCACCCCCACCCAAGGTAAGGACTGCGGTGATCAAAGATGGCAGTCACCTTAGCTCTGGCTTCACGGGCAGCCTCAGCCTCAAGCAGCCATTGCCCTCTGCATTAAATTAAAATATATATATAATTTTGTGTGGTGTTGCTGTATCATATGTCAATACACAGCAGTTGTCAATAGGAAGGGTGTGGCAAATTTGTGGTCTAGTGTTAATACCATAGACACGTTGGGAGATACACTACTCTAGGTGTTAATGCTATAAACTTGTATCTTTCTAGCTATAGGTGTTAATAATATTGCAGGGATAATTTTACCAAGGAGCAATGATGACCCTTGTCTGCTGTGACCATGACAACCAGAACCTTATAAACCTATCACTTACATAAATACTTCTGTTCATGTTGACTTGGTAGTATAGCTCTTCTAATGGAAGTACAGTTAATTTTCTATTTTCCATCTTCACTTTACAGTGTTATTTATGGTTTTTACGATCTGTTTTAATAGCTAAATTGTTGTTCAGGGCTTGGCAAAGTGAAAATCAGTACATATACACAACACGCTCTAATAAAACAGTTACAAGCACTACGCCTAATAGTTCAGCATGCTGATGTGGTCTAAATGGGGGTTGGAGCCTGCGGCATTGCAAAACCACCAAAGTCCTAAAGGAAATAGGAAATTACTTAATCAAGTGTTCATGAAAGAACAAAAAAAAAAAAAAACTTAGTCTAACCTGAGCTCCTAACACATCCATGGGCATAGGGAAGATGATGGTGGAACCTCTCTCTGCAGCGATGACGTTCAGGGTTTGGAGGTAACGGAGCTTCAGGGCAGTTGGTGAGCGACTGATGACCTCGGCAGCTTCCTTGAGGGCTCTGGCAGAGTTCAGCTCTCCCTGGGCCGCCACCACCTGTCCCCAGACCACACCCACCCAAGGTAAGGACTGCGGTGATCAAAGATGGCAGTCACCTTAGCTCTGGCTTCACGGGCAGCCTCAGCCTCAGCAGCCATTGCCCTCTGCATGGTCTGAGGGAGACGGACATCTTTGCTGGAGGGATGGAAGGAGACAACAATCATCCTCCTCCTCCTCCCACACCACAATCATCCTCCTCCTCCCACACCACAATCATCCTCCTCCTCCCACACCACAATCATCCTTCTCCTCCTCCCACACCACAATCATCCTCCTCCCACACGTGTAAGACATATAACAAACTGCAACAACTCAGCACATCGGCACAGATCCTTACAATTCAACCCTCTCCACCTTTGCACCCCAAGCTTCTGTGGCTGCACCAAGGTGTTGCTGTGTGAACAAAACCACACACACACACACACACACACACACACACACACACACACACACACACACACACACACACACACACACACACACACACACACACACACACACACACACACACACACACTCAATCAACACCTATGACCTTCGGACAAACCATCTGACCATACCTGGAATTGCTGCTGAATGCTGTCTCGCTGTGACAAGATTTCAGCAAGTGTGTGACCTCCCAGGATTGTACGCAGAGTGGTCTGGGCCAACAGCCTAGTGGCCCTACCCACATCAACCACGTTGGTGACAGAGATGATTGGATCAAAGATGCGATAGTACACAACGGCATCCACATGGACAGGGACACTGTCCTTGGAGAGGACCTAAGAGAGGAAAAAAGGGAGGGAGAGAGGAGAGGTGAGGGAGACGAAGGTAAAGGGAGGGAGAGAGGAGAGGTGAGAGAGGAGGTAAAGGGAGGGAGAGAGGAGAGGTGAGGGAGAAGGTAAAGGGAGGGAGAGAGGAGAGGTGAGGGAGAAGGTAAAGGGAGGGAGAGAGGAGAGGTGAGGGAGAAGGTAAAGGGAGGGAGAGAGGAGAGGTGAGGGAGAAGGAGGTAAAGGGAGGGAGAGAGGAGAGGTGAGGGAGAAGGAGGTAAAGGGAGGGAGAGAGGAGAGGTGAGGGAGAAGGAGGTAAAGGGAGGGAGAGAGGAGAGGTGAGGGAGAAGGAGGTAAAGGGAGGGAGATAGGAGAGGTGAGGGAGGAGGTAAAGGGAGGGAGAGAGGAGAGGTGAGGGAGAGAGGAGAGGTGAGGGAGAAGGTAAAGGGAGGGAGAGAGGAGAGGTGAGGGAGAAGGAGGTAAAGGGAGGGAGATAGGAGAGGTGAGGGAGGAGGTAAAGGGAGGGAGAGAGGAGAGGTGAGGGAGAAGGAGGTAAAGGGAGGGAATGTGTAAGGTATGGAGCATGGGTGTAGGAACCGGGGGGGGGGGGGGGGGGGGGGGGGGCCTCGGCCTTGGGGCCCCCCCCCCCCCTTCAATATTGGGCATTATGTATATAAAATACGCTGAATTTATATAGGACACACTCCCAATCCTGTTTACGTTACTACGCTCCTGTGCACTTTACTGATCATTCAACATCATCTATTACACTGCGCGGTGCCACTGCCAAAGGCTCACACATTCAATATACCAGCGTCGCTTCTCCAACGTACCTGCTGGGGCGGCACGTCGAACGACACAGTCCTCAAATCAACGGTGACAAACTTGTCCACGCAGGGAATGATGGAGAAGATGCCTAAATTGTGGGGGAGCGATAAACAAGGGCGTATGCATGGACTGCTTGTTGCGACAATGCAACAACAAGAATAAACGCACCGGGTCCTTTGGCTTCCTCGTCCTTGATCCGGCCAAGTCTGAAGAGCACTGCCCTCTGGTATTCTGGCACCACCTACACGGGGGCAGCAGAGAAGCTCAAAAGCGCGGCTCCGTACAACGCAGACGCCTATAAGCTTACGCACCTTGATCACGAGACATAAAGCTATAGGGAAAAACAGCACGCAGAGTACGATCATAACTCCGATAATAAGACCCGAGCAGCAAGTGGAAGCGAAGCCTGTATCCACCACCTGGTCTTCCTGGCCTATACGACTTCTCTTCTCGCCGGTGGATACTGCGACCAAAATAACTTTAAACAACTACAGGCAGACATTCAACATTACGGACCTTGCAACTGTATCTTCTCCTCGGCCATTTTTAATTTGATTATTCGTACACACCCATTACTTACGTAACGACATTTTATTTTACGTCATCATACACGTGATTACATCATAGATACTTTAAACTACATGTAGGCAACTCTCATACATAC
Source organism: Eunapius fragilis (assembly GCA_963681505.1). NCBI lineage: Eukaryota > Metazoa > Porifera > Demospongiae > Spongillida > Spongillidae > Eunapius > Eunapius fragilis. Next base: position 1,629,392 of record OY811983.1, on the reverse strand, counting down.
AATAGTATGTAGTCTCGTACCCAGACCCACATCGCAGCTGCGGATGGATACATCACCGCCTACGCGAGTAGTGGCGGTGATGTATTCCATCCGCAGCTGCGATGTGGGTCTGGGTACGAGACTAAATAGTATGGGCAAATCCTCTCTTTGACACTGGCTTCTTTTTTATTTAAGAGCGAGTACCGATACCCCGTTTTTTTCATGCCTGTAACGTACTGCTTGCCACGTCAAACGGTTAGCTTGGGTTAGATGGTTGCCATGACGTAGATTACGCTGTTTTCCTGTTCCTTCGTCGCACAGTATTCAAGCGAACTGTCATTTTTAAAACTTCGGGCTAAGCTGCGTGATGGGAAAAAAATTTTATTTTGGGAACATTACTATTATTACATATAAGGAGCACATAATTTTCCAGGAAATAGTCTCGCTGAAGCACACAAGGGTTACGTTGGGCACCCGTACCTGGTGATCAGGTATCCCCATCACTTGAAGGTAGTTGCCGAGGCCCGGGAACATTGCAACGTTGATGCCCCACCCCCTCCCCCCCCTCCCCCCGTCCCCATCAATGTAATTAATGGCCTCATCATGATTGAAGCATGCAATTAAAATGTATGCATAATTAAAAATTCAGGCACTGTAACTCTATGATGGACAGACTATTTTCCAGTGCGTAAGAAAGAAGTTGTAGAGGACATACTGATAAATGTCTCTTAGAATAGGAAATAATTTTAAAACTTGAAAAAAATATCCGCTTGGTCCTTTAAGCTTTTTGCTGCCTCGATCCCACTGAGCAGCTCATTAGACAAAATGTCTGTGGAATTGTCTGACAGATTGATTTTTTTTGAGTTTTCTTGAATGTCTCGAGTAGCTTGGTCGTGGCAAAGTTTTAATAAGGTTCTGGCCTCCTCCAAAATGGCAGCTGACTCTTGAAGTGTCTGGGAACGGGTGAAGTTATTCTCTTTGCAGCTTGTCTGCAACTATCATCAATGGACGTAGAAAGATATAAATGGTTAATAAAAGTGTGGTAATTATACAATAACTTGAATGTATTGAACCTGCATTGGTGTCCTATGCACATCAAGGTTGTTTGCAACATGGGGATGAGCATGTGTTTTACCTTCTTTAATGTATTATTGATGATTTCTCTTTCGTTAAACTCTGGCATCTGAGTTTCAGAACTCAGGGTGACATCTTTGCTAAAAAAAAGGGTTAAGATATTAAACACCAGAGTCACAATATGGAATACACAGGGGTGCCTCACACATCAACTTGTTCTATGGCCACTCCAAATTGCTCAGCAGCTTTGGCCATATGGCTCTAACATAGGAAGAGAATGCTCAAACTTAACACTGAACGTCAATTGGCACCCAACGCTACACACCAACCAACCCACACAGACACACATCAGTCCAACCTGAATCTCTTCCCCCACAGAAGATTGATCTAAGAGATCTCTTTGTTTCATTTTTGCCAGGACAGTCTTTAGCGAATCCTTTGTGAGAACAGACAGTGAGTTGCTTGTGTTGTGCACCATACGCACGTTAAGGGTGGGGTCAATGATGTAATAGCAGACTGCTACATCCAATTGTGCACCAATGCCATCATTTGTTGTAATCTGGGAGAACAGAAGGAATGGAAAAAGCAACACACACACACACACACACACACACACACACACACACACACACACACACACACACACACACACACACACAGCGACTTTTATCTCATTATGTCATCTACAAAAGGCTCGACAGATGAAAAATTAAATTCATCATATATGGTCAGAGTTGAAAATGAATACGATTCCCCTCTGAGCACATGTAAGTCCAGCTTATTTTTAAATTCACGGTATGCGCATACCTCTGTTTGCTGTACTTCGAGAACGGCAGTCCGGATATCCACCACACGGATATCGTCTGTGCACGGTAACATGAAGAACACGCCTGTGTGTGTCGTATCGGATCGTAAATTAAGGGAGGGGTGGGCGGAGGGATCACGGCCACACCCACAGTACGTTACCTGGACCTCTAAGCCTGCTAGAAATGATGTAACCCCTTCTGAGAAGAACCGCGCGCTCGTATTCCCGGACAACCTACTGGTAATATCCTACGTACGAATCCATCCGTATATGGCGTGTTATCCATACCTTGAATATAAACAACAGAGAGAGCGGGTAGAACAAGATTACCAGAAAGAAGGCGCAAGCAGAGAGGACGAAGAAGCCGTTCTGAAAACCTGCGGAGGAGCGAGTATCTTATTAGGGTCTGTTCAGGCCTCACGATCAGTTCGTTTCACGTACCTTTAGAACGTGTTCTGAATAAATCCGCAGAATCGGCCATTTGACAGACCAGTGTAAAGCGTGGTATGCGATAATGCGTCTAAGTTAATGTGTGTATGTTCCCAGGAATTTAACCAGGAAGCCAAGACGTATTGACGTATTCCCTAGATTCAAACACACACACACACACACACACACACACACACACACACACACACACACACACACACACACACACACACACACACACACACACACACACACACACATGGAATGAGCTTGTGTGTGTGTGTGTGTGTGTGTGTGTGCATGTGTGTGTGTGTGCAAAGGCTTAGACAGGGAAGGTTGGGGCAGATGATCCTTGGTTGGGGGTGAGCTTATGCCCCACCCCTCAAGTATGAAACAATTGCATGTTATTAGCAATCAAGTAGTTCAATTTGGGATAACAACTATACAGCATAATTAATGACTCCGGTTAACATAGCAATACTGGCCAAACACCCAGGTCTTTTTATTTCTATTTTTACACCTGGGGTACTAGGCCCTCCTTCCCCTGACCTTACTGAGATGGCTTGCAGGTCACTCCACAACTGGGTTATGCCAGAAATTACAGCTACCTGCCGCAGTGCTGTTCTAAGGGGCTATGCAGCCTCCACCCAAGTAACACTTCCCCCTCCTGTGATGACCTTATTTGGAGTTCAGTTTTTAAAAATTATTATTATTTTTTATTTAATTATTGCAATAATATATAATATAAATGGTACTGGATACACAGGGTTACACTATATAAATTACATGCTACTTGTGGTGCCCAATACAGAGGCAGCATTGCTGTGCTGTAGTGCAATGGACACTGGAGAAGGAATGGGAGGGACTGGTGATCATGTGTCATGCTCTGCTGACGCCTGCTGATATCTGTGAGCAAACTGAGAGCATCAGGGCCAAGGGTACCTGAGGTCTCATCAGGGCCAAGGGCACCTGAGGTCTCATCAGGGCCAAGGGCACCTGAGGTCTCATCAGGGTCAAGGGTACCTGAGGTCTCATCAGGGTCAAGGGCAACTGAGGTCTCATCAGGGCCAAGGGTACCTGAGGTCTCATCAGGGCCAAGGGCACCTGAGGTCTCATCAGGGCCAAGGGCACCTGAGGTCTCATCAGGGTCAAGGGTACCTGAGGTCTCATCAGGGCCAAGGGTACCTGAGGTCTCATCAGGGCCAAGGGCACCTGCGGTCTCATCAGGGTCAAGGGTACCTGAGGTCTCATCAGGGTCAAGGGTACCTGAGGTCTCATCAGGGTCAAGGGCAACTGAGGTCTCATCAGGGCCAAGGGTACCTGAGGTCTCATCAGGGCCAAGGCACCTGAGGTCTCATCAGGGCCAAGGGCACCTGAGGTCTCATCAGGACCAAGGGTACCTGAGGTCTCATCAGGGCCAAGGGCACCTGAGGTCTCAATCAAGTTAGTGTGAGATTATTAATTAGGTATGTGAGCTTATTTAGAACTTTGTGCATAAGTGTAGTTTTCTGCTGTTGTTTTTAATAAACTCCTTTTCCTTTTCTGTACCCAAACAATTGTAAATTCTACTGCTTCCAGGATGAATTAATGAATGGTCTGTCGTGTGATACATGCTAACCATGCCTGTATTTTCTTCCCCCTCTGCCTGTAATGTACGACCCAACATGGTGTTTCCTAGGCAACATGGTGTTTCCTAGGCAGGGTCCAAATAGCTGTGACGTGAAAATTATAACGTGAACAAATATAATTATAGCGCATTTCTGAAGTCAACATCATCAATGATAGTAACTTTATGGCTGCATGGGTGATGAAGATGGCTACACATGGTGGTGGCGACTGATAATGGTATTCATTACTCTGGCCGCGGCCGCACAAGTGTAATTTTGGAATGGACAGTGTCAAGGTCAGGCTGTGGAAGGGTAGCCCAGGCAATGAATGTCAAATCACACACACATACACATACAGACATACACACACACACACACACACACACACACACACACACACACACACACACACACCACGCACACAAACATATGCTATACACACTTGATATATGTACATGTATACAACCACATTCAGGGGCAGATTAAATGTTAGTGAAAGTTTAATAACCACATTAAATAAATGTATAATAACCACATTAAATATGGCATACTTAATTAGTACGTGTTGACCTTGTCAGAAATATTTTATATTATGAAGCCATAGCAATTTGATGCACTCTCTCTCTCTCTCTCTCTCTCTCTCTCTCTCTCTCTCTCTCTCTCTTCTCTCTCTCTCTCTCACTCTCTCTCTCTCTCTTTTTACAGTACCTCTGCTTCCATAATCCCAGTGCTTCCCACCATATCCATGGGCATAGGGAAGATGATGGTGGAACCTCTCTCTGCAGCGATGACGTTCAGGGTTTGGAGGTAACGGAGCTTCAGGGCAGTTGGTGAGCGACTGATGACCTCGGCAGCTTCCTTGAGGGCTCTGGCAGAGTTCAGCTCTCCCTGGGCCGCCACCACCTGTCCCCAGACCACACCCACCCAAGGTAAGGACTGCGGTGATCAAAGATGGCAGCCACCTTAGCTCTGGCTTCACGGGCAGCCTCAGCCTCAGCAGCCATTGCCCTCTGCATGGTCTGAGGGAGACGGACGTCTTTGCTGGAGGGGAACAGAAGTTGAAACCCCCTCACACTAAACCCCTACAGGATCCCCTACAATTCAACCCTCTCAACCTTTGTACCCCATGCATCTGTGGCTTCATCTAAGTGAACCTGTCGAGGAGGAGCACCTATCTCAATCGAACGGCACAACGGTTTAACTTCTAAAAAATTAAAATAAAAATATTAAAAAATCTGCACCTGAAGCTGTTGTTGGATCCTGTCTCTGTCTCCAAGGATCTCAGCTAGGGTGCATGTGCCAAGAGCATTCCTTAACAGTGTCTGGGCAAGGAGTCCAGTTGCCCACTGTACACTAGCGACGTTAGTCACAGACGTGATGGGGTCAGATATACGATAATAAACAATGGCGTCCACATAGATTGGTACACTGTCCTTGGATATCACCTTGAGAGAAAGAAGGACAAACCCTGAGCTCCCTCATAAATAGGTGCACAGGCTGGTGTGGTACCTCTTGTGGGGGAACAGCAATGGCCTTAGTCCTGAGGTCAACCCTAATGACCTCCTCCATACAGGGGATGATTAAAAGGACTCCTTTTTGGTGGAGTGGTTAGTTACGGTAACTCACAGGGGGCCAAGCTGTGCATACCTGGTCCTTGTGCTCTGTTGTTATGGATACGTCCCAACTTGAAGAGGATAGCAGACTCGTACTCTTTGATGACCTGCTGGTTAAGAATACGGTGGTGAGTGGAAGTGGTAGTGTGAGTGACTCATGGGAGAAAAGCTAGCTGGATGCACTCATGCACTGTGTGATGTTCATAAGTGGCCCGGGGCTGAACTATTCTCAGTGATGCATACATGATGGGTCTAGCTATTACCATCTAGTCCTTAGCAACTATCTCTTGCAAAATACATACACACACGCACAGAGAGAGAGAGAGAGAGAGAGAGAGAGAGGGAGGGAGGGAGGGAGGGAGGGAGAGAGAGAGAGAGAGAGAGAGAGAGAGAGAGAGAGAGAGAGAGAGAGAGAGAGAGAGAGAGAGAGAGAGAGAGAGAGAGAGAGAGAGAGAGAGAGAGAAGTAGTCAAGTAGTAACCATTGGACTGGCCTTGATGATCCATAAGAGGCTTAGGGGAAAGGTGAGGACACAGAGCACCACGGACGTAACCAACAGGACCACCGTACACATCCTTTCGCCGCACTCCTCTCCCGCCAGAGTGACCTGAGTGTCTTCCATTCCATCCCCCATGAGCGGTTGTTTGGCAGCTCGTGTCGACATCTCCTGGTCCCTTCCAAGAGTGCACAGCGATACTCTATATTATCTTAGCTGGTGTGGGACCTAACCCCAAAACACTGCGCAATGATAGGCTGCTTTGGGTCCACATATCCGAATCGAATCGATGAATTGATGGACCCAAAACAGCCAAGGGAGACATCGGGAATGGATTTATATTAACTACACTACAACGTTCTGTCGTGTGGATGAGGTCAATAATGAAACAGGGCGCTCTACCAAGGTAGCAATATTACGCTCGGTGGCTTACTCAAGAGTTGGGCGACTTTGGCGGGAAAAATCCCTTTTAAAATACAAATATAACTTTAATTAAGTAATTATTGACATCACAAATAGTTATGCAGCAATCAAGATTTTAAGAGGAAGCCTCATGAGGATAGCCCTGGCGTTGCACCGAACCAGAGTCATGTTAAGGCAACCATATAGTCCAGCGACCATCCATTTGTTTATGTTTTATTATTGTATGCAGTTCTGGCAGCGCAGTCGCGGTGTGCAAGCAGGAGGGCTTGGCTGGTGGTCCCATTACAGTCGAGACTTTATGGTTGTTGGGGGCTTGCAGACTTTGATGCACGGGCACTCCTGTCACGATCAGGAGCAATTGTTGAAGATCTATTAACTGTATCGATTAACTGAATATAGAACAGTGTCCAGCTAAATCACTCTTAGTCTTATGATACTTCATCAGATTTTCCAAGAAAAAGTAACGCTTGCATTGAAATGTATGGCTAATTATAAATTCAATGTCTAATAACTTTATGATGGGTAGTCCAATTTAGGATGCGTAAGGACCATTTGATATAAGATAGGCTCTTTGGGGTTCACTGAAAATGGAAAAAAATTTGAAAACTGGGTGATTTTGCTGGACACTGTCCCATATAATTATACCTTTTGCATGTAATTAAAAAAATACATATCTGAACCTGCGGCAGCAGGTTCAATATAGGATTGATTGAGGGTTGATGAATGTCATTAATAAAACTTCACTAGCGTCTGGAGGGACAACGGAGAAACGGATCGCTTATCTCTTTATTGCGATGGAATGAGAGCACGACGATCTACAGTTCTACGTTTGTTCCGTGTCATAAAACGGTGTGGTTATAGAGAAACAAACAATTTCCTGTTTCTCGTGCCCAGTCCTAAAATAATTCTCCATCGTCGTCGTCGTCGTCGTCGTCGTCTTCTTCTTCTTCTTCTTCTTCTTAGGAAGGTATAACTCGAGCTAGGAACGGTTTTGGAGGACGGGAATAGTACCAATCGCTTCGAAATTTACCGGCACGTTATCCTTACATGTCATATAGACATACATATATCAAGTTCTATTTATTAATAATTTTAGGCAGTTATAAATACTCTAACCTGCACTTAATTTACAAGTAAATAAAAACATTCTCTAACGAGAGAGTTGTTGGTATATAGGATTGACCAATGGTGGTGTAAAAAGCACGGAAACAAGAGTGACAGAAATTTTACTGGAAAATTGAAATAGGCCTATATTTAGCCCATTACTCAGGCATGTGTGTTATATTGTGTGCTAAATATAGGCCTATTTCAATTTTCCAGTAAAATTTCTGTCACTCTTGTTTCCGTGCTTTTTACACCACCATTGGTCAATCCTATATACCAACAACTCTCTCGTTAGAGAATGTTTTTATTTACTTGTTTCATAGGTTTTTTTTCACCGTCGATGAAATGTAGGAAGAGCATATATAATTTGGACGATCCCCTTTATCACGTAATGCAATAACAAATAACTTCAATAATAATAATTATAATTATATGAAGTAGTAGTGCTTATTGTTAATTGTCCTCGCCCGCGCCCTCGTCTCCTGCGGGGATGTCCTCCTCCCCGGCCTCCCCGCCATGCTGCATTCTGCCAGGGTGGCAGTGGCCATGCAGGCCAGGGAGGGAGCACAGGCGGCAGTGGTACCGGCGGGAGCGCAGCTGGTGGTGGTGGTGGCGGGATTATCCCTGCTTGTTGTTCCGCCAGGAACACCGGCGGGGGTAGCGCTGGTGGTGCCGGTGGGGGTAGCGCTGGTGGTGCTGGCGGGGTCAGCGCTGGTGGTGCCGGCGGGGGCAGCGCTGGTGGTGCTGGCGGGGGTAGCGCTGGTGGTGCCGGCGGGGGTAGCGCTGCTGGTAGTGGTGGTGGGGGCAGTGCTGCTGGTGGTGGTAGGAGTGGCAGGGCTTCTGGAGGTGGTGGGGTGAAGGGGAGAGTAGTCGGAGGATGTATGTCATCCTCTTCCTCCTCCGACCCCTCTTGATTAAAAAAAACCCGTAAGGTCTTCAGCTGACATCTACATGTACGTGACAGAGACTGAGAGTATGATTTAAAAAATTTTTACCTTATTCTTTTTTCAAGCAAGTTTACACGTGAATCCACATAGAGTATATTATTAAATTCTTACCTCTTTTTGCAAAGTGCACTATAATTCAGCGGGTGCATGACTGACTTTTATACCTGCAAAGCCTTAACACGTGTGCAGACTGTGCTATAATTCTATTAGTCCAATTCCATCATATTAACGGCATGTGCTAAAATTTTATTGGTCAAATTTGAAAATGCTCCAATCTAAACATCCTACATGAAGTAAAGCTGGATAGTGTGGGAACTCAGGAAGTGAACTACATGACTGCATGTAGATCTGGGATAACATGGCACCATGTAGATTGATAAGGATATGTTTTCAGGTGAGTAATATCTGTGGACAGGGTCTGCAGCGTTATGAGTGTGGGCAGAATGTCTGAATTTTTCACTACATAAATGTGAGAGTAGAAGTACCTTATGGTAGCTATAACAAATTGATTTGCAAAAGTACAAGACTATTGGCGGCATGTGGTGGCAAGAAAGTCTGCTGCTAGTGCTGGTGGTGTGTACAATGGACAAAGCACTTGAAATGTACATGAGATTGGCTTAAGTTAGGTGAATACCACACTTTTGCATGTATCATGAATTGATACATGTGCTTTAGAAACCAATGCCTCTGCCCCAATCTTACTTACTGCTACATGGGCAGATCTAGTAACAACCTTTTGAGCTAGCAATGGATGAGACTTACAAAAGGCATCATTTACTTCACATAGAAGCTCCATTAGTGCATGAGATTTGGGTTCATACAAGGAGTAGCTATATGGGAGAAGGATAAGGTTGCAGTTATTTTCATTTCACCTATAGTTCTCAGCCCTTGCAACTGCAATTATATTCATAGTTGCAACACATGTACATGGCTAGACAGATAAGGAAGCCTTCAAATAAGCCTTTTTATACATCAGATTAAAACAATAGACACTATACTATTGTACACACAGTTGCATGCTTTACAAGTGAAGTGAATGGTTTTGTGCAGATCCGTGCTGTACATAGTTGTGCAGGCCCTACTACCGCGTTTGGTCAGGTAGTAGGGTGACAAGCCCGACCAAACACCGCCCGACTATGCTCTACAAATGTTGCATGCACAGCTTTTTAACGTTACAACATGCCATAACATACCATTGGGTGGTATTGGTAGTGCATGCTGTGACCCCTGCGGTACCGCGTCCTCTCGGAAGCACATTTAGCCAATCGGACAGCGGGGTCATTCCAATACCGACTCCTTTTAGATGCTTTAATGGCAGCTGAATTGTCCTCGTATTTCTGCCTGTTAGCAGCGCGGTTTCCCTCGAGGTCCTCTTCATATCGCCGCCTTTTAGCAGCATGGTTCTCCTCGAGGTCCTCTTCATATCGCCGCCTTTTAGCAGCACGGTTCTCCTCGAGGTCCTCTTCATATCGCCGCTTTTTAGCAGCACGGTTCTCCTCGAGGTTCTCTTCATATCGCCGCCTTTTAGCAGCACGGTTCTCCTCGAGGTCCTCTTCATATAGCCGCCTTTTAGCAGCACGGTTCTCCTCGAGGTCCTCATCATATCGCCACCTTTTAGCAGATCGCTTAGATTCAATATCTGCGTTGTAGCTGTCGCGTACAGAGGCCTTCTTCTTTTCGGGATCGACCTTGTAGCTGTCGCGTACAGAGGCCTTTTTCTTTTCGGGATCGGCCTTGTAGCTGTCGCGTACAGAGGCCTTCTTCTTTTCGGGATCGGCCTTGTAGAGCGCTCGGGCTTTAGCTTTGTTCTCGTCTTGCTTTTGGAGGTATTCCGCTCGTTGCTTAGATCTCTTCTTTTGATTACGCGAAGGCATTTTTAGAAAAACAACTTCACTAGCCAAAGCAACAACTAAACTGCGATAGGAACACCAGATATTTTTAGTGCAGGTTAGAGTATTTATACTGCCTAAAATTATTAATAAATATCTATTACATACATTTTTTTGTATTATTATAAACTTTAATAAGATTATTGGATACATGAAATACATGAAACAAGACAATACACGAATGGAATAAATGCTCATACAGAATTATTATTAATATTGTCACTAATTTATTATTATTATTATTATTTAAAGTGCATACACAATTAATACATATGCTGGTCTGAATAAATGCACCTTAATTATAGTAAAGTCACCTATAACTACAAATCCACACTCCCACCTCAATCCCCCTCCTCCAAATGAACCCTTGCACGGGAGAGCAATGCCCTTGCATTAGCTCTCACGAGCGAAAGGCTCAGCCTCTGGTACACTGTGGTGGTAGCCTGCGGCCTGCCGCATCCCATTTGAATCGCTAGACGAGCCGCCAGACGTTTAAAAGTTTCCTGGGCTTCCATGCCCCAGCATCCATATGCCTCCACAGCTAGTGGAATACATACCCAACCCAGCTCCTTACACTTCTCATCATTAGCAGCATGCTTCCTAACCTCGGCAACCTGAGCGGATGACCCACATTTCACTCCCGCTTCCGTCAAAGTGGTTGGATTAAGCGGAGAAGTGATGGTGAGGTCAAATGCAGCAGGTTTGCCAAGGTGCCAGTTTTTAACCAAGACATCTGCAGGACGAGAGTTAAGCCTGTCATGACCTTGACCACTTCCCACTTCTACCTGACCTCCTAGACAGGCCCTGTGGCAAAACTCCACAAAAACATCCCGGAGGCTGTTATGACGTAAGACTACATCCCCCCCATGTTTGCACGTCAGTGCATGGTGACCAAGCGGGTCCAGCCTGTGGTCAGGACAGTGAGGACAGCAAGAACCAAACGAAACATCCATTCCTAACCACCACTTCACAGCAATCTGAAATTCATTGGGCTCTAGGTGCAAGTTAAGGCCTGGGGAGGGGACAACAGTGAGCCACGAAGCAGCATGACGAGATGAAATTGATAGCAAGCGAGCTCTATTAGCAGGAGAAGAGATGTGAAACAGCTGCCGAAACTGCTGGTCTTCAATTTTTCCGGACAGAGAGTGCTGGTGCATGTTAGAGGTGGCTAATGTTTCCAGAGTTATTGCATCCTCCGCTGGTACTAACCCATTAAAGAGTTCGATTGGCTCCACTAAAAGATTCCACTTGTCACAGCCAGAACTGCTGATGGAGGCAAGATATGCTGCAACACAATGGGATGACAAACTACGGAGGCCAAGCCCACCCCTACTAAGGCTAAGCTGTGCTTGCATCCATTCCACCTCAGCAGTATCTATAGCTGTGCATTCGGCAAAGCATTGGCGTACGTCCTTGTCAAAAAGCGCCAAGCCCTCTGCAATATGCGAAGGAGGTGTGGAACGTGCCAAATGGACTAACTTGCAGAACGCAGCACACTGCCGTAATAGAAGGAAAGCTACCTGAGGATCCTCCGTACCTACTTCTGCCAACTGGGATAGTAGTACTGCTGCATCAACCCGCTTTTGTGCCACAAATTTAGCACAAAAAACGAAATCCCCAATTGGAGCACCCAGAATCACAAGGTTGGGTACTCTTGACACCTTCATCTCAGGAGGAAAAGACGACAGGTCTCCACGTCCAAACAACTCGCATTTAGATATGTTGACGAAAAGCCCCAAAGATGGACCCATCTCTTGAATGAGAGTCAAAGCCCGATTAACCGCTTGCGAGTGCCCCAACAAAACCCCATCATCCAGGTACCAACCATTAAATAGTAGAGGTAGACACTCCCTGTCCTGTGCAATAGATGACACAACCTTGTGTAGAACTAAGGAAAAGAGAAGTGGACCCAGCGGATCCCCCTGCTGGACACCAACCTCCGAACTTAACTGTCCAAGCGGGTGCCATAAAGTTGGTTGTGAGCCATAACACCATCCTACCCAGGGAAGAAGCTCTGGGAAATGGACTGCACATTCCTCCAGGAGAGCCTGACGAGACACACATACATTATTAAATAGAACTTGATATGTGTCTATATGACATGTAAGGATAACGTGCCGGTAAATTTCGAAGCGATTGGTACTATTCCCATCCTTCTAAACCGTTCCTAGCTCGAGTTATACCTTCCTAAGAAGAAGAAGAAGAAGAAGACGACGACGACGACGACGACGACGATGGAGAATTATTTTAGGGCTGGGCACGAGAAACAGGAAATTGTTTGTTTCTCTATAACCACACCGTTTTATGACACGGAACAAACGTAGAACTGTAGATGGTTGTGCTCTCATTCCGCCGCGATAAAGAGATAAGCGATCCGTTTCTCCGTTGTCCCTCCAGACGCTAGTTAAGTTTTATTAATGACATTCATCAACCCTCAATCAATCCTATATTGAACCTGCTGCCGCAGGTTCAGATCCAGTTTAATTGTTACGTTGGCTAATAGTGAAGTTCTTTTTCTAAAAATGCAAAAGAAGAGATCTAAGCAACGAGCGGAATACCTCCAAAGCAATACGAGAACAAAGCTAAAGCCCGAGCGCTCTACAAGGCCAATCCCAAAAAAAAAGAAGGCCTCTGTACGCGACAGCTACAAGGCCGATCCCGAAATGAAGAAGGCCTCTGTACGCGACAGCTACAAGGCCGATATTGAATCTAAGCGATCTGCTAAAAAGTGGCGGATACGAAGAGGACCCCAAGGAGAACCGTGCTGCTCAAGGCGGCGATATGAAGAACCTCGAGGAGAACCGCGCTGCTAAAACTAAAGGCGGCGATATGAAGAGGACCTCGAGGGAAATCGCGCTGCTAATAGGGAGAAATATCAGCTACCATTAAAGCATCTGAAAGGAGTCGGTATTGAAATGATCCCGCTGACTGATTGGCTAAATGTGCCGCGGTACCGCAGGGGTCACAGAACTACCACTACCACCCAAAGGTATGTTATGGCATGTTGTATTAACATTAAAAAGCTGTGCATGCAGCATTTGTACAGCATAGTCGGGCGGCCCTAATACCGCGTTTGGTCGGGTTTGTCACCCTACTACCTGTGGGTAGTAGGGCCCGCCCGACTATGTACAGCACGGATCTGCACAAAACCATTCACTTTACATGTAAAGCATGCATGGTGACTCAACTGTGTGTACAGTAGTGTCTATTGTTTTAATCTGATAAAGCTTCCTTATCTGAAGACTTCCTTGTCTAGCCGTGAATGTTGCAACTGTATGAATATAGTTATAGTTGCAAGGACTGAGAACTAAATAGCTGCAACTATATCCTTTTCCCATATAGCTACTCCTTGTATAAACTCAAATCTCATGCACCAATGGAGTATAATGGTGGTCTTGAAAAAGCTATTCTTAGGGGTAGTGATCTGCCTGTGCAGCAGTAAGTAAGATAAGCCACCATCAGGTACTTCTAGCAGCACACTCACATTTATGCAGTGAAATAAAAACAGACCTTCTGCCCACACTTATAAAGCTGCAGACCCTGTCCACAGATAGGACCTCACCTGAGAACATATCCTTATCATCGATCTACATGCTGCCATGTACTGCCATGTAGTTTACTTCCTTAGTTCCCACACTACCCATCTATACAACTTAACTGCATGTAGGCTACACCTCCATGTTTAGATGGGACCATTTTTACTGGATCAAATTTGACCAATAGAATTTTAGCACAACTGACACGCATACACCCCTTCCCTCCCTGTCATTAATATGATGGAATTGGACTAATATAATTATAGCACAGTCTGCACACGTGTAAGGCTTTGCAGGTATAAAAGCCACTCATCCGCTAGCAAAAAGAGGTAAAAATTTAATAATACTCTATGTAGATGTGTAAAGGCTCTGCACTTTGCTTTAAAAAATAAAGAAGTAAAAATTTAATCATACTCTCTGTTACGTATATGTAGATGGCTGACGACCTTCGCGGGTTTTTCACCAACGAGGGGTCGGAGGAGGAAGAGTACATTCATCCTCCAACTCCTCTCCCCTTCACCCCACCACCTCCAGAAGCCCCGCTTCTGCCACCACCACCAGCAGCACTGCCCACACCACTACCAGCAGCTACTCCCACCGGCACCACCAGCGCTGCCCCCACCGGCGCTCCTGCCTGCACCATCAGTGCTGCCCCCACCACCAGCAGTACTATTAAAGTTATTTGTTCTTGCATTAAGAGATAAAGGGGATTATCCACCCTCTTCCTACATTTGATTATTGACTATGATACTGCTATGACAGGGTGAAAAAAAACTTATGAAACAAGTAAATAAAAACATTCTCTAACGAGAGAGTTGTTGGTATATAGGATTGACCAATGGTGGTGTAAAAAGCATGGAAACAAGAGTGACAGAAATATTATTGGAAAATTGAAATAGGCCTATATTTAGCACACAATACAACACATATGCCTGAATAATGGGCTAAATATAGGCCTATTTCAATTTTCCAATAATATTTCTGTCACTCTTGTTTCCATGCTTTTTACACCACCATTGGTCAATCCTATATACCAACAACTCTCTCGTTAGAGAATGTTTTTATTTACTTGTATTATTATCAAACCATTCCAATAATGAATTACGTATAGCTAAACCTATATGATGCACCTAACACCCCAAGTTGGACCTAACTACACAAATGAACTTCCTAGTTTTAGGTCTTGACCCCCGGGGGATATCCTTTACCTACGCGCGTTGTTTGACAGTGATATAATAATTAATAATAGGTAATAGCAAGCCTTGATGCCAACTGGGCAAAACACTTCATGGCCTCATGACCCCATGCACAAAATGTGAAGTGATTATACTTGTGTTCAATTTATCAAATGCGCTTGAAGAATCATTACTGTTCCTTCTCCAATTAATATTCATGCGGCTGTAGTCTCAGCCCCAGACCAAGCTCAGCTGTTATCAACACAGTGTGCCTTTTTAATGGGAAAAGGATTATTGCACAGACTTAACTTGCCTGCATTTGCACAGTCATGGACGCTACCAACATGTCATAGAATGCATTACAGCAAACAAACAATGGGAACACTAGTTATTGTGAAGTCAAATTGTATTAAAACAGAACTGAGCAGATAGATATAGTAATATTGCTTCGATTTTCTCAGTATTGGTTTGATCTGATGAATATGAAAAGTGATGGAACACAATTTTTATCAAGAACTTATACCTACCATACTATTCTACCCAATCCAGCAACGTCAATGGGCATAGGGAAGATGATGGATGAAGACTTCTCTGCAGCAATGACGTTCAGGGTTTGGAGGTAACGGAGCTTCAGGGCAGTTGGTGAGCGACTGATGACCTCGGCAGCTTCCTTGAGGGCTCTGGCAGAGTTCAGCTCTCCCTGGGCCGCCACCACCTGTCCCCAGACCACACCCACCCAAGGTAAGGACTGCGGTGATCAAAGATGGCAGTCACCTTAGCTCTGGCTTCACGGGCAGCCTCAGCCTCAGCAGCCATTGCCCTCTGCATGGTCTGAGGGAGACGGACGTCTTTGCTGGAGGTCAGAACCACATCATCATTGCCATGCTCTTTCTAAAACACTGGTTTTAATATGCAGCAACTTGATAAGAGATCAAATTTGCGTAGCTACAAATCAAGTTTGGCCATCCTGTTCTTTAGATTATTCAAAACCCATAATTAAGGACATTAATCAGTGGCACACAGATTGAAACCTTACAACTCAACACGTTCCACCTTTGTTCCCCAAATCTCTGTGGCTTCATCCAAAGTTTTCTGTTGTGAAAATGAAAGTGGTTAATGTTATGAATTATTTCAGGGGTCGCAAAAACACAACAGTGGCTACAAGTCACATATACGTCAGACTACAGATATTTGGCCACAGTGGGGTCATGAGGGAAGGTGCTCCACAGGATTCAGGATTAAATGAGACCGACAGAGAGACAGAGAGAGAGAGAGAGAGAGAGAGAGAGAGAAGAGAGAGAGAGAGAGAGAGAGAGAGAGAGAGAGAGAGAGAGAGAGAGAGAGAGAGAGAGAGAGAGAGAGAGAGAGAGAGAGAGAGAGAGAGAGAGAGAGAGAGAGAGAGAGAGAGAGAGAGAGAGAGAGAGAGAGAGAGAGAGAGAGAGAGAGAGAGAGAGAGAGAGAGAGAGAGAGAGAGAGAGAGATGCTTCGAGCGACCACACCTGCAACTGTTGCTGGATGGTGTCCCTCTTAGATAGGATTTCAGCTAGTGTGTGAGCTCCTAGGATGCTCCTGAGCTGGGTCTGGGCTAGGAGCCGGCTGGCCCTTCCAACGTCAACAACATTGGTGATAGAAATGATTGCATTATCAATGTGGTAGTACACAACAGCATCCACGAGGACAGGGACACTGTCCTTGGAGAGGATCTAAGGACACACACAGGTCATGTGTGTGTGAAGGGGCATGTGAGGTGTGATGGTGAGGAAAATATGGAGATATGGAAAGAGGAAGGAGAACGAGGGGAGGGAGGGGAAGTGAGGGAGTAAGGGGAGAGGAGGAGAAGCGGGAGGAAGAGGAGGGATTGACAGAGGAAGTTCAATTACCCATATGTTAACTAGGAAGAAAGCAAATTGTACCTGCTGTGGTGGAACGTCAAATGAAATTGTTCGCATGTCCACTACCTCAAGCTTGTCCACACAGGGCAGGATGAAAAGTACGCCTAGTAATCATGATAGAATAAAACAACTGTGGACTGTAGTGGACAATGTTTTAATGTCAATTCACCTGGGCCCTTTGCTTCATTCTGATGAATGCACCCTATTCTAAACAGGACACCCCTCTGATACTCTGGAATGATCTATAGTAGAAAAGAATACTGATCAAAAGCAGACTGATATTTGTGTGCAGGCATAATTTTGTGTCCTTTGCTCAGTATTCCAGGTGTGGTGTCTACCTTAGGTCTTTAGGCTGAGAAGCTCCACTGGGACAGGCAAATTGTGACCAGCTATAGTAATCTTTATTGAAACCACATGCACACGTATGACAACAGTTATAACACATTGAGATGAATTAATTAAATGGACCCTTTTTATGCAATAGCGGACTTGAGA
The DNA here is from genome assembly GCA_963681505.1 of Eunapius fragilis. Classification (NCBI taxonomy): domain Eukaryota; kingdom Metazoa; phylum Porifera; class Demospongiae; order Spongillida; family Spongillidae; genus Eunapius; species Eunapius fragilis. The sequence continues at coordinate 1,611,929 of OY811983.1, read as the reverse complement.
GTATTTTGGTGTTCAGTTAGTTCATGTTTTTCTTTTTTTTTCTTTTTTTGAAAACGAATTCATGAAGCGCGACCTTTCAACCCGGAGAAGCTAGTTTAGTTTAAGGTAGACCAGGCCGAGAATGTATTGCAGAAGGACGGAAAAGGAATTAAAGCCTTCGATCGAGACGCATCTCTATTATACTTTTACTGGTTACAAAGTGTAAATTTTAAAGAAAACCATGTCTCCAGGGGAGCATTCACAAATTACGTCACGCTGAAGGGGGGGAGGGGGGGTATCAGCCAGTGTGACGATGTATACATTAAACATACATTTGTATGGGATAATGTGTGACGAGGGGGGGGGGGGGGGGGGGGGGGTCCATAATGGTCAAAAATAGCGTGACGTAATTTGTGAATGCTCCCCAGTGCGCATCATGTGCATCGCTCCATTCCACTGGTGTGGAGAAGCAAACAAAGGTGCACATACCAGCAGGGTGTGGTCATACGCAGCGCTTCGTTTTAACACTTTCCTGCTACAAAATAAAAGCAAACGGAAACTGATTGAACGCGCGCGGTGTTAAATATGGTGTCAACAAAGAAGTACCAGGGTACAGTATACCAGTCCCCACCTATTTATTTCCTCCGCGGCACTCACCCGTATCATGAACAGGAGACTAAGCGGAAAGGTTAGCACGCACAGAACAATTGACAGGATGACGAGAATAACGATGCAGCAGTTCGTTCCGAAGCCGCCAGCCAGCTCCTGGTCCTCCTGTCCGATCCTCAACGGTTGATGCCTAGGTTCTTTTTCATTAGCGGGTATGAAGTTTTAGTTATTTTTAGCGCGTCCTCACCTTGTTTTGCACTCATAACACTGCAAATTTAATGTTTACTGCAATACAGGTTCTGCGCGTGGGCGTCAATTACGCATAATTACATTCCTCGTCGATGCAAAATGGACTTTACTACAGTATAATACAAGTTCGAACTGAACACATACAAGGCATCCCCATTGGGCTAGGAATCAATGTATTAGTAAGCCTGAAAAACAAAAATGAAATCACGTGATGCAGACCGTCGTGAAGCTCGCAACTGTTATTAGCAATAGAAAGGTTCTTTGGATTGGTTTAAGGCGAACGCACTATGAAACACTGGGTGTCAGCAGAAATGCGTCAAAAGATGAAGTCAAAACTGCTTTTGTAGCCCTGTGCAAAAAGTACCACCCCGATATGAACCCGGGCCTATCCGATGCCCAGAGCGCGTTCGTCAAGGTCAACCAAGCATATAGCGTGCTCAGCAACTCCGCGGCACGGCAGCAGTACGACCTGGAACTGTCCCTGGTTCAAGCCTACTCCGCTCGGCACTCGAACGCAACCCAAGACTATGCGGGTAGCGCCTCGCGGTCGGCCTCACCCCACTACGGGAGCTATGCTTCCACTTCATCTTACCAACAGACCGTGTACGACCACGACCTACGGGATGTGGACTGGGAAAAGTACCGAAGACAGCACAGCAGGCCGCGGCACGGGCGAGTGGTGGCCTTCCTCATCGGCCTAACGCTGGTGGTGTCGGGCGTGCACGCACTGCGGATCCATCACACCCACCGGAAGTTGCAGACTAAATCAGCCGAAGAGTCGCGGAGAAACACTACTACTTATATGGAAGTGAGGGAGCGAGCCAGGACGTCCTCGTTGGAAGAACAGCTGCAAAGACTGAAGAATCAGCACACAGAAACGCTAAGAAAGCTACCAGCTGGCGACAGACGAATCACGTGATCCGGGACCAGGTGGTACAAGTCGCAGTAAAATTTAAAAAAGGTGGTGTAGACTGAAACCGTATTTATCCTGGCAGCATAAGCATCAGGTTTTATGGAACACAATATAACATACATACATATACACAAAATACAACTTGGCCTCCTGCCTAGATGTGATGGTGTGGTTTTTTTTTTAATTTTTAGAAGACAGCTTTCTGCTTTTTGATTTCCACCATCAAGTGGTGCACGTTAACCAGCTCACCTCGAATGGGTAAGGGCTTAAACGGAGGCTGCGAAAGTATGTTCTGGAATCTCTGGTAGTACTGAAACATCTGAGTGAGCGCGGCCTATCGGGAGGAAGGGGAAGGGAAGGGGCAGGAGAGGTTCAAATCTGGGTACAAGGAATTCATGCTGGCATAACACTTATCTTCGTTCTCACCTGAAGTATCTGAGTGCCATTCTTGAAGTTTGTGAAGCTCTGCATGATCTCGCGGTTCAGAGTTTCTATAGACTTCTTCCAATCTGCCGCAAACGATCGCACCAGCTGCTGAATTCGTTCTGTGCACGCCGTTCAACTGTAATGCAGCACACGTTGCCATGGCAACTTACTTTCGTCCACCGCCACTGTCTCCCTTGATCCCTGTTCCATCAACGGCTCCACCTCTTTAACAAATCTGATCACGCCCCCAAAGTGTGGTGACAGCACCTGTCCGAAATAAGTACTGCTATTCACACAACATGCATGCACACCCAACATGCATGCACACACACCCAACACACAGGTATTACGTGCTGCTTACCTCTTCAATGAACTCATCAGTTCTAGCACGCAACAGCTGCTTGAATGACTCAGTCTCTTTGGATTCTTCAGATGTCCTCTCCTACACACACACACACACACACACACACACACACACACACACACACACACACAAACATGCATAGGTTCATGACACCCTGGATCTGGTGTAAACTTACGGCCAAGACACCCAACATCATGTCATAATTGTTGATGAGAAAGATGAGCTGTTCTTTTCGCGCCGGAAACTCGGCTGCTATCCTTAGAACTAAGTTCTCCACCTCAGCCTGTAGCTCTGAGAGACACTTCTCAACCTGAGGGAGAGAAGCCAAAGAACCTCCAACTGAGGAACTAGCGAGGCGGCTGTGGGGTTATTATATACCTGTTCATCAGGGTGGCGTTGATTGATGGTCACAAAGGCTGCAGAGAACTCTGCATAGCGTCTTGTTATCTGCGATGTGTGTGCAATCCATTTATACATGTGTGTGCATGTTGTGTGTGAATGTGTGTGTATGTGTTGTGTGTACATGTATTGTGTGTATTTGGTGGTGGTATGTGTTGTGTGAACGTGGTGTGTGTGTGTGTGTGCATTGAAGGTGCCAGGCACCACTTGCTGTGACTCACGTAATGTGGTCTGGTGTCAATGTGACCTAGCTTGCGAGGGTCAGTCCTTCTGATGCTGTCTTTGTTGAGTTCGAGAACATACGTCAGTCGAGGCCACAATATGGCTTGCAGGTCGTGTGAATAGCTAGGGGAGGGGGGAGGGGGGGGGGGCAGAGAAATGATGTCGTGGAGTAAAATAGCACCCCTGTCCCAGCTCACCCCGTCAGGCAGGGGACTCCCCTCTTTTTCACCATGACATCCTGGTAGTAGTGGTTGATGTGAACACAGAGGAATATTCCTATGGCATCGTAACAGTTCTGAACATACAGTTCACTGTTTTGCTGTGGTGATGGGGGAAGACAGGTGGGATTAGAGATATGTGTGTGTACCCGGGTGGAGGGTGGGAAGGAATGGGAGCACGAGATGGAATGGAGAAATGGTGGGTGAGTGTGAAGTGTGGAGGGTGTGCAGGACAGAATGGAACACGCGGGGTAGTGGTTAGGAGTGACAGTAGAATGTAGCCCCCCGGGGTAGCAGTAGTACTTAGTAAGATGGTGATGGTGTATGGTCATGACGCTCCTACCAGCAACAAAGCAAGTGTCTTTCCAAGCACAGCGTCGAAGAAGTCCTGTGCTGTGCTCGGGGTTAAGTTGAAGAACTCCACCAGGAATACATACTCCCTACTGGCATTCTCCATCAGCGCATAGTGGACACTTCTGAATAGGGTTTCATGGGAGTACTAAAGGGAGGAAGAGGAGCAGGAGGAGGAGGAGGGCAAGGGAAGAGGAGGGCACGGGAGGAGGAGGAGGGCAAGGGAGGAGGAGGAGGAGGGCAAGGGAGGAGGAGGAGGAGGAGGGCAAGGGAGGAGGAGGAGGAGGGCAAGGGAAGAGGAGGAGGAGGAGGGCAAGGGGGGAGGAGGAGGAAGAGGAGGGGAAGGGAGGAAGATAAAAAAGCAAGGGACGACTTATTAGGTAAACACGGGTGTGTCCCTCACCCTACGCTCAGCCTTCTGCGCGTGTGGCACCACTATAATGGGGTCCTCTATCTCAGAGGTAAGCACTACGTCTCTCTGACCCAATGTGAAGACAGTGGCACGGTTCTTTTGGGTGCTCTTGAAGAAACGTGCACAAGACAAGTCAAGGAGGTGGAACACTCACTGATGGACCTAGTTATTAACTACAATGCACGAATGGTTGCAATGAAAAGAAGCATGGTGTGGGAAGAGCTGTGATTGGTCACGTGGTAAGGACAGGGGATGGCGAGGGAGGGTGCACTAATAAGGATATCTTTCTTTGCCGAGTCCTCGGCACCCATCAGGTCATCCTTCTCAACTGTTTCCTCATACTGAGGGGAGGGGTGAAGAAGCCAAGTAATGGATACTTCATCATCATCACTCCCCTCACTGATTTCCCTTCACCTCACCTTCACTTACCACCCACACGTATCACCTTCCCTCCCTTTCACCCTCCCCTCACTCCTAACCCTAACCCAGTTCCTACTCTACATGACTTCCGCTTGGGACTCTGACGGACACACCAACACTGACCTCAAGCTTGTACAGCTTAGTGCAGTAGTCCTTGAAGTATGAGAAATATATCTTCATCATGGTGTCTACGTACTCAGAACGGATCTGTTCAGCCACTTCACGACTATGGGACATCAGGAACTGGTTGAAGTATCTGAACCGGACATGTATATAGCATGTTGTGTGTGTGTGTGTGTGTGTGTGTGTGTGTGTGTGTGTGTGTGTGTGTGTGTGTGTGTGTGTGTGTGTGTGTGTGTGTGTGTGTGTGTGTGTGTGTGTGTGTGTCCATGGAGAAACAGATATGTTGTGTATACATTGGGTGGGTACACATGTACAGACTGACCTGTAGTTTTGTAGTTGGTTCTGAAGCATCTGATAGTTTGCCATGGGCTTTCGAAACTGATAGATCCTCTGCAGAAGGAATTCCCTTGTCTTTGATACAGCCTGGTGAAAAAGAAAATATAACAGGTTTACTTTTGAGTACATACAACAACCCCTGTCCAGTAAATCAGCACAGTAAATAAGCACTCATAGCAACAAGCAGCTGCTAACATGCTAACCTTCACTTTCAATTTTTCTATTACATCGCTGACGTCATCCACAGAGGCATAGCCATTCTTACGCTGCTGCTTGATAAATTCTAGCTTATCATTCAGTTCACGGAGGTTCTCCATAAATTCCCTCTCACTAGCTGGAGTTTCATTAATATGTCTGTGACCATGACAACAAAAGAATGAAGTTTTCTTGAAAACAGGAAATACGGGGGTGGGGTTGGGTGGGGGGGTTAAATTAAGAAGTATACATGAGAGGTAGGAGTGAGGTGTGTGGGGTGGGGTGGTGAAGGATCAAGCAGGGGGAGAATGTGCATAACATACTGAATCAGATGCTCTGTGACTGATATGCCTGTGACATATTTGCTCAACATCTCTCTCACAGCCTGTAGTGGCAAAGAAGTGTTATTGAGTGCTGCACACTCCCACCACAACTGTCCACCCAAGATTAAAACACATCTTCAAGACAATAACGACCATTCCCAGACCTCCCTTCAGAACAACTACAGACACTAACTATGCATATCAGGCTATCCCCAAAGACTTCTTAACAACCATGCCATTGGTAGACCAGGCTACCCCCAAAGACTTCTTAACAACCATGCCATTGGTAGACCAGGCTACCCCCAAAGACTTCTTAACAACCATGCCATTGGTAGACCAGGCTACCCCCAAAGACTTCTTAACAACCATGCCATTGGTAGACCAGGCTACCCCCAAAGACTTCTTAACAACCATGCCATTGGTAGACCAGGTTATCCCCAAAGACTTCTTAACAACCATGCCATTGGTAGACCAGGCTACCCCCAAAGACTTCTTAACAACCATGCCATTGGTAGACCAGGTTATCCCCATAGAACCTCTCTATTTCAAAAGTTCCCTACAGACCCATTAAAAACCCTTTCTAATTCAAAACTTCTGCGCAGACCTTTCTATTTCGCAGCTGGATGTTCATAGAATGCGACTGGTCCTGCATGGACTGGATCTCTGAGCTGATGCTTCCCAAGTCGGTCTGAACCACAAGGAAAAGGAGGTGTGGTGTGTAAAAGGCATGAGACCACACACCATAGATCTATAAAATGCCTCCATTACACAGATTTAATTACATAAAGATGTTTGTTTTGGTCATGGGTGGTTTGAATCATGTGACGTGATGATGGAGGATGGCACAGCCTAGCCCCCATGGGAACTGAACCACTTAATTAAGTCTCCTCCCACCTTTACCACCCCCCCCCCCCTCATAACATCTCACCTGGAACTTGCTCAGCATCTCCTCCATACCCTGTGGTAATGCAATGGTTAGCTTGTAATAATGTGCCAGACATTCCATATAAGGTCTGGCCAGACATTCCATATAAGGTCTGGCCAGGCATTCTATAAGATCTGGCCAGGCATTCCATATAAGGTCTGGCCAGGCATTCCATATAAGGTCTGGCCAGGCATTCCATATAAGGTCTGGCCAGGCATTCCATATAAGGTCTGGCCAGGCATTCCATATAAGGTCTGGCCAGGCATTCCATATAAGGTCTGGCCAGGCATTCCATATAAGATCTGGCAAAATCAAAACACATCTGTATGCTCCAGCTCTCATGCCCTATGGTCAACAATAACTGCAAGCACATAATCAATTTCATGAAATCAGTTTTCCACAACACACAACTGCCAACTCTCAGTAGTATATCCTGGTCTTAAAATTTTGATTACTCATAGTTTTTTTTTTAATTCTTCCCTTTAAAAAAAAGATAAGGTCTTTTAGTTGTTTGTATCTTTATTTGTCCCCATGGTTACCTTTACCCCACCATCCATTGAGTAACCAACTCACTGCTAGTATCTGATCACAGCTGCATATCTGGTAGTGCAGGCTGGCAATGTACCTGCTCTGAGCTATGTCTGAATAACACTACAGTCAAGGTCTGCAACAACAATAAAAACGCATGGGCAACACGAGGGGACCCTCCTGATGCTGCTAGCCGTATGCACTAGACGTCAAACAAGGAGGATACAGTCTTGAATTGAATGGGTTTCAGCCTTTCGTAGTTCCGACTCTATTTCCCGAGAGTATTGCCTCAGGTCGTATCCCTAAAATGTTAACCCCGCCCCCCGATATGCCATTATTTACAGCGTACGTGCTCAGCTGCAAGAAGTTTCCCTACCTTCCGCAGGGCATCTTGCACCAGTTCATCCTCTAAGTTCTCTTGTATGTGCCCTTGATTAAAAATGATAACGCACTTAGGTCAAGGGGTATTAAAAGGAGAGGGGGTGGAATGGGAGGAATATTAGGGTACCTGCTGCTTCGTCTAAGATTTCATCATCGTCGTGTGTAATGTTTAATCCGACATCCAAGTTGGCCAATACGTCGTCCTGGATTAATATAATTCCAATTAGAGCACATCAAAACTAGCATTTCATCCCTACGACATTAGGCGTCTTGGTGAAGTGAGTGTATGCAATACCTACCAAGTCCTCCTTGTTTGTCATTATCTCGGACTGTGAGATAGAAGCGTTGGGGTTAAATGTTTTGCGGTTAGTATCATTCCGAAAATGGTGCAACTCTAAAAATAGTAACAGCTATATAAATTGTTTATATAGAACAGCTGGAGCTAGGGGTTACGTAGTATTTCGAAGCGCAAATTTATGGCAAACGTCTCCTTGGACACAGATGATACATCTGCGGACGAGTTAAACTTCGGCCCACACGAGCCCATCCACTATTGGAAGAAGCTCCAGAGCTGTGAGGAGTTCGTCGGAGCCCCCCGTAGTAAGCACACCATGGTGACGTTCGGCGACTGCATGTATTTTTTCGGAGGGGACAACGGTCGGAAGATGCTGAACGACTTTCTGGTGTGCCACATACGCGACTCCTCGTGGGCCCGCATGGTATACACTGGCACTCCGCCTGCCCCACGATACCACCACTCCGCCGTTGTGTACAAAAGCAGCATGTTCATCTTCGGCGGCTACACGGGAGACATCAACTCGAACTCGAACCTGCGCAACAAGAACGACCTCCACGAGTACAAGTTCACCTCGTCGCAGTGGGTGAGCTGGGAAGACAGGGTGGCGGGAACCCTGCCTCCGCCGAGGTCCGGGCACGGCGCCGTCGTGTACAAGGACAAGATGTGGATATTCGCCGGCTACGACGGCCACGCCCGCCTCAACGACATGTGGGCCATCGACCTCCAGGCGGGCCAACCCCAGTGGGAGGAGATCGAGCAGGCTGGGGACAACCCCCCAACTTGTTGCAACTTCCCCATGGTGGTTGTGGACGACAGCATGTACGTGTTTTCGGGGCAGAGCGGGGCCAAGATCACCAACAACCTGTACCAGTTCAATTTCCACGAGAGGCAGTGGCTCCGGATCAGGACGGAGCACCTTCTGAGGGGTTCCCCCTCCCCGCCCCAACGCCGGTACGGCCACACCATGGTGTGCTTCGGACGCAGCCTGTACGTCTTTGGGGGCGCGGCCGACGGCATCCTCGACAACGAGATCCATGCCTTTGATGTGGACTCGCGGTCCTGGAGCGTCATCCAGCCGGCTGCGGGGAGCCAGGTCCCCTGCGCCCGCGTGTTCCACTCCGCCGCGGTCTGCAACGATGCCATGTATGTCTTCGGGGGGACCGTGGACCCCCAGACCAGCCGGAGCGGGGAGCTGTACCGCATCCAGTTCTCTTCCTTCCCCAAGTGCACCCTCATCGACGACTTTGAGAAGCTGCTCCTCAGGGAGCAGTTCTGCGACGTCCACTTCATCGTCGGGAGCGAGGAGAGGTCCGTGTGTGCTCACGCGGCCGTCGTGGCCGCCCGTTCCCCGTACCTACGGAGGAAGATCCTGGAGGTCCACGCTGCGACGAGAGGCACAGTCGATGGGGGGGCGTTGTCGCCAGCCTTTGTCCTGGCGGCACCGCTGGAGGTCCACCTGAAGGAGGTGTCGGCCAGAGCGTTCTACATGGCCCTGTACTTCATGTACACGGACCACATCCACCCGGAGCTGGAGAACAACACCAGGGAGGGGATGAGCGTGGCACAGGTGATGATGATGATGGACGTCCACAAGCTGGCCGTCCTCCTGGAGACCAAGCGTCTGGAGCTCCTCAGCATGCAGTACGTCGAGGCCTCTGTGACCGTGGACAGCGTCCTGCAGGTCCTGAGGTGCTCCTCTGAGCTCAAGCTGGCCGGCCTCAAGGACTACTGCTTCAAGTTCATCGTCAGGGAGAGCAACTTCCGCAAGGTGATCATGAGCACGGCCTTCGAGAGCCTTGACCAGCCCCTCATGGTGCAGATCATACGCAGGCAGCAGTTCAGGTCGCGGCCCAACTCGCCCGACCCCCACAACACGGAGGAGGAGGCGATCCCCGTCCCCTCCCTCCAAGACGACCTGGACCAGTTCCTCCACAGCGACGTGGGGCAGCCCTTCACGGACGTGGCCCTCAAGGTAGGGGACGGCGTGGTCCTCTCCCACAGGCCCATCCTGGCCGCCCGGTGCGCCTACTTTGAGGCCCTCTTCCGCTCCTTCATGCCCGAGGACCGCCAGGTGGAGATCACCTTTGGGAAGCTGGTCCCCACCCGGGCCGCTTTTGACTCCCTCCTGAGGCACATCTACTATGGAGACGTGGAGATACCACCCGAGGATGCTCTGTACATATTCTCTGCACCCAACTTCTACGGGTTTAGCAACGCTCAGCTCCACGACCACTGCAGGTCCATACTGGAGAACAGCACCACCATGGGCAACGTGGTGAGGATGCTGAAGGAGGCACACACCATCAGCATGCAGGCCGTGAAGGAACACTGCCTCTCCCTCATCGCCAGCAACTTCAGAGAAGTGCACCAGTCGGCCGAGTTCCGCAGCCTGAATCAGGAGATCCTTCTGGATATCATTGACATCATCGCTAGCAAAATGAAGTAGGCTTTTCATCTTAGTTTAATTGACAGTGGTTCAAAATTTCATGCTGGGGCTCATTCATACACTGGCACTCTGTGTTTTTTAATCCTCAACCATAACCTCAATCATCACGTATGTGACCTGTTCCGTGTTGTTTGTACCTTATATGAAGTGGTTGTTTAATGTATCTGTGCATACTTTGTTCGTGCCAATGGTAACATTGATGGCTGGTAGAATAGAAGATATATTAACTAACAGCCATTTTAAACCATGATTAGTCATCAAATACACCATTCCCCAGTTTTTAGTGGTGGTAAGAGTAATGGTGGTATTATCACTTTTGTGTAATAGTGAGCTAAGCTACATGTAAATGCATTGACAAGTGATTGAAAACAGTTCTTGATGTGATCCAACACTTGAGTCATAGCAATAAATTCTTGCACCTTCAATGTGCCATACTTACAACACATGTGACTTGAGCCTTGGTATATTACCTGCTGCAATGGTGGGTGCTATGGTAACCAATCCTCTGTATACAGGTACACAGGTATGTCCTGCAGGAGTACCTTTAAGGTGGAGCAGGCATCAGTGCTTACTGCTTATGGATGTCTGTATAGCAGCATGTCAGCATACATACAAGTGGTGCCCTACATTGGGGTGCCAGGAACTGGCAACGCTGCAGTTATTCCAAGAGGCTAGATTGTTCAAGCTGCAGTGGTTAGTACTAAAAAATTTAGTTACGATGATATAAAAATCAGAGCGCTTAGCACACACACACATTAGAAAATACGGGTCGCTCAAGACGGATGAGGTGCGGGCGGGGATTTTGGTACTGTTGAAGTATAGAGAGGTTGCAGTGTCATCCCGGGAAGATCGGCGGCCAAGTTTTTTGGTATCCAGAAATAATATCTATGTATTATCTCTGGTTCTATTACAGGTTGTATATAATCTGTTACAGATTGGAAACATCCTGTAACGGAAGTGGAGACACCAAAAAACATGGCCGCCGCTCTTCCCGGGATGACACTGCAACCTCTTAGTCTATAGACCTCAGCCGCAACGGCCGGGTATCGTGATAAAGAAAGCGGTCGCTCCGGGTGGAGATCGTCGTTTGGTTGAAACTAAAATAAGAAGTGCAGGGATAAGGGGTGAAACTGGTCTACATGTACGTGTGAGTTTGTAACTCGGCAGTGAGCGTAGCGGATCAAATATTGTACCCATCTGATAGCGGGTATGTGATAATAGCCCACATTGCGATATAATAGCCCACGCTCGCTATCAGATGGGTACAAGCTTACATACCCGCTAAAACGTCGGGCTACACTCATCTAGCTTATATACGGTATGACAACAATGGATTAGCCAGCTCGTTAAAAACTCATAAGCAATAACATCGATCAAAGGGAATCGGCGTTAGGTACTAGAAACAACAGCCGTTGAACAGGTGCTAGATTGGGCCAACCTGTCCATGTAAAAAAATTAATAAAAATAAGGATCACGTGATGACGCTGACTTTTTGAATCCTGGACATGCATGCCGGTGTCATAGCGGATTTTGTCCCCCCCAAAAAGTGTCCCCCCGGACACAATCCGCTAGCGGATTGTGTCCGGGGGGATACAATCCGCTAGCGGACTCTGTCCGGGGGGACACAATCCGCCAGCGGATTCTGTCCGGGGAGACATGTTCTGCTAGCGGATTCTGTCCCTCCTCCGCAGAATGTGTCCCCCCCCCCTCCAACAATTAATCCATTTCATTTGATTAGCGAGCGTGTATAGGCATGCAGCTTCGTATGGTGAAATGGTCGTCAAACGCTCGGATACATATTAATTATATACAAGAAAAGCTGGAAATGGTTCAATCAAACAATAAATCAATATCTCAGTCACACACACACACAGGAAGAGTAGATAGGCCAGGGGTAACAGATCCCTATTGAGGCCAGGGGTAACAGATCCATATTGAGGCCAGGGGTAACAGAGCCATATAGTGAGGCCATGCAGGGGTAACGGAGCCATAGTGAGGCCTGCATGGGGTAACAGAGCCATTGTGAGGCCAGGGGTAACATGCAGAGCCATAGTGAGGCTAGGGGTAACAGAGCCATAGTTAGGCCAGAGGTAACCCCCCCCCCCCCCCCCCCCCCAACATTGCGTTTGATTATCAAACTGAGCGTGTAGGCATGCAACTTCGTATGGTGAAATGGTCGCCAAACGCCCAGATACATATTAATTTTACAAAGAAAAGCTGGAAATGGTTCAATCCAACAATAAATCAGTATCTCAGTCACATACACAGGAGAGCAACACCATTTGTCCTCATGCAGCACCAGGAAGTGTGAGAATACCAACACATTTGATAAGGAGCCATTTGTGACAGGTGTCACATTGCACCAAGTCTCTGTAAGCGGTGTCAGGTATCAGTATCAGACACGCACAATGAACATAAATACCAACCATTAGTTTGAGAGTATATGCTGTAGATTATCCTGTGTTCAGCCGTTCCCGTTAATTGAAACAGTACTGCATTGACTCTGTTCACAAATTCACGTTCTTGATCTGATATGGTAACATTGGTGCAACCATGCATGCCTGTAAGAAAGTTACATGTTATGAAATGCTTATATGCTTATAGCCTTATATGTAAACTGAATTAATAAATCATTAACATTTGCCTGCATATAATCTTATACAGAAACTCAGCAACTGTTCTTGCAGTCTTGTCAGCTATAGGCTCAGCCTCAGGCCACTTAGAAAAGTAATCAACTAAGGTGATGATGTAACAATTGCCTCGTTCAGATTTTGGGAGAGGACCAATCAGGTCTATTCCAACCTAAATTGATACATGCATGCATTAACTTAAGGTAGTCTTGATTGCAACTAACTTGATGCCAAACACTAGGTTGTATAGGTATATGGGATGCAGAGGGGCTACGGTTATCATATAAACTTGGCACCATTGGCGCTTGGGCAAGCATCGCACGTCTAACGAACTCATGCACCCATACATCTTTCATCTGCGTCTTCCAGAAGAATCTCGATGAAACCTTAATTTTCTCTTGTTTTATCCCTTCCTAGGTGTCCACGTATATATAAAAAGCGCTATTATGATTATTGGATCAATCCTATAGCGTGCATGAGTCAGTGTTAATCCTCGGACACTTTTCGGGCGCTTGGTTATTGACGTTGGTGATCTACCAACCGTTTACACGCGTGCATTGTATAAATTTAAAACAGCTTGCATGCGTAAAGACCAAGACTAAATGCAAAAGCTGTAAATAGTTGGTTTCGATCATGAAGTATACTACTAATTCGATAACCGAGCCCCGATGCGTACGTACATACGTGCATGGCAGTGATACTCACTTTCTTTGGACGAATGGCATGAATGCAGGATTCGTTCTATTTCTTCTCCGCCTCTGTAGGAACTTGAAGATGTTCAATTTTCCCTAGCTCTTTCTTTATCCTTTTTGCGGTACAGTATACGCCGCTATCGACCGCATAGTCCATGCACACACTTGAGCTTGCTTTAGGTCCTTGTGATGCCATGCAGAGGGGTAACTAAGTACCATACTCCAGAAAGCTGAAAATGGCATCGTACTCTTCTTCATCCATAATGCTGCAGCTGACTACTGAAAGCTAATAGCTACTAGCAGCTGCAAAGCGCACCACGTGCAACTTAGAAGGGCGGAGGGGACAATATTCAGGGCCGCAGCCAGACGTCTGGCGGGAAGGTAGATTGATAGCACTGCGGGACTGAAGGGGGAGGGGGGAGGGGGAGGGTGTGTGTGCTAAACTTACCTTTCTGGCTCGATGCAAAAAGCGAGCGGGGCTTATAGGACCTGCCACCAATTAAAAAAACCGGGACGGCCAAGCATCGGTTGGAGGGGGGGGGGGGGGGGGGGGGGGGACAATATCTGCGGAAGGGGGACAATATCTGCTAGCGGATAATGTCCGTGGGGGACAATTTCCGCTAGCGGATTGTGTCCGGGGGGACAAAATCTGCGGGGGGACAGAATCTGCTCCGACACCGGTACCCGATGGTAGCGGAGTTTCGATGGTAGCGGAGTTTCCGGTTCCAGATAGTAGCGGAGTTTCGATGGTATATAAATGGGCACATACTATACATTGCTCAATCCATGCAGTGGCCCATCTACGAGTCAAGACCGTCTTAATGGTGATCTGCCTTTCCGTGGCTCCTGTCTTTTTAGGTGAGCTTGTTATGCGCCCCCCCCCCACCGATATATCGGCCTTTCAGCCGTAAGTACATATTTATAGTTAACGCCTTGAACGTCAAGCCGACATGCATAGGCCCCAGGTAGTACTCAACACGTCTCGTGGGGGGTATCGCGTTATTTCATGTACCTCAAACAACGATGGGCCCCTGTGGCGGTGTGGCTGGAGGGAGGGGGGGGGGGAGTATATATCTCCGCATAATCACCAGTAAATACTAGCAAGTATTACGAATGTATGAGGGTTTGCTACCGCCACTGATGGCCCGGTTCAACTCGGGTTGCCTGGGAACCATACTGGCCACTTCTCAGGTATTTATAGGGCGTCGTCGTGGCTTCGGCTTGATTATGAAAGGTTTCGACGTGATGTCCAAGGCTTCATACATAATGGCAGATCTTTTTTAGGTATGCGCCTGTTACAATAATGAAATTAATGAATAGGATAAAAGATATTTAACTGATTACCCGCTGAATAATTTAAATCTAAACTTCCGGCCAAATTAATTTTGCTACCGTGATGTACGTTACTCTGTCAGCTGAATAGTTCAGCGCTTAAACGGATGAAGTTTAGTATGAGAAGGTTTGCTATTTTGTTGTATACATCCGTGGACTATAGCTTCACCGCTAGACCGCCGTCAAAACATTGATTTTTCATGCTATAAACCGTACGCTAGTGTTACGATTTTGTCGAATGAAGCTTACGTTTGTCACCAACCTAACTACGTATAAAGTGGTAGGGAAACCCCACATGCACAGCGAGGTCCACCTGAAGGAGGTGTCGGCCAGGGCGTTCTACATGGCCTGTACTTCATGTACACGGACCACATCCACCCGGAGTTGTAGAATAACACCAGGGAGGGGATGAGCGTGGCACAGGTGATGATGATGATGGACGTCCACAAGCTGGCCGTCCTCCAGGAGACCAAGCGCCTGGAGCTCCTCAGCATGCAGTACGTCGAGGCCTCTGTGACCGTGGACAGCGTCCTGCAGGCCCTGAGGTGCTCCTCTGAGCTCAAGCTGGCCGGCCTCAAGGACTACTGCTTCAAGTTCATCGTCAGGGAGAGCAACTGTAAGTACATAGTTAACGCCGAATGTCAAGCCGATACGCATAGGCCACAGGTAGTACTCGACAAGTCTCGTGGGGGGTATCGCGTTATTTCATGTACCTCAAACAACGATGGGCCGGTTATACTGCAGATTAGATACCCCCCTCACGCTTTACAGCTCACGGGACAAATTTTAATTCACACATGCTTTGAACTAATCAACGCCTCTATACTGCAGATTAGATACCCCCACGCACTTTACTGCTCACGGGCAAAATTTAATTTCATAACGTGGGCAAAGTTTAATTTCATAACGTGCTTTGAACTAATCAACGCAGCATTCCTACAGGTTGCTATAGTTACAAATGCTACTTTATCTCTAACACAAACAGTAATAAACTCTTACAGTAATGAGCGTTTCATTTCGCCGGTACTGATCCACGACCCTCTTGCAAATTCTCGTTCTAGCTGGGCCTTATTTAGGTTCAATGTAAGGGGGATAAGTACATTGGCTTCACCTCACCCCCCTATCCTGGCATGACACACCCAACTAATGCCCATTATTTCCTAACCCTAACTCTAAGTGAAGCCAATGTATTATTTTTATATATGTTATTCTGCTGATCATGTAAACCAATGTCAGGACTCCATACACATACTGTAGTTATGGAATAAGGAGCAAGAAGCATGGGACATTGACAAGGAACAGAGGCCATAGACCATGCCTTTGTAGCTGCTTGGATTGTCTTAATGTGACTTGAGCCTTGGTATATTTCCTGCTGCAATGGTGGGTGCTATGGTCACCAATCCTCTGTCTCTGTACAGGAAGCTCAACAAGTACGTCCTGTAGTAGTACCTTTAAGGTGGAGCAGGCATCAGTGCTTACTGCTTATGGATGTCTGTATAGCAGCATGTCAGCATACATACAAGTGCATGGTACCCTACATTGGGTTGCCAGGAACTGGCAACGCTGCAGTTATTCCAGGAGGCTGGATTGTTCAAGCTGCGGTGGTTTAATACTACTAAAAAATTTAGCCTACGATGATATTTCAGTAAAAATCAGAGCGTTTAGCACACACACACACACACACACACACACACAACGCACACACACACACACACACACACACACACACACACACACACACACACACACACACACACACACACACACACACACACACACACACACATTAGATATACGGGTCGCTCAAGACGGATGAGGTGCGGGCGGGGATTTTGGTACTGTTTAAGTATAGACCTCAGCTGCAACGGCCGGGTACCGTGATCAAGAAGGCGGTCGCTCCGGGTGGAGATCGACCGTGTGTCGAAGCTATGTGATAATAGCCCGTAATAAATAATAGCCCACGCTCGCTATCTGAGGGGTACATGTACAGGCTTGATACACGACCTTCCGCTAAAACGCGAAAGTCGGGCTACACCCATCTAGCAGCTTATATAGGCCCATATTTAATTATGACAACAATGGATTAGCCAGCTCGTTAAAAACTCATAAGTAATAGCATCGAACGGGAAAGGGAATCGGCGTTACGTACTAGACACACCTATGTACTAGAATCTGTCCCAGGGCCGCAAATGAAAATAAGGATCACGTGATGACGCTGACCGTTTGAATCCCTGGACCGGATGTCCGGATGTATGTTTCTCAGCGTCAGCGTGAAACCATCCCTATTATTCCTGCCGAAAGAGGGCACTTTTGCCACGGAAAACATACTGATCTTCGCATAGGATGTATATAAATGGGCGCATACACTGCTCAATCCCATCTTCAAGGCCGTCTTAATGGTGATCCGCCTTTCCGCGGCTCCTGTCCTTTTAGGTGAGCTTGTAATGCGAGATAATGAATTATTTATATATCGGCCTTTCAGCCGTAAGTACATATTTATAGTTAACGCCTGGAACACGCATAGGCCCCAGGTAGTACTCAACACGTCTCGTGGTGGGTATCGCGTTATTGTACCTCAAACAACGATGGGCCCCAGTGGCGGCATGGCTGGGGGGGGGGGGGGGGGGGGGGGGGGGCAGTATTTCTCCACATAATCACCAGTAAACTACACAACCAAAAATTTAAACATTGTTACGGGATGTAAGCGCCGAACAGTATTGGCACGGTCCTGTTTTCAGGACCGTGCCAATACAGTTCGGTGCTTACATCCCGTAATAATGTTTAAATTTTTGGTTGTGTAGAACATACTGGCAAGTATACGAACATATCCGGGTTTGCTACCGCCAAATCGGTAGCCTGGAAACCATGCTGGCCACCACTCAGGTATTCCTAGGGCTTCATTATGGTTGATAGTGAAAGGTTTCACGTGATGTCCAAGGCTACATGTACGAAATACTTAGCAGATCATTTTTAGGTGAGCTTGTTATGCGCCTGTTGAAATAAATACAAGTAAGGAATGGATATACAACACCAATGTCCAACTACATTAAACTAGATGCACTAAATAATAACACCAAACTTATAGAGGTTATGAGATCACATGCCCACACATGACCACTATCTATAACAGTATGTTCAAAATCTGTAGGACAAAGATTAAGGCACAGTTCAATCACTTGGGAGTACTGAGGCTTATAAGGTTCGATCCAAATAGATATACTACGATCAAAACAGGTACAACCGTTAACAGACACGTGGCGTTAATGCATGGGTAAAAGCATCTGCCGCTATCTTGTTCCAGGTGGGAAGAGCCCAGAACAGCTGTTGTGGCACGCAGGAGCAAATTAGGAATGAAATGATGGCTAATTCTCTCAAATACATATGAGTACACGAGCACCATGGGTACAACCAGTCATTGCATTAATTATTCATAGCTTCCATCGCATAGCCTCTATATACAAAAACTCTTCATCCTCACTATCTACTTTCATTGTCCCCAACATGGAAACTGCATTGCCCTGTTGGACGACAACTGATAGTCTCTGGGTAAGGTAAGCATAGGAGTTAGCTTCACCAGATACCTGCCTCAACCGATGGCCCAACTCTTTAAGGAACTCAGTTGTCCTTGGTCAAACACTCCAGTTGTCTCTATTGCCACTGGGTGGATTATAATAAACAGGATACCATCGGACACTTGCGTTATTTCCTGTTTACAGTCTGACCTCGTTATAAGCGCATTCATGTATTGAAAAATATATTCACGGTTAATGCGGGTACTACACATTATCTATGTCTACAATGTGCAATCTATGCCCTAAGTATGATAAGAGCTCAGGGAACAAATGGGCTATTCCATTTAATGACCACTGATGACACTACATGTACAATAAATCACCCCGGACTGTTAATAAATATTATGAATATCAAAGCTAACCACCGTTAATAACTATTTATCCATCAGTACTCCTGTACTGGAATAAGCCCAATGTGGCGCTCTTAACGAGGTCAGACTGCAGGCCCCCTAACCCTGGACTGTACACTATTAGACCTATGAGAAGTCAGTTCCTCGAACAATGATGGGCAGCATGGGCCCAGTTGCCGGCAACCACACAGGATCACCCCGTTGCTGGCCAACCCCCTCCTTCAAGCGCGTCATCCAAGTCAGGTCAATCTCAAGGTACGATCCGTCGTATTATCTGAGCAGCATCGCTATCGACCGCTATAGTTGGATTGGCGGACAGTTTCCAGCGATCGCTGTCGAAATATTGCTTGTGGCCCCGGCTCCAGGGGTTATGGCGGGTATGGTGGCTCATTTGCCCGGCAATCGGGTGCCGCATCTACTCAGGGCGTCCCCAACGTATTGTATCGAAGGGCAGGGGCGGCGGTTTAAGTGTGTGTGTGTGTGTGTGTGTGTGTGTGTGTAAGGGGGGGGGGGGGGGGTAAACACCCTTACCCAATTAGAATGTGTACCTGTGGATGTAATCAGTAAATGGTAAAAGTTCACATAGTTATTTATATGCGAGGTCATCGACATATCTGCTAGGACTAGATAGCACTACAGACCATATGTACGAAGTAGGTATGGTAATATGTGTTAGTCTTGTCCCCAGCCCACCATGACATAAACGATGTTAAATCTGTGGGTCTGGATACAGGACTAGTTGTCACATGCAGCTTTGATTTAACAATTTTCAGATCACTATAAGGTTTTAATTTCAAAGGGTGGGGGGGGGGGGGGGGGGGGGGGGCATAGCCTCTTTTGTAATGGCAAAGTATAGGGACCAGAGAGTATCTTTGCGAAACGTATAATCATGTGCAGCCTTGCCATTGCCACTTACATATTACTTGGTATCCTTCTCATTGCCACAGCTCCAGCTATGTCATTGGTCAAATTGATATGCGATTTATCATGCGGTAGTACGTGCCTTCTGCTACTGCTACTGCTACTGCTACTGGTACTCTGTGTTCTGGTAGTTATCTGCGGTGTGAAGATGGGAAAGCAGTGCATCCATCGGCTGCCTGCCTACCACACTGCTGGTGCAACAGAACAGCTGCAAGACATCACCATACCTCAGCAGGAGACTTCTCGCGACAGCGTGTATGATAACAGCCAGGAGAAGTACGAAAGTCACCCCTACTTGAAGGTATTAAGATCGATATTATATCTCTGATGAACTATACAATTAATGATACAAATTACCTTTCCACATGCATAAAAACTAATTTGATGCATGTTGCCATGGAAGCTTAACCAATGAACGCAGCATTAATTGAGATATACAAGCACAAGTGGTGATAATTTTAGTTTGAGGGAGAATAATTTTTAACACCTCCTACATCCTCAGTACTCCTCATCAACTAAACATAATAGAAGATGCATGTTGATAATAAGGTGTATTGCAACAGGATAACCTTCTGCATGATAATAGCCCATATTTGACTACAAAACCATTATGTACATTCCATAGATATTCAGCTCCAACTTTGATATGGTGAGTGAATCTAGCACAGTGAAGGAACTGGCCACTTGGATACAGCAGCCAATAGACGTAGTGAAGAGAGACAACCATGATGGATTGGTGACAGGTGTGATGCCACGATGCCACACTGACCAGAAATACAGCTCATGACCTTACACTTGTGTTATTTATTTTCTGCTGATGCATGTGTGTTATTATAATATATGTTATTCTGCTGATCATGTAAACCAATGTCAGGACTCCATACACATACTGAAGGCAAAGTACATCACAGAAACATGTGGTATTAAGGAGAATAGAGTAGTTATGGAATAAGGAGCAGGAAGCATGGGACATTGACAAGGAATAGAGGCCCTAGGCCATGCCTTTGTAGCTGCTTGGATTGTCTAAAATGGAGGATATTTGGAATGCTGGGCCAATCATTGCATCAGCTCCTGACCCTGCACCATCTCCAGAATTTACATCACAGGGAGAAGGATGAAGTGGTAGAGCTCAAAGTCAGCCATGTCAGCATAGATGATGACCGCCCCTTCCTGCCAGTACTGAGGGGATGCTCCAACAGTACTCCTGTCTCCCTTTGTATTGGGGGGGGGGGGGGGGGGGGGAAATGTGCAGGGTAGGAGAGATTGAGGGGGAAGAGGTGGAGAGATTTGAGAGGAGGGAGGGAGAGGTGGTAAGGGGAGATGGGTGGATAAGATGGGAGATGAGAGGAGGGGCAGATGGAAGGGTGATGGAGAGGAGGGAGAGATGAGAGAAGGTAAGGGAGATGTAAGGGAGAATTGGAGAAGAGGAGTTATGTACACATGAATACACTTGATGTCTAGCCTTATAAAGTCATCTATTGTTGTTTGAGTATCTCCCTTGGGAAATAATCACATACACCTAACTGTGGTATGTACGGTTAAGACATGGAGTTGTTGTAGACTGTGGTGCAGATGATCCCCACTGCCAGCTGGACGACTCTCCAGGACCAAGAGCAAAGTCCACTTGAAGGAGGTGTCGGCCAGAGCGTTCTATATGGCCCTGTACTTCATGTACACGGACCACATCCACCCGGAGCTGGAGAACAACACCAGGGAGGGGATGAGCGTGGCACAGGTGATGATGATGATGGACGTCCACAAGCTGGCCGTCCTCCTGGAGACCAAGCGTCTGGAGCTCCTCAGCATGCAGTACGTTGAGGCCTCTGTGACCGTGGACAGCGTCCTGCAGGTCCTGAGGTGCTCCTCTGAGCTCAAGCTGGCCGGCCTCAAGGACTACTGCTTCAAGTTCATCGTCAGGGAGAGCAACTTCCGCAAGGTGATCATGAGCGCGGCCTTCGAGAGCCTCGACCAGCCCCTCATGGTGCAGATCATACGCAGGCAGCAGTTCAGGTCGCGGCCCAACTCGCCCGACCCCCACAACACGGAGGAGGAGGCGATCCCCGTCCCCTCCCTCCAAGATGACCTGGACCAGTTCCTCCACAGCGACGTGGGGCAGCCCTTCACGGACGTGGCACTCAAGGTAGGGGACGGCGTGGTCCTCTCCCACCAACCCATCCTGGCCGCCCGGTGCGCCTACTTTGAGGCCCTCTTCCGCTCCTTCATGCCCGAGGACCGCCAGGTGGAGATCACCTTTGGGAAGCTGGTCCCCACCCAGGCCGCGTTTGACTCCCTCCTGAGGCACATCTACTATGGAGACGTGGAGATACCACCGGAGGATGCTCTGTACATATTCTCTGCACCCAACTTCTATGGGTTTAGCAACTCTCAGCTCCACGACCACTGCAGGTCCATACTGGAGAACAGCACCACCATGGGCAACGTGGTGAGGATGCTGAAGGAGGCACACACCATCAGTATGCAGGCCGTGAAGGAACACTGCCTCTCCCTCATCGCCAGCAACTTCAGAGAAGTGCACCAGTCGGCCGAGTTCCGCAGCCTGAAGCAGGAGATCCTTCTGGATATCATTGACATCATCGCTAGCAAAATGAGATAGGCTTTTCATCTTAGTATAATTGACAGTGGTTCAAATTTTCATGCTGGGGCTCATTCATACACTGGCACTCTGTGTTTTTTAATCCTCAACCATAACCTCAATCATCACATATGTGACCTGTTCCGTGTTGTTTGTACCTGATATGAAGTGGCTGTTTAATGTATCTGTGCATACTTTCTTCGTGCCAATGGTAACATTGATGGCTGGTAGGAATCAGTTCATGAATAGAAGATATATTAACTAACAGCCATTTTAAACCATGATTAGTCATCAAATACACCATTTCCCCAGTTTTTAGTGGTGGTAAGAGTAATGCTGGTATTATCACTTTTGTGTAATAGTGAGCTAAGCTACATGTAAATGTATGGTTGAAGACAGTTCTTGATGTGACCTGACACTTATTATACTGAGTCATAGCAATAAATTCTTGCACCTTCAATGTGCCATACTTGCAACACATTTGACTTGAGCCTTGGTATATTTCCTGCTGCAATGGTGGGTGCTATGGTCACCAATCCTCTGTCTCTGTACAGGAAGCTCAAGAAGTATGTCCTGCAGGAGTACCTTTAAGGTGGAGCAGGCATCAGTGCTTACTGCTTATGGATGTCTGTATAGCAGCATGTCAGCATACATACAAGTGGTGCCCTACATTGGGGTGCCAGGGACTGGCAACGCTGCAGTTATTCCAGGAGGCTAGATTGTTCAAGCTGCAGTGGTTACTACTAAAAAATTTAGACTACGATGATATAAAAAATCAGAGCGTTTAGCACACACACACATTAGATGATAAAATACGGCTCGCTCAAGACGGATGAGGTGCGGGCGGGGATTTTGGTACTGTTGATGTATAGAGAGGTTGCAGTGTCATCCCGGGAAGATCGGGGGGCAAGTTTTTTGGTGTCCCCAGTTCTATCAGAAATAATATCTCTGGTTCTATTACAGGTTGTATATAATCTGTTACAGATTGGAAACATCCTGTAACGGAACTGGAGACGCCAAAAAACATGGCCGCCACTCTTCCCGGGATGACACTGCAACCTCTCTTAGTCTATAGACCTCAGCCGCAACGGCCGGGTACCGTGATCAAGAAAGCGGTCGCTCCGGGTGGAGATCGTCGTTTGGTTGAAACTAAAATAAGAAGTGCAGGGATAAGGGGTGAAACTGTGAGTTTGTAACTCGGCAGTGGGCGTAGCGGATCAAAGATTGTACCCATCTGATTACGGGTATGTGATAATAGCCCACACTGCGATCCCACGCTCGCTATCAGATGGGTACAAGCTTGATCTTCCGCTAAAACGTCGGCACTGGCGGATACAGAGGGGGGGTTGAGATGATTTCACGATCAATTTTAACCATATATGGACTCAACAACACCATATATGGTGAAAATTGATCGTGAATATGATCTCAACCCCCCCTCTGTATCCGCCAGTGGTCGGGCTACACCCATCTAACTTATATAGGCCATACTATGACTACAATGGATTAGCCAGCTCGTTAAAAACTCATAAGCAATAACATCGAAGAAAGGGAATCGGCGTTACTTACTAGACACATCAGCCGTTGAACAGGTGCTAGATTCGATAAAACGGGCCAACCTGTCCATGTAAGAAATAAATAAAAATAAGGATCACGTGATGACGCTGAATCCTGGACGTGCAAGCCATGCATAAATCTCTCCTGCCCGATACCCGATTGTGGCGGAGTTTCGCATACAGTACATGTACCCTCATATCAACCCCTCTGTACCACGGGGGTTGATATGAGGGTAAAGTGGATGTGGTAAAATATACTCTATTCATAGGATGATAGGTTAAAGTTTTGTGTTCCTAGTCTACCGTTAATGAGTTCAGATTCACTTCGTATATATAAGGTTTATGTCAACTATCCCTGTTGACTCTCCCAGCAGTTATTAATGGATTTGTACACCATAGGGGTTGGCGTTTGATATGAGGTACATGTATAGTGTTATAGGGGGTTACAAAAGTCAAGATTTAGTGATGTCTGCCTGTGCCTCAGGGGGTGGCTCCTTGTACATAGTGAGCTGGTCCTCAACTTTGCCAAGCATTGCTTCTTCCTACTTTCATCATCGACCATCTTAGGGTCATCCTGAGCATTGGGTATCCTTCCCCCCTCCCCCCCCCCCCCCCCACCTCCACCAGCGCATTGCATGACTTCTGTACATGTACAATGAAAGTACTAAATTTGGTCACCCGACGGATCTTCAATCCGATTTCTAATGAATGAGCACCTTTATACACATGTGAATTTATACATGTAGCAGCTGAAAGTAGACAGGCAGTCACTCATATTAAACTGCCTAAACACTTTGGAATTATATGTGTGAAACTATGAAGTAAGTGTATACAATAAGTGTCGCGATTCCATTGTCAACACTGTGAACATACAACAGTTGAGCCACAGCGCACAACTGTACTGTTTCAGGTTATTTGATGTGCATGTACAGCTATGCACAAGTGTGTACGGTTCCTATGCATACAAAGAAGCAGCATCACATGTAGTTTAGTTCTCCGTGACAGCCAGCCTTACCTGATCGTACTCCACAGACATTTGTCTGCAATGCCCATCTGCCTCAATGAGCCAGTGACCTGAACGCAATTGATCTTTGTTCTCCATATGAATGGTTGGCAAAGCTGTCCTAGATATAAAGCATTTTAGCTAGCTGTCCCTTTTTGGACATGTAATGCTGCAGCTACAATTTGTATGGTACCGTACACATTTGTCAACATATCTATCAACATGTTGCATGATACATGGAACTGCGCGCGTAAGTTTGGTTTCTTTGAAGCCAAACGGTGAAGGTAAGGCACGTTTACAGGTATATGCAGTTCATGTACATGTGCAGTGTATGGACATGTAGTATTCCTTTAATAACTGCTGGGAGGATCAACAGGGGTGTTGTTGACATAAACCACCTTTTAAGGAGTTCCTTCAGAAAGTGAATCTCATTAGTTGATGCGATTGCTAGGAACACAAAAACCCTAGCCTAGCATCACTATGAATAGGGCATATTTTACCAAGATTGATATGAGGGTAGGTTGATATAAGGGTACAGAAACTGTATACGGATGGATGGTATATAAATGGGCACATACAATACATTGCTCAATCCATGCAATGACCCATCTACGAGTCAAGACCGTCTTAATGGTGATCTGCCTATCCGTGGCTCCTGTCTTTTTAAGTGAGCTTGTTATGCGCCCCCCACCGATATATCGGCCTTTCAGCCGTAAGTACATATTTACATATTTATTGTTAACGCCTGGAACACGCATAGGCCCCAGGTAGTACTCAACACGTCTCGTGGGGGGTATCGCGTTATTTCATGTACCTCAAACAACGATGGGCCCCAGTGGCGGTGGGGGGGGGGGGGGGGGGGGGGTATATTTCTCCGCATAATCCCCAGTAAATACTAGCAAGTAATATTACGAACGTATGCGGGTTTGCTACTATGTATGAGCATGCGCATGGCGATTTCATTCCTTTTTTTTTTAATCGTTCTTTGAGTAAATGGCGAGTTTTCCAACTCTCTAGTTCACTATAGAAAAGCTACCGCCACTGATGGCCCGGTTCAACTTGGGTGCCTGGGAACCATACTGGCCACTTCTCAGGTATTGCTAGGCGTCGTCGTGGCAGATCTTTTTTAGGTATGCGCCTGTTGAAATAATGAGATAATGAATAGGAGTAAGAATGGATATTTAACTCATTACCCGCTGAATAATTTAAATCTACACTTCCGGCCAAATTAATTTTGCTGATGATACGTTACTCTGTCAGCTGAATAGTTCAGCGCTTAAACGGATGAAGTTTAGTATGAGAAGGTTTGCTATTTTGTTGTATACATCCGTGGACTATAGCTTCACCGCTAGACCGCCCAACATTGATTTTTCATGCTATAAACCGTACGCTAGTGTTACGATTTTGCCGAATGAAGCTTACGTTTGTCACCAACCTAACTACGTATAAACAGAGATAATATAAAGTAGTAGGGAAACCCCACATGCACAGCGAGGTCCACCTGAAGGAGGTGTCGGCCAGGGCGTTCTACATGGCCCTGTACTTCATGCGTCATAAAACGGTGAGGTTATAGAGAAACCATAGATATTAGAGTAAGGGGATTGGAAGCGAGGCCAATCAACACGTGTTAACACCTCCACTCCTCGACACGGTTATAGAAGCACTGGGTACGAGAACTTCTATAGCATACTTTATTGATGATACTTTGGAATGTGCACGGTCGGCTCCCTTAACCACTGCGATCGAGTACGAAACGGCATCCGAAGTGTGATGACTGACGAAGGCTTCAAAATTGGAAGTTCGAAAGCCAAAGTTGCTATTGAATCTGCGAACTGCCTTATACAATGGGCCGCCAAGCCAGAAAATGACCCCACCTTAGACTGCTTACCGCACTTGAGTCGTTGCTTTGACTGAAATAGTAACAGCCGATGGGCACGCAAGGCACTATGCTCTTTCAGAAAATTAAGCTATACTCACTGTAGCTCCAAACGCACGCTAGAAAAAGGTAGAGTGTCAAATAGACTCAAATTTCGCTTTGTGCGCAGTCCAACGTATACTGTAAAGGAAAGAACAATCCTGCGTACTTAAAACTTCGGAAAGGCATACAAATATGACCTACCAACTGCGTGGTGGCAACAGAAAAGCGCTACAACAATACAGGTG
>OY811983.1:1387500-1577500 GCA_963681505.1 Eunapius fragilis | reverse complement strand
CATGATGAATTGGTGACAGGTGTGATGTCAAATAACTTTTGACTACAATTTATTAATGGGGCATTCATGACCGTGATCACACCTCTGCGTGTGTGTTATTTTAATGTTTTATGTTGTGCCATTTTTAGCATTATTAAATATAGCTGTTGTAGTTATGGCTGTGGGGAAGCCAGTATAGTGTTGCACAAATTGGAGTTGCACGTGCTGCACGTCTGCATGACACCAGGCCCTCAGTCACATCAGCCATGTCAGCCATAGATGATGATTGTGCCCCTGTCTCCCTTGTGTTAGAGAAAATGAGGAGGTATGGGAGGAGGAGAGGTGTATAGATTGAGGAGGGAAAGGTGGTAAGTGGAGGGGAGAAGAGGTGGTAAGGGGAGATGGGGAAAATTATAGAAGAGGAGAAATAATGTATGCGGAGGGATAGGCTCTACCTGATTTAGCCTTACAAGGTCGTATATGTTTGCGTTTCTTATATGATGGTGGAAACCTGGCCGTGACTGGTAACATCGTATCAACAGCATGCCTCTGCATTTAAATAATAAAAAAATCAGACCATGAATTGAAGATCATACATGTGTTATGTAAGTCATGCAATGATCACTCACTTATTTATTAGTACAGCTTTATAACCATACAATGCCTCCGCGCGCGCGCGTACGCTTAGTGAGCAAAAGGTCAAGGGTGATTTAAATAGCGTATTATGCTATAATTCTAATTATTGGAGCAAAATATTAATATTTACGGCATAATTACCAGCCGGTCTCTCAATAAAACCCACAAGTGTAAAAAATGCCACGCGTGTAGATAAGCTAACATCTAACAACAGAAGTTAACTTACCTGGCACAGAGGGTACCGTGATCAACAAGGCGGTCCCTCCGGGTGGAGACCGTGCATTGCACTTCGTCCGGTTGAAGCCTGCGATCTCCCCAAACGTGGGAGCCTCGGGTGCGCAATTTTTGGTAGGGGGGGATTGCGTTCGCGCATCCCCCATATGTATTAAGGAAATTTAGACGTAATTGGAAGTCATGATAGAGTTATCCTCTTTGCATATACCATAATCCAGAGAGCTAGGGGTGTGCAGTGGGCGTATAGTGTAGACATCCTATAAAGAATGCTGTGTTTTGATCATGGTGTTACGGTGTAGACATCCTAAAGGGAGTATGAAGTTTTCCAGGGGAATGAAGTTCTCCAGGTGCATGAAGAAACATGCAATGTATAGTGTAGACATCCTGTGTTTTGATCACAGTGTATGGTGTAGACATCCTAATGAAGTTTTGATCAGATGCATGAGCACTGCACTTCTTACCAAGACACATCTTCATCCATTTTGACATCATTGAGTGGGGATGTAATATCAGTGTCACACCACCACTTTGATATCTCATCCACTGAATTCCAGAGATCCACAGGCACTGTCCATTTAAAAAAGGTTCTGATAAATAAGATGGCTGTTGTGACAAGTTTACATTTCAGCTTGTTATATAAAGACTGTACATAGGAACAGTGGTTTAGTTACTCGGTGATTTGGTGATTGATCTAATGCAGCACCAGAAGTATTGAACACATCATTTTAATAACCATTTGCTTAGTGAGACCAGTGATGATAAGACATAATAGAACTCATGACCATGTGTGGTGTGCGTGTGTGTGTTGTTTTGAATGCAATTGTAAAATGATTTACATTTCCCTGCTTCGGTACAAATTTGGATGAGCCCTGCATGCGACTCTTATACCTCTCTGGTAACTACCTCCTATGTTGTGCCTTAGCTGCCAATTTAAAGATAATTTTAGTTCTCATCTAAATGACACACCTACACTCCAGATTTAATAACCAACATGGCTACCCTAAAAATGTCACAGTCTTCCATTGTGTCTCTGCACCTGCTCCTTCATGGCTTGGTACCATGGACCAATCTCTGTGCTGCTCACAAGGTCAGCGAATACATCCAACCCTTCCAGGGTCCTCAGGACTCCATACACATCCTGACGGCATACAATTAGTGACATGGGCAAATGGACATGCAGAGCAACTCTGTACATATGGTTTTGACCAACAGTTGTTTAAATAGAAACAAGCCACACCCACAGGCACATATCCAGGATTCAAGGGAGGGGGCGGTGCTCACAGGATCTCTGTGTGCAAATTTTGGCGACAAAACGTCCATTCCATAGTAAATGGTTTATCACAAATACAAAGTAGTGCAACAAGAGTACCAAGGATTGCGCCAAGTGAGCTCATCTAATTTGCTTCCTGTATACTAATAGGGATGTTATGGTGCTGCATAAAGCTGTCATCAAGACTAGCAGTTCATCAGGATCATGGTGATCAGCACCCTGATCACCCACCCTAAATACACCCCCTGATCCCCCCCCTAAATACACCTCCCCCTGACACATCATCACTGATCCTTACCAGGTCTGCCAAACAAGGGCTATCTCCACCCATGAATGTTCCGTGAGAACCGACAGCGCTGACCCATTGTCTGCAGCATTGGTAGAGGTCACGTCTCACATCAGAGCTGAGGTGGTGCCTGAGGTGAAGGGACTGTCCCTTGACCATGCTCCCTCGCACTCCCTAACTCTCCCGCTCCCCCTTCTCTCTCCCATATCCCACTATCCCATGTAAACACATCCCATCCTACAAATGGCCATGCCACACCCATGACCACACCCATGACCACGCCCATTCTCCTTACTTCCTCCTCATGTACTTCCCAACAAAGTACATAGCCACACCTCCTATGTACTTGACGGCTAGGCGCTCAAAGGAGTTGAAGCTGCTGATCTCCTCAGCATAGTCAAAGGACCTGAGGGACTCACCCAGAGTCCTGAACATGGTGGGCACAACTACCAACACCAGACTGCTATCAGCCCATTCGCGCCACTCCCTTTCCTCCCTGGATGGAAGATGGAAGGAACGAACAATACATATCCCCAGTCCTTCATTCTGGTTGCTCCAAAATCTGCCCCCTCTTTCTCTACCGTAGATCAGATTTACCATTTTTTTCGATCCTAATTCTCACACCTCATCCTCTGATCCCTAACCATCACCACCTCATCCGTTGATCCCTAACCATCACCACCTCATCCGTTGATCCCTAAGCACCACCTCACCTTCTGATCCCTATCCCTTCTCTAATCCCACCCTCCACCCCCTTCCTCCCCAGAGCCATATCACACCATTCACACCACCTCACCTTCTCCTGACCATCTGATGAGGATCAGGCACATCACTGTACATGACAACATACTTGTTGACCCTCTCACTCACACTCCTGCCCTTGCTGTCAACAACAGCCATCTCTGGATAGTAATGCAGCACATCTCGTATGCTCCTGCCAGTCAACATGCAAGTATGCAACACACTGATGATCAGGCTGGAGTCATCCATCTGCATGCAGTGGGAAAATACAACAAACAATTTCTCTCTGAAAAAGGGACGAAAAAGAAACTGTTATTTTAACGTTCTACTTTATTCTCCTACAACTGAGCATGATCATCACAATTCGTTGGGAGAGAGGGAAGGGGAGATGGGGGGGGGGGGGGGGGGGTAAAGGGGACAAGCTTTTATGAATAAGGGAGGTAACGTAAGGTCGCCGCCTTCAAGGATGGTGTTATCATTATGTGTTAGTTACCTTTTCTCCGTCTATTTCAGCAACAGGAATTCTGTTACTACTAAATGGCTTAATAGGTCTCTTCCACAGAGGATTCACCTCAACCTCCTCGTACGGAATGTCATAGTATTCCATGAAGGTCCTGGCCTTCGAACAGTAAGGAGAAAACTGGTACTGGTAGAGCGTTATGGCTTTAAACGGCTTAGTGGGAGCAGAAGGGGGACGTGCTACCCGTGAGGGTGACTTGCAGTGTACTTGGTTGAAATACAGCCATAAGCCTGCAGCACTGAAACCTGCTATTGCAGCAGCTCTCATCCACACGGCCTTCCCATTGCTTCGTTCAGCGTTTATTGTACAACTGCTGCTTCTTAGCCTTACTGGTTGAACATATGCAGGGCCATTACGCAGCAGCGATGCAAAGTGACGCGCTCCAATTAGAGTCATGAGGCATGTGATCGCTGTGTTATGGTTGTGTAACTAGTGTTGAAAAACACAGAGGAGACGGATATGCGTTGGAAGTGGTTGTTTTTTGGATTGCTTGCCGCCGGAGTTGGCCTTGTATGGAATAATGAAAAAGCGAAGCGAGAGCTTATCAGGGAACTGAACGGAGCGCGAGTGTTCGTGAACGAAGCAGCCAAGCCGTATGAAGCGTGGCAAATAATTTTTGTTTCAGTAGGACTGACGCTTCTTGCGACAAGTATTTACTCGTATTTGTTCAGAGAAGACCAATCGCTCACCGAACGCATTAAGAAATCTGTGTTCGCACTAGTAAGGAATCTGCCTATTATCAAGGGCAAAGTTCAGGCTGAGTTGGACAAAGCCAAGCTGTCTCTAGAGAAGGACAGCTTCCCTCTCCTGCCTGGGGAGAAGTCATGTCCGGAACTTCCCGCCAAGGGCCTAACGACGAAGGAGGTACTGAATGAAATTTCAGATCTCGAGACTATCGCCACCATCGACTGGAGAAAAGGATGGACGTCGGGGACGGCTTACAACTGCAGCCCCGAGCTAACCGCCCTGAACAAGGAGGTGTACGGTAAGTTCGTGTGGACGAACCCGCTACACCCGCAGATCTTCCCGGAAGTCAGGAAGATGGAATCGGAAGTGGTCCAGTGGACCGCGAGGATATTCAACGGGGGTCCGGACGTGTGCGGGACCATGACCTCCGGCGGCACGGAGAGCATACTGGTGGCGATGAGGGCGTACAGGCAGGCTGGGTACGAGAGGGGCATCCGCTACCCTGAGATAGTCTGCTCAGAGACAGCCCACTGCGCTTTCAACAAGGCCGCCGACTACTTCAAAATGAAGCTGACCAAAGTACCGGTCGACCCCATCAGCAGGAAGGTCAACCTAAGAGCCATGGCCAACGCCATATCCTCCAACACCGTTGTCCTGGTGGGCTCCGCCCCTCACTTCCCCCACGGGATCATCGACCCAATAGAGGAGATTGCCGCCATGGGTGTGGCCTGTGGCGTAGGGGTTCACGTGGACTGCTGCCTTGGTGGGTTTATCCTGCCCTTCATGGAGAAGGCTGGCTTCCCCATCCCTCCGTTCGACTTCAGGGTGAAAGGGGTCACGAGCATATCAGCTGACACCCACAAGTACGGCTACGCACCCAAGGGTACTTCAGTCATCATGTACAGCAACCAGAAGCTGCGACGACACCAGTACTTTGTGGAGTCCAACTGGCCGGGCGGAGTCTACGCCACACCCACCATTGCCGGGAGCAGGGCGGGAGCGCTGGTTGCCACCTGCTGGGCCACCATGAGGTACATGGGCGTGAAAGGGTACGTCGACATGGCCAGGAAGATAGTCGGCACGGCGCGGACGATCAAGGCTGCCGTGAAGGGCATCCCGGGTGTGTTTGTCATGGGGGACCCTCTGGCGAGCGTGGTGGCATTCGGGTCCAAGGACTTTGACGTTTACCGTCTGTACGCCGCAATGACGGAGAAAGGGTGGCGTCTCAGTTCCCTCCAGTACCCGGCCAGCATACACATCTGTCTCACCGCCATCCACACCGAAGAGGGCGTGGCCGAACGCTTCATCGCCGACATGAAGGAGTGCGCCGGTGCCATCATGAAGACCCCCAAGGCCAAGAGCACGGGAATGGCCGCCGTGTACGGTACGTCCCAGAGCATCCCCGATCGTTCCCTGGTCGACGACATCGTGGCCACGTTCCTGGACTTGTACTACAGGGTGAGACAGGCTCCCCCCACCGCCTCCAAAGGTACGGTCAAGAAGTGAAGTGTCCCTTCATGTGCACACTCAGGTTTGCATTGTAAGTGATCATGTAAGGTTGGAATAAATTTTCAAACATTTCATTTTTCAAACATTTCACCGAGGGAGGGGGGGTCTTGGAATGCACCAGTGAGACCAATGCTACTTAGGTGCTAACACCTGTCAGTCATTAGGCAATGGAGACTGCCCTTGAAGCCTTACATATCTCACAACGTAAGCTTTGCCCCTTCTCATGAATGACATTTACAGGGAAGGTGTGGGGTCTTGACAACCAATGACATTCATTAACGGGGTCTCGTCTTGGGAAGAGGACACTGACTTCAGCACCAGACTGGGGAAGAGGGGGCAGAGGAACTTAAGTGTGGGGTTAGTTCTGAGGGGGCTCAACAACACGTACATGAGGTCAGTTGCCTGCAACTTGAGCCTTTTAGGTGGGTTCACGAGGACAAAGGCTTGCTGGTAGTGGGTAGCAGGATGGTCCCCATACACTAGTTCAAGCAAAACAAAATGAATCACATAACTAGCCCATGCCAGGGGGATTCCTACCCCCCAACCCCCTCTCGCATTTGGTGGGAGGGGCTACCTACCTGCTTCGTTCAACCCCAAGTTCTTCATCCTGCTACGAAGGAATTGGCGGAGAGATTCAGGGTTGCTGTTCACTTCCTTGTTCCCCAGTTCCTTGAGGGTTAAAATTAGTTAAATACATCTTAGGACCATCTTGCCCAAAACGTACCTCTGTGTCCTGGTAACTGGCCTCTGATGTTCTGTATATGCCCATCGGCACCATCCCATACAAGTAGGCTAGAGTGAGGAACAGCTGCCCATACGTGCGCACATGGGACAGCTGTCCCGTGAGAGGCACACTTTCCAGGTACCCAGACCCATCAACCTGCTTACAGCCAAGGAGCTGCCTCACCAGTTCAATCATGTATGGTTTGACGTGAACCTGGTTGGGAGATGGGGGGGGGGGGGGGGGGGAGGGGAAGGAGAGGCAGTGTGATATCATAGGTCACTGGTAACTTTGTAACGTCCATTTTATGTTACCACAGCAACCACATGTTATATCTATGCAAGCAAAACACTTTAGGCCATAATGCATTCACGGGTAAAAGCTCTATCCTCTATGCAGACAGAGGTATCCTCTATGCAGATAGAGGCATCCTCTATGCAGACAGAGGTATCCTCTATGCAGACAGAGGTATCCTCTATGTAGACAGAGGTATCCCCTATGTAGACAGAGGCATCCTCTATGCAGACAGAGGTATCCTCTATGCAGACAGAGGTATCCTCTATGCAGACAGAGGTATCCCCTATGTAGACAGAGGTATCCTCTATGCAGACAGAGGTATCCTCTATGCAGACAGAGGTATCCTCTATGCAGACAGAGGTATCCCCTATGTAGACAGAGGTATCCTCTATGCAGACAGAGGTATCCTCTATGCAGACAGAGGTATCCTCTATGCAGACAGAGGTATCCCCTATGTAGACAGAGGTATCCTCTATGCAGACAGAGGTATCCCCTATGCAGACAGAGGTATCCTCTATGCAGAGGTATCCCCTATGTAGACAGAGGTATCCTCTATGCAGACAGAGGTATCCTCTATGCAGACAGAGGTATCCTCTATGCAGACAGGTATCCTCTATGCAGACAGAGGTATCCCCTATGTAGACAGAGGTATCCTCTATGCAGACAGAGGTATCCCCTATGCAGACAGAGGTATCCTCTATGCAGACAGAGGTATCCCCTATGTAGACAGAGGTATCCTCTATGCAGACAGAGGTATCCTCTATGCAGACAGAGGTATCCTCTATGCAGACAGAGGTATCCTCTATGCAGACAGAGGTATCCCCTATGTAGACAGAGGTATCCTCTATGCAGACAGAGGTATCCCCTATGCAGACAGAGGTATCCTCTATGCAGACAGAGGTATCCCCTATGTAGACAGAGGTATCCTCTATGCAGACAGAGGTATCCCCTATGTAGACAGAGGTATCCTCTATGTACATGTAGCTCATTAACATGGTGGCCTACCTGATAAAGCAAGCCGTCCAACATCCTGGTACAGAACACCCTGGCCGACACAAACTGGGGAGCCAGCACGTAAGAGAGGTGGTCTCCCTTCTTGAGCTGTAAGAGCGTGTATTTAATGTATGATGGAGGTGGTGTATGTATTGGTGTGTATGTGTACATCATGTGTGTTGTTTTATGTATTGTGTGTGTGTGTGTGTGTGTGTGTGTGTGTGTGTGTGTGTGTGTGTGTGTGTGTGTGTGTGTGTGTGTGTGTGTGTGTGTGTATGTGTTGCAAGTGCCATTTGATGGTAAAAATAAAACGCAGTTGCACGTACTAGTTGTATGAAGTGCCGGACAATGCTGTGATCACATGAAGACAATAGCATAAACCTTGTGTTGAGTGCATACACTATCTCCGTGGTAACCCTCATGGTGGGAAACAGCCTGTGTGGCAAACGTGTGTCTGCGCATCACACAACGGACACACCACACGCCCCCATGTCTCCCTCCTCACTTGACTATATCCAACACCGCCATCATACGCTCTGCATCGATCATGTACTCATTCTCTTTGTCACTGGAGCCATTGTCTTGACCAGGACGACCCAGCGTTGCCAAGACAACAAGGCAGTCAGCCTTCAATATGCCAGCTTTCATCCAGTCATCTATACTGGAGGCCACCAACCAAATGATTTCCACAAGAGAAGCTAAGGTTCCCTTTTGTTTGCCTCCCCTCCTCCTCCCCTCACCTACATACCTTAACAAGCTCCCCACCTGGTAGAAAACCATAGGAACAGAAGCAATTGAACTTAGGAAGGCATCTGAAGGTCTTGAGAGAGTCACCAGTCACACACACACAATCATACACACACCACTTACTCATTCCCCAGCAGCAGTACGATTGGTTTTAGGTCCTTCACAGCCAGGTAGTGGGCCCTCAGGGGAAGGATGAAGTGGTAGAGCTCAACGTCAGCCATGTCAGCATAGATGATGACCGCCCCTTCCTGCCAGTACTGAGGGGACGCTCCAACAGTACTCCTGTCTCCCTTTGTATTGGGGGGGAAATGTGCAGGGTAGGAGAGATGGGAGGAGGAAGAGGTGGAGAGATTTGAGAGGAGGGAGGGAGAGAAGGGAGGGAGGAGGGAGAGGGAGAGGTGGTGAGGGAGATGGGAGGGAAAGGTGGTGAGGGAGATGGGAGGGAGAGGTGGTGAGGGAGATGGGAGGGAGAGGTGGTGAGGGAGATGGGTGGGAGAGGGGGTGAGGGAGATGGGAGGGAGAGGTGGTGAGGGAGATGGGAGGGAGAGGTGGTGAGGGAGATGGGAGGGAGAGGGGGTGAGGGAGATGGGAGGGAGAGGGGGTGAGGGAGATGGGAGGGAAAGGTGGTGAGGGAGATGGGAGGGAGAGGTGGTGAGGGAGATGGGAGGGAGAGGTGGTAAGGGAGATGGGAGGGAGAGGTGGTGAGGGAGATGGGAGGGAGAGGTGGTGAGGGAGATGGGAGGGAAAGGTGGTGAGGGAGATGGGAGGGAGAGGTGGTGAGGGAGATGGGAGGGAGAGGTGGTGAGGGAGATGGGAGGGAGAGGGGTGGTGAGGAAGATGGGAGGGAGAGGTGGTGGTGAGGGAGAGGTGGTGAGAAGGAGATGGGAGGGGAGGTGGCAGTGGGGGGATAGGGGAGAAGTGTATAAGGGGAATAGGTAGGAATAGGCTTGGTGTGTGTAATGGCATCACAGGGACACAGTCTCTACCTGGTCCAGCCTTATAACGTTCGTTGTTCGTTTCTCTCTCATAAGGTGGCACACAAGGGGTTCAAACCCACAATAGGGGATGACTGGAAGAGTGTCCTTAGCAAACTGGTCCATAGAAGCTGGTAATGGAACAGGACCATCAGGTTCATCCAGTCCAACATGTTCCTCTTCAACGTTCCCGACCCTGCCCACAGCCAGCTCCTCCAGTCTGGCTTCTTCCTCTGAGTCATCCACCTCCACTATGATCTCCTTGCAAGGGGGAGGGGTGAGAGGGGAGAGGGGTGAAAAGAGTGAGATGGGAGAGGGGAGGAGGGAAGAGGATGAAGAAGATCATAACAGTGGTAGAGATAATAAGGTTTCAAACACTCACTTCTTCGTCCTCAGGGCTGTGGTACCTCCCACTAGCCCTGCCTCCATCAAGGCTGGAAATGCTCCCTATAGCTAAAATGCAGGAAGTCAAACACCATAAAAGGGATGTTCACACTGAATGTCCATTACCTGTACTTGTGTGAGAGTGATGGTGATCAGCAGTGGTGGTGACAAGGTGGCCTGATTGTCTTGGCTCCATTTCCACCCAAACAAAGTCATTCGGACTATCATGCATGCCACCACCAACATTGTCCGCCCCTCCAAAATGTGGTCTGGGAACCGGGCACTCCCCCTCCGCAGTGGAGTGCTGTGACGCGTCCTCACCACCATTGCTGTCCGACCTAAGGTGCACCTTCACGACAGGATTGGCCGAGCGGTCAATGTTGGAATGATATCTAAACAGCTGAAGCCCCCTTTGCCTTTGCAGCTCAGGGCCATGGGGTGCGTCTTTGCCCTGCTCGGAGGGAGTGGCCGTTTCATTGGCAGCAGCAGCAGCAGCTGCAACGTCCCAACCGTCGCCCTCGACCCTCGGGGTGTCCTCAAGAGATGTCCTCCTCCCCAGCTCCGCCGGATTGATGCCCGACATGGCAAACGCGATCATCGCCACGTTGGCAGAGGTCTGCTTCAGGGCATAGTTCAGGTCCTCCGGAGCCGCCACCTTGGCGGGGCTGATGGAGGTGTACTCCTCCCTGGTGTGCCACATGTAGTAGCAGGTGTCCCCTGCCTCCAGCACGTGCTTCAGGCCCGGGTTCAGTCTGACGTTGGGGTCATTGCCCCCGCGCTTCACCCCCAGCAGGGTCATGCCGTACAGTCTGAAGGCCACCACGGCCGTGTAGAGGAAGTTCTTGCCCACAAAGCGGTGCAGGTGCTTGCTCTCACCAAGTCTGACGTCGTACACTCCATATATGGTGCATCGCTTGTAGGTTTCGTAATCTTCTGAGCTACTTTTTCTGACCTTGCTCACCGAGCTATTAGAGGGTTAAAAGAGAAAAAAAAAAAAAAACATACGATCATGGAGAATTAGGAGAATACTGTGTTTGTTCATAGGGCACCATGGCAACAGAGGATCTACCTCCTATACCAATGCCGCCTCTAGGGCAGGAAGGGGTGGGATAGGGGAACCACCCCCACCTCCCCTGGTCAGGCTAACCTTGGCTTCACTGTGTGGAGCAGTAAGGTAACCAACGTGGATGCCCCAGGACATCTGCTGTTACTGGCCATAAGGGCAGCTGTTAGCTCTCTCTCACACAGGACACTGTCTGGAGTGGACATGGGAGGGAGATCAGAGGAGTGAGAGGGTTAAAATTTGAATGCATGTAATCTAGAAAGTGCAATGGTGAATTTATATATATAGCACAATGGCTGATATCTGTCAGCTATATATAGCACAATGGCTGATGTATGTCAGCTATATAGCACAATGGCTGATATCTGTCAGCTATATATAGCACAATGGCTGATCTGATGTCTGTCTGCTATATATAGCACAATGGCTGATGTAGAGATCATGCAGATACATACTCTCCCTCCTTCCATATATATATATATATATATCTTTCTCCCCCCCACCTGCCATCCCGAGGAAGGACTTGTTCTGTAGCTTGAGCACTTGAACATGTAGCTTGCAGCGAGGGGCGTACCCTTTGATGGACCAAGCACTCATCACAGTGTACCTGTCCTGTAGAGGGGAGGACCATTAGATGGGGGTCTGGGTCTGGGGAGGAGTGTCTGGGGGGGGGAGAAGGGGCCATTAGAAGGGAGGAGGGGGAGGGGTGGGGGTGGGAGAGGAGGGACCATGGCGGCCAGGCGGGGGGAACAGGGAGGAGGGACCATAAGAAGGAAGGAGGGGTGGGGTGAGTACTAACAGCAGCATCTGGGTCAACTTCACTTCGTACTGAACGCAGGAAACATGCCTCAGCACTGTCCAGACTGATAGGAAGGAAAAGAGATCTCATGGCCCCATCATATGCCACCCTCATAGTGCACACACACTCACACACACTCACACACACACACACTTACACACACTTACCTTGCTCTTGCCAGGTCAGACATACTGAGTGGTGAACCTCTGATGATCGATATTCTTCTACTCCACACAGGGTGGTAGAGGTAGGTCTGTACCAAAGGTGGCGGCTCATTCTCCACAAGAAGTACACATTTGGTATACTACAGGGTGTGGAGGAGGGGTGTGGAGGGGAGGAGGGGTAAGGAGTGTGGAGGAGAGGAGGGGTGTGGAGGAGAGGTGTGGAGGAGGGTGTGGAGGAAGAGGGGTAGGGGTGTGGAGGTGAGGAGGGGTGTGGAGGAAAGAGGTGTGGAGGAGGGGTGTGGAGGAGAGGCATGGAGTGTGGATGAGGGAGGGGTGTAAATGATGAAGACAAACAATAATTCTCCAAATTGAAATCTACCGCACAAGAACTGGTCAGTATATATGCTCACATGGTTTTTGGGGTCATTGTAGAACTCAGCAAGAAAATTCCTGAGAATTAAGACGTTGATGTCTCTGAAGCACAAGACAATGTGTGGAGATGAGTCAGCCTTGCTGAAGGAGTTGTACAACATCTTGTGCACCCTGAAGGCTTCGTACAGACCTTGCAGCTGAGTGGGCAGGAACAAGATTATTCCAATTATGAACAAGATAACCAGGATCTTCCCCATCCAGTGAGTAGGAGACACGTCACCATAGCCAACAGTTGCCATAGTTACCACTAAGAACCACAGCGAGTTAAAGACATCAATATGTTTACCAATCCGGTCGAAATGGTGATATAGAAACATGCTAGGGAAGGAGCAAGA
This sequence comes from Eunapius fragilis, assembly GCA_963681505.1. Taxonomy (NCBI): domain Eukaryota; kingdom Metazoa; phylum Porifera; class Demospongiae; order Spongillida; family Spongillidae; genus Eunapius; species Eunapius fragilis. The sequence continues at coordinate 1,564,729 of OY811983.1, read as the reverse complement.
CATGATAACAGCAGTGATCTCACATAGACAGGGTTTCATACACCTTGGGAGGGGGAGGAGCAAAAGTTTAATGGGACTTTTTATGCTGATGGCTGTGTCCTAATTTGTCAAAACGAGGAAGCAAATGCCCCCCCCCCCCTCCCCCCTTCAATGAAACCCTGCATAGTCACATGACTACCATGTGATTTTTTACCATGTAAACAGGAAGTTGATGCAGGTGATGGCCAGGTTAACTGCTTTGACCCTGAACACAGAGTTGGACTGCCTTATGGTGGTCCTCTGGGCCAACTGCACTATGGCCCCCCTCAGAACGTACCCCGCGGGCCAGCACAGGAGGAACGAGGGAACGAACAGCTGCCGCAAGATCGGAGGGTAGAGGACCTGTGTAGGAAAAGGGGTGTGGTCTCCAAGGGGGTGGAGAGGTTGGGGGTGGAGCATACTCACTGTAGCCAAGAAGGTGCCACTGACAGAGAAGGAGACTACAAGGGGGAAGTCCAGCACTCTCCAGCAAGATAAGCAGTGGTTACCCTGGAGATGTATGTATGCCACCACTGAGTGAGTATGCAGACATATGCAAGAGTGCCCATGCATGATACGTCATGCAAAAAAATACTTTTTTTATTTCCTAAGAGTCTGCTACTCCCTCTTCAAATGTGACTGCCCCATTAGGAAAGCAGTGGGCGGAGCCTTCATTTGCTGGCCTTGAAATGACAGGTGGCAGAAGGGGCACTCCCTTGATAAACACATCCTCTTCATGCAGATATGCTTCTAAGCTTCTCTCAGGGAAAGCCACACACAAATGAACATCATCTCTTCACATGTTCACAGTAGTTGTGACAGTACATGAGGAACAAAGGGGTGAAGATGGGCTATGTGCCCAAGGTGATAGGCCATGGGATACATGAGGTCTTCACACCCTTAATTAATTTAATTAACCAACCTGGGTCTCTTCCCCCAACATTCTTCTTCAACTCATAAACTTACACTGACGATCAGTTTACTATACAGGATAAGCAGACTGTCCAACAGAACAAGGAAGGCTATGGTTAACTTTGGAAAGAGAGCTGAAATATCAGAGGGGGGGAGGAGGAGGGTACATACCTGCGCTACCCAGATTCCAAAGGGTCTGCAGGCAGGTATGACAAGAACAAGAACTCTATAACGTTCGTATTCATCACAGCTTGGTAGGGACGAGTTTGTACACTCGCTCCTTCCCTGCCCATGGTAGACGTCACATATCGCAGCCTCGGCAACGTAGAGCAGGCAACCAGACAGGTATAGCAGGAACCTTGCAAAGCGAATCCTTATTCCTTTGGCACGATACTCAATGTAACAGCAAGAGTCGGGGGGAAAATGGAGGGGGAAGGGGGGAGGGGGGGGGGGGGGGGGGGGGGGCACTCTTTCTTACCCACTCTGCTGTTAGACAAACTCAGGAATAGTAGCCTTTCGCGCAGTTTCTTGTCGCCCCGGACAGAGTGGTCAACATCCTCTTGAGAGCTGTGGTCAACAGACAAATACGGGTCAAACCCATCCTATCTCCTGTAGTCCGTACGCCTCGTTGCGAGCGGCTTGGACGTACCGGTCGGCATAAAATAACTCTTCCAAGACGTTGGCAATACCGAAGCTGCGTTCTCTGTTCTCCCGCTGCTCGCTGGGAAACGGAAAATCGTACCCGTTTACGTCAGGTTCCTCTTCCTTCTCGTCTTGCGCCTTCCTGCGGTTGCGCACTGTGCTAGAAGAACCGTGTTCATTTGTAGTCATTTTGATCAAAAGTCCTTGTTGGCATTGTAATATAATGTCTATGATAAATGATAAACGTAATATAACCATGATAAACGTGTGACGTCATAACAGTAATGTAATATTAATATTAGATCGATGCTCTAACAGATGGCACCTGGACCTAGCTAGTACCTACCTGAAACGAGTGCGAGAATCCGAAACAGTAGACTGTGTAGCCTAAACATTCTATTCCTGCTAAATACACATTAGGTAAGTTACAGTCGCGTGATAGCAAACGATTGAACAGGGGCGACGGAAGGGGGGGTCAAGGGGGGCTTTAGCCCCCCCCCCCCCAAATTTAGCGATCGATCGGACGATGATATGCTGCCGTATATAAGTACATGTACTCCATTAATAAGCCTAATGTACCTGGCGCCCTCCCGGGGATACATCTGCCTACCGGTAACCGCTGTGTACAGTTATTCACGTTCTGCCAGTTTAACATGCATGCTAGTCGTTTAGAGCTTGGCCCGAATTCCCAGGCTCTAATTCTTTTTCTCTGGTCCCGAGCAGACTCAAGCCAGAGCGTCAAAGTGAAGCTACATGTATTCGATCGCGGTACGCGTAGTTAGTACAGAGATTACATAGAAACCACGCTACAGTCTTCCCCGTTAGTAGCGCCACGTTTGTGCCCTGCGCTACTACCATACTTAAGGCATAGATTGCACATTGTAGACATAGATAATGTGTGGTACCCGCATCAACCATGAATATAATTTTAAATACATCTAACGAGGGAATGCGCTACTAACGAGTGCGCTACTAACGGGGAAAGACTGTAATAGTTTCACTTTCAAACCCTGGTTTAGGAGCAAAGAAGAAGAATTATATTTTGACAATTTCGGGCTAAGCTCTAAAGGACCTGTACACTGTCAAATGTTAAACTGGCTGAACGTGGATAAATTTATTTTCTAAGCACCGCGGTAGGCAAATGTACCCCGAGAGGAGGTCCCAGTACATTAGACACTAACGCCACTGATGTTGTCGTTGAATTCTCCACTACTAACGACGAACGCATCAGATACTTTGGTACTGTAGTTTTCTGGTGCTTTGTAACGAAATTCATGTGGTCATGAAATAATTATCGTTCGTTAATTTAGCCCCTAAATATGATAAGCTTCCGCCGCCCCTGTTAAATCCGTACGTTACTTGAGTTCGCGTAACCGTTGATATCATAGTTTTGTGCAGCTGTTAACTGAGCAGTGGCGATGTGAAAATTTAGGGCTGGGAGGGCCAAGTATGAAAACCACTTACACGTTCGGTTGGTTCAAGTCATATAAGTTATAATTTATAAACCATGTGCTTTTGTAGTGTCCGTTTCTCGGACCCAGTCCCATTTTCTCTCCATTTCTGTCTACGACGTAATGGATGAGATATTACGTTCGTGAGCAGCAGGAATTTAATTATCAGCCAAGAATGTTATCAGTGCCGTAGGCTGGATGTTATTTGAACCATGTGCTTGCAACTGAGAACCCCAAGGCGCCTCGTTGTTCTCTCTCTAAAGCGTTCATAAGTGGGTGTGGCAACTCGCGACCGGTTTCATTGATAAATGTAGTAAATTTTGGAACCACACACACTTTAGTTACTATCGGAGCCCCACCCAGCCACCCCAAAAAATATATAAATATACGGGCAGCCTTCTTCCAGAACATAGCTTTGGAACCACATTGAAGAGTTAATTACTTACCTCCAACACATGATTTCATCGTAATAAAATATTATGAATCAAGTTGCATGTTACATAATAGTTATTACCCTCCATCCTCTATTGTGCCCCGCCCCCTATTTTGTGACCACAAGGCCCATGCCCCCCCCCCCCCCCCGCGAAGGTAATTTAACCAGGTAACAAACACACCATCCCATTACTGCACATGTTCACACTCGAAAATTAATTGATAGCTATCATATGACTAACACAATGAGGCACATTTAGTTACGATACACTGTGTCTTTGAATTCGGGCCCAACAATACTTACTGTATCATTTTATCTGTAGAATGAGTGCAAAGGCTTCCCTTCCACATCAGGTGACCTGCCAGGTGTGCTCTAATCCCTTCACTGACCCAAGAGTACTGCCATGTCTGCATACCTTCTGCTGCCAATGCCTTCACAAGGAAATGGAGAAGGTTGGACCTCAGCAAAGCTTTCAGTGTCCCACCTGTAGAAGAGATGTTCCCATTCCTGTGGGTGGAGGCAGTGTTCTCCCTCAAAACCTCCATCTTGGGTTTGAGGTGAAGGTTGCTGAGTACATGTCCATGTTTTCCAGTAGCACCAAGATGGTGGATTGTACCTTTTGTGTTAAAGGATGCACAGATCCTGCAGTTGCGTTCTGTTGCTCGTGCCACGCCTTCATATGCAAAAGTGGCCAAGAATGTCACAGTCGAGCTCCACAGCTGGTCCACCACAGTGTGGTAGGTCTGGACAAGGAGTCAGCCATGCTGTTACCAACACTCATGAAACCAAAGGAGCATCATCACTGCTCTCATCCAAAGCACAAGAACCTGGAGTTAGATTTCTACTGTAGCACTTGTAGCAGTCCCATCTGCCAGCTCTGTGCTCTGCTAGTTCACAAAGGCCACAACACTGCAGAGCTGCCTACTGTAGCAGAGGCTTATCGAGAGGAAATGAGAGAGACACTTGTACATGCAGGAGAGGTTGTGTCAACATTTGGTGGTGCCATTGAGGCCAACAAGAAGATGATACAGCAAGTGGAGATCTCCAAACAGAAAGCTGAACTGACCATCTTACAGGCCTTCAAGCAACTGGTTGAGACGTTGGAGGAAAGGAAGAAAGTGCTGCTGTTGGAGTTAGAAACCATCGCACTCTCCAAGACCACTTCTCTGACCCTTCAGATGGAGCAGTTTGAAAATATACAACAGGACATTGGTCGCTACACTGAAGTGACCTCCCACATCCTCCAGACCCACACTGACCATGAGGTGATAGCTCTCAGAGGTGTATTACCTACTCAACTGAAGTTCACCCTCAATAAGGCTGAGAAGGTATCCCTCACTCCAAATCAACAAGGCTCCTTATCAGCTACTGTACAGACAGGCAGAATTACTACATTGCTGTCAGAATTTGGTGAAGTTGTGAACCTTCATTGTGGATTTACTTCTAAGTCTGTACCAATGGTCAACATAAAGTACCATGTTAAAGTGGAGGCCAAGACATCAGAGGGCAAGAGATGTTCATGTGGTGGTCTGCATGTGAAGGCTGAGCTGAGGCCCAAGTCACACGATAGACCAGTTGTTTCAGGAGATGTGGAGGACCATGGAGATGGTACCTACACCATCACCCTCACTCCCGTAACAGCTGGTCCTCACCAGCTCCTGGTCACAATAGATGGTCAGCACATACAGAGGAGTCCCTATGACCTGGAGGTGAGGAACCATTACTCCACATTACATAATGCACAGCAGGTATTCCCTACCAAGAGTAACCCACTGTGTGTTGCCATCCATGAGAATGGAGATATCTATGTAGGGAGTGATGATGATAGCATATATGTATTTGACCAAGGTGGTAACCTGAAGAGTACTATTGGTAGCTGTGGGAGCGATGAAGGTCAGTTCATTGTGCCTGCTGCCATAGCCATCTTTGGAGATGTGATGTATGTAGCTGACTGGGGTAATCATCGCATACAGAAGCTTACAACAGGATCTGTACATTTGGTGAGAAAGGATCAGGTCAGGGACAGTTAGTGCATCCATGTGGTGTTGCTGTTGACTCAGAGCACAGAGTGCTTGTTTCTGACAATGGTAACAACAGGATCCTAGTATTTGCAGATGGCTGCCATGTGCTGACTATTGATGGTAATGGTTCCAGTACCAGCAGTTTCAAAAATCCATGGGGTGTGTCCTTTGACCCTCAAGGAAACATTCATGTTGCAGCTGCTGGTTCAAACACCATCAAAGTTTTCACACCTGAAGGAGCTCATATCAGAACATATGGAGATGTGAAGGAACCATCAGGAGTTGTAGTTGATGAAAATGGTTATAGCTATGTCAGTGAGCGTGATGGAAACTGTCTCACCATCTTTGATTCCTAAGGAGAGAAGGTCCGCACAGTAGGGAACCTGACTGACCCACGTAAAGCTGCTCTAGATCCCATTAGTGGTAGTGTTTATGTTCCAGATTATGACAGTTATAAGGTGCTGAAGTACACTCTGTGACATTGCATGCATTTGTGGTGCAGACTGATACAAACTAATGTGCTTTTTGTATGTTTTGGTTTTACTAATCAATGTCATCAATATTGGCCCAACCAACTCTTTGTTTAAATTTGATTCCGGTAGCATTGCTTATACAAAAAAAAATTACCCTACATGTATATAAACCACACCTACAAAAATAGATATAATATTGATATTGAAGGTACACAGTACCAGAGAGTTTGTAATGATAGCAATAGCAGTCCTTTTATATGTTTGTGCATTTATTAATAAGGCAGCTGGTGGGTAAGTAGTTTGTGTTCTTTCAGGCCCAACCAAAAGACACAGCCATCACATTTATCTAACCCTCCCACACCCCTTTACTTCTTGTCTTCAGCTGAGAATTAAAAGGGGGTGGTCTTTTTGACAGTAGTCATGTACCTTGTACCTACAGCATATCATATATTGTGTACAATTAACAACAAATCACTGAGCAGTACTCTGAACCACTCTGGAGGCAAAGCTCTTGCAATTGCTTGTACTAAGGGTTCATCTTTGTGATTTTATGAGATGGTATCTACACCATCACCCTCACCTGGTCCTCATCAACTCCTAGTCACAATAGATGGTCAGCACATACAGAGGAGTCCCTATGACCTGGAGGTGAGGAACCATTACTCCACATTACATAATGCACAGCAGGTATTCCCCTCTGATGATTAATACATTGTGTGGTGGCATCCATTAGAATATATCTATACAGGGAGTGCTTATAATAAACATATGTGTGTTTGATCAATATGATAACTATTGGTAGCCGTGGGGTCAATTCAACATGCCTGTTGACAAAGCTATCATTGGAGACGTGATTATTTCGCTGACATACATACATCACATCTTCAATTAAAAAAGAACATCAATAATAATAATATGTACTCTTGTTAAAAAAAAGGAAGTATATTCACATTTATTAATAATGCCACTGAGCTCCGAAAACATGAGGCTAATGATGCTAAATGTAGTGATCTTGGATGGGTCTGTATCCCTCTGGTAGTGGAATCATACGGAGCATGGGGGAAGGAGGCTTTGGAGGCGTTTTCCATGTTGGCCTCTCGCCTAGCCACGTCTTCATCCAGGCCCAAATCTATGGTTCTGTCTGAACTGTATGGCCGGCTCAATCTCCATTTAGTTAGGACAAATGTGAGGGCTATTTTGTGCTGACTTTCCTGCCGTCATCAGGAATACATTTGAGTTTGTATGTTGTTTTGTGACTTGTGTTTGGTTATTGTTGCATTTGTGCATAGTGTATGTAAAATAAATAATGCAAGTATGGTGGTGATGTGGTTACTCGGCATAACATGATTAGGGACATCCTGGTGGAGACAAAAATCCTATATTTAGCACTTCTTTTAGTTCTGTTACATCTACACGTGCTAAATATAGGATTTTTGTCTCTCCCTTCCTTTTTACACCACCATTGCCTCCAATTCCTATATCCCACCAACTTTCTCGTTAGAGAATGTTTTTCTTTACTTGTTTCCTCTATTTATACCGGCAAGTGCCCCCCCCCCCCCCCCCCTCGGCTTCAATTACCGTCACGAGCAGACGCCCGCTTTTGTTTGGGATCACTGTAAGGAATGCGGGAGAATTGTAACTCGTCGTCTAGTTCTTTTGTTTGCACAATTCTAAATATACGTAAATGTCGCCATGGGAACGCTTCTCTACGCATTACGTAATGATTACGTATGTCAGTTTTATGCTACATCTGATACTTGAGGCTGTCCTTCCAGGAGATTCTAAAGCGATTGGTATAGTTGGCACTCTTTTAAACCTTTCCTATCCGGAGTTATACTCACCCGAGAAGAAGAAGAAGAAGACGACGACGACGATGACGACGGAGAAGAATTGGCCTGGGAACGTGGAAAAACACGAGCTTTAATGTTCTCTTGAAGGAGATAGTTTGAAGACTGGAACAAAACGTTAAAATGACCGTCTTTGCCTTCTGATTCGATAGGAACAAAGAGCTACACTATCCGTTTCTTGATACGCGAGTTATATGCGGGTCGTGTTTTTTTTAAAATGATTTCACGACCTGGGTCAATTCCTACATAGGAACTACTATCGTAGTTCCTGATAATCACGACTGGCTGTTCAAACCAACACTTCGCTGAACAGCCTATATGGTCATCTTAACCTCACTTTGATTAGGTGCAATGCTAGAGCCATACTTAGCAGGTCTCACTTTGAGCAAGTTGTTTCGGACGATGTTTTTGATAACTTTAAGGTGTTTGATTTAATGTACTCTATAAAATAAATATTGCATACAAGACAGTGGTAAGGTCGGGTCCAAGGTAGAAAGACTCACCCTTTGCATTAACCAATAAAGTTTGTGTCTTCCTGCAATTAGGTACCGCAAAAAAGTCCTTGTCAGCAATGCTGTTATGTCGCGTGATTATAATTATAGGATGTTTTGTACCAACGCTATGTTCTTTGACGAAGCGAAATGTTTTGGATCGTGTTGAGCGACATTACGAAGCCGCTAAACGAGTTGTGAGCATTGCCAGGGTTAAGCACCTTTACTAATGACAATCACTAGGATTAGGTTGCAGTGTCATCCTAGTCTCGTACCCAGACCCACATCGCAGCTGCGGATGGAATACATCACCGCCTACGCGAGTACTACTCGCGTAGCGGTGATGTAATCCATCCGCAGCTGCGATGTGGGTCTGGGTACGAGACTAGTGTCATCCCGGGAAGAGCGGCGGCCATGTTTTTTGGTGTCTCCAGTTTACAACCTGTAACAGAAATAGGGACACCAGAAAACATGGCCGCCGCTCTTCCCGGGTTCAATGACACTGCAACCTCTCTATACCGGTATCAGTATTATCTCTGCTCTAGGCCTATAAATTGTGACCTTTCAAAAATGGTACTATCGCTTTAACAGACGTATACTAAATTTGATACAGATTGATACAAAATTTATGTTTGGTATGGATTGTTCAGTGGTCTCGTGATGGGTAAACAAAAGGGGACCCTTGCTGTAGATAGATCAATTATAATGTTTATATATTGCTAAAGTGTATATTATGTAACAATAAAGTTACCCTGTATCTTTCAGTCAATCCCAACTTTGTGCAATTACTGTTTCATCCCAGTTATCTGTAGAATGAGTGCAAAGGCTTCCCTTCCACATCAGGTGACCTGCCTGGTGTGCTCTAATCCCTTCACTGACCCAAGAGTACTGCCATGTCTGCACACCTTCTGCTGTCAATGCCTTCACAAGGAAATGGAGAAGGTTGGACCTCAGCAAAGCTTTCAGTGTCCCACCTGTAGAAGAGATGTTCCCATTCCTGTGGGAGAAGCTAGTGTTCTCCCTCAAAACCTCCATCTTGGATTTGAGGTGAAGGTTGCTGAGTACATGTCCAATATTTTCCAGTAGCACCAAGATGGTGGGTTGTACCTTTTGTGTTAAAGGATGCACAGATCCTGCAGTCACATTCTGTTGCTCGTGTCACGCCTTCATGTGCAAAGGTGGCCAAGAATGTCACAGTCGTGCTCCACAGCTGGTCCACCACAGTGTGGTAGGTCTGGACAAGGAGTCAGCCATGCTGTTACCAACACTCATGAAACCAAAGGAGCATCATCACTGCTCTCATCCAAAGCACAAGAACCTGGAGTTAGATTTCTACTGTAGCACTTGTAGCAGTCCCATCTGCCAGCTCTGTGCTCTGCTAGTTCACAAAGACCACAACACTGCTGAGCTGCCTACTGTAGCAGAGGCTCATCGAGAGGAAATGAGAGAGACACTTGTACGTGCAGAGGAGGTTGTGTCAACATTTGGTGGTGCCATTGAGGCCAACAAGCAGATGATACAGCAAGTAGAGACCTCCAAACAGAAAGCTGAACTGACCATCTTACGGGCCTTCAAGCAACTGGTTGAGACGTTGGAGGAAAGGAAGAAAGTGCTACTGTTGGAGTTAGAAACCATTGCACTCTCCAAAACCACTTCTCTGACCCTTCAGATGGAACAGTTTGAAAATATACAACAGGACATTGGTCGCTACACTGACGTGACCTCCCACATCCTCCAGACCCACACCGACCATGAGGTGGTAGCTCTCAGAGGTCTATTACCTACTCAACTGAAGTCCACCCTCAATAAGGCTGAGAAGGTATCCCTCACTCCTAATCAGCATGGTTCCTTATCAGCTACTGTACAGACAGACAGTATTACTACATTGCTGTCGGAATTTGGTGAAGTTGTGAACCTTCATTGTGGATTTACTTTTAAGTCTGTACCCATGGTAAACATAAAGTACCAGGTTGAAGTGGAGGCCAAGACATCAGAGGGCAAGAGATGTTCATGTGGTGGTCTGCATGTAAAGGCTGAGCTGAGGCCCAAGTCACATGATAGACCAGTTGTTTCAGGAGATGTGGAGGACCATGGAGATGGTACCTACACCATCACCCTCACTCCCATAACAGCTGGTCCTCACCAGCTCCTGGTCACAATAGATGGTCAGCACATACAGCGGAGTCCCTATGACCTGGAGGTGAGGAACCATTATTCCACATTACATAATGCACAGCAGGTATTCCCTACCAAGAGTAACCCACTGTGTGTTGCCATCCATGAGAATGGAAATATCTATGTAGGGAGTGATGATGATAGCATATATGTATTTGACCAAGGTGGTAACCAGAAGAGTACTATTGGTAGCCATGGGAGCGGTGAGGGTCAGTTCATTGTGCCTGCTGCCATAGCCATCTTTGGAGATGTGATGTATGTAGCTGACTGTGGTAATCATCGCATACAGAAGCTTACAACAGGAGGAAAGGTCCTCTGTACATTTGGTGAGAAAGGGTGAGGTCAGGGACAGTTAGTTTATCCATGTGGTGTTACTGTTGACTCAGAGCACAGAGTGCTTGTTTCTGACTATGGTAACAACAGGATCGTAGTATTTGCAGATGGCTACCATGTGCTGACGTTTGATGGTAATGGTTCCAGTATCGGCAGTTTCAAAAATCCATGGGGTGTGGCCTTTGGCCCACGAGGAAATATTCATGTTGCAGCTGCTGGTTCAAACACCATCAAAGTTTTCACACCTGAAGGAGCTCATGTCAGAACATATGGAGATGTGAAGGGTCCATCAGGAGTTGTAGTTGATGAAAATGGTTATAGCTATGTCAGTGAGCGTGATGGAAACTGTCTCACCATCTTTGATCCCCAAGGACAGAAGGTCCACACAGTAGGGAACCTGACTGACCCACGTAAAGCTGCTCTAGATCCCCATAGTGGTAGTGTTTATGTTCCAGATTATGACAGTTATAGGGTGCTGAAGTACACTCTGTGACATTGCATGCATTGAGTAATTCTATGGTGCAGACTGATACAAACTGATGTGCTTTTCGTATGTTTTACTAATCAGTGTCATCAATATTGGCCCAACCAACTCTTTGTTTAAATTTGATTCCAGTAGCATTGCTTATACAAAAAAAGTTACCCTACATGTTTATTAACCACACCTACAAAAATAGATATAATATTGATATTGAAGGTACACAGTACCAGAGAGTTTGTAATGATAGCAATAGCAGTCCTTTTATATGTTTGTGCATTTATTAATAACGCTGGTAGGTATGATATTCAAAAGTAGTTTGTGTTCTTTCAGGCCCAACCAAAAAACAAAGCCATCACATTTATCTAATCCCCCACACCCCTTTAATTATTCTCTCCAGCTGAGAATTAAAAGGGGGTGGTCTTACATAGCCATCACGTAGCTAGCACATCATGTCTTGTGTACAATGAACTACGAATCAATCACTGAGCAGTACCCTGAACTGCAATGGAGGTAAAGCTCTTGCAATTGCTTGTACTAAGGTTCATCTTTGTGATTTTATGAGATGGTACCTACATCATTACCCTTACTTACATAACAGCTGGTCCTCACCAACTCCTGGTCACAATAGATGATCAGCACATCTGTAGGAGTCCCTATGACCTGGGAGTGAGGAACCATTATGTAATGCCCAGCAAGTATTCCCCTCTGATGAGTAACCCGTTGTGTGGTGGCATCCAGTAGAATATTAGCCTTGTCTCCGGGCCCTATTTAAAGTTACGGGGGCGAAAAATATTTTTACTATTTTTCACCCCAGTAAAAATAGGGCCTGGAGACGAGGCTAACCTCTTGTCGGATGGGTCTATTGCATTATAGGAGTTTATTAACGAAGAGCAATTAAATGGCATTAATTTGAAGTTATTGAGCAGTTAAATTTGTAATTACCAGCTACTCACGTTCCCAGGCCCTGGAACGAACTAATTATCAGCGATGGTAATTAATTTTGTTGTCTTGATCTTTGTATAACATTGCTTAATTACAACGCAATGAAAACTACAATTCAAATTCAGACCAAGTTTTAGTATTTTCTGAATTCAATTTGAAATAAAATGCAATATGATCGCTGATGTATGGGCGATTTCTCCATTATGTACTTTGATATGGTTAGAATGCTAAAAACAGATCCCATGCACACATTTCTTCTTGGAATGGTTCAGAATGAAGTTAAGCTATGCCTTAAAAGCTTACTTGTTGACAAGCTTGCTGAATTTAATAGACGCCTAAAAAGTATTAGAATGCCATATGACCTTGGCAGATTGCCAACGAGCATCAAAAATGCAGATGGACTTTCAGGCTTAGCAGCCCAACAGTGGAAAAAACTTTGCATGTGTCTATGCAAGGCCATGTTTTGTTGGTTTGTTATCAGATAAATTATTTAAGTCCCTGTGTCTGCTATATGAGATAGTAGTGTGCATACAATTCTAAATGAAGAAGATGTAGTGAACCTGTATAGGTTGATGCAAGACCATCATAAAGTAGGGTGACACAGATTTTAAGAATGCTGTACATGAGAGATAATCTATTGACTCTGGTAATATTACTTGACGATGGTTAGCGATTGTCACCACACCCATAGGGTGCCCCCTACACTACATGTATACACATTGTAAATGTCTGTGCATCGTGATCTTATGTTGTACCATTTACTGCAGCATATGGGAAGTGGAGTACATCTGTTAATTACCACATGGCCTTTCATATTTGTGATGTGATTACTGATTATTGGCCACCGCATGGGTATTGGTGCTATGCATATGAACATACGAATGGCTATTTTAGTGATATTCCCAGCAATAGAAAAAACATTGGATCACAATTAATGACCACAATCTTGAAACAGCTTTGTTCATTTGACTGTGAATTACCAGATATAATAGCTGAGACACCTGATGCACTGAAAGCACTGGTATCAGTGGATGTGGAAATTGATACTTATTCAGCATATCCATACAGCTCTCTGTACAATTCAGAAGACTTAGATTATTTTGAGTTGCAATGCAAAATTGACCGAGGTGAAGCTGACAATTGGCCAATAGAATTCCATTTCCCAAGTAGACACCATATGAAGGTGGATGAACAGATTCATCGGCAGCTTGTGGAGTATTGCAAAAAAGTGTATAATGAGGACGTCAATGTTGACATAAAACCTAGAATTGATAAATTTGGGCATTGTACAGTAAATGGACAAACTTACTCATCGGACTTCAATTCTACAGACAGGGGCTCTACAGTCAAAGCATATTTTGTGTTAAAAGATACTAATGGACTTCAGCCTTATTTTGGATGTATCAAATTCTTTTACATTACATTTACACATCACACAACTGATGGTACAAAGAATGAAGTGCACGAAAATTTACTTGCATATGTTACGTGGATGTGTTTCAAGACACTTGCAATAGAGAAACAAACTGGACTTGACATGGTGAACAATGCAGGAGCAAGACAGAGTTATAAGCCCAAGAAGGTTGGTAAATCGTTGTGCACTTGCACAAGCTGGAAGGAACAGTTCATCATATTATGTTATTGAGCTTCCATGATAGCTGATGGATCAGTGAATTAATTTAACTGGCATGTAATTATGTGTTGTGTTTGAATATATAACAGTGTGTTACTTGTACAATTTTTTTGTATGATATACTTAAAAATCAAATGAGAGATTTTCCAGTAGTGCTAGATCTAAATGTTTGATTTGTGATTGAACGGAAAATCATGTCTCAAATCAGGAGTGTGATGTAACAGTTGCGCTGAATCACGAGCTTGATTTATAATCAAATAGTAAATCAGTGTTTGATTTGAAAGCGAACAAATCATATTGTGATTCCAGGAATCACGAGTGAAATCATATGTAAAATCATAAATTGATTTGACGCATTTTTTTTCCTGTGCAAGAAGAAGGCGAATAGGGCCTTCGCGTAATCAAATGGGAGAAGTACAAGATCATTGAAGCAGTTCTAAACTGTGGGGATTTTGACAGCTATATCCAGGGCTTGGGTGCCAGTGAGGACCGGGTTGACGGGTCAGTTCGGATGGCCGAAAAGTTTGGTCTCGATCGTTTGACCATACGAATAAAGCCGCAACAGCCTTCGGAAACCGCTAGAAAAGGGAATGTGTACCTAGCAACCAATTGGAACGACCACCTCCCACACAAAAGTATATACATGATAGCAACGTGTACTTAGCGACCATGCATGCTTGCCACAAAACCTACATGCTTTTACAGGTAATAATGTCATCACGTGCAGTAATAATTAAAAGCAACGCTATTGTGGTGGTTCACTCTCAAGTCTCATCGTATAGGCCGAGAACATGTAGTTACTATCTGAATAATTCCATGAATTATTTGTATTGCGCGGGCATGTATAGAGGTTGCGTAGTAACCGTATGTTAGATCAGGTGGTAGATTATATATGAATTATAACTTATTGTAGGGGTCTGGGAACCCTTTGTATTACACAACGTAACCATGGATGTTTTAAGCTGCTCTTGGCGGGACACCACAGGAGAATGCAAAGACAAAGTGGTCCAAGCGCGCGAACCTCTTTGTAAAACAGTCAACAAAGGTGATTGGTGTTAAAGACATTTAAAAATTAAAAATAATCAGCCCGCGGCCGCACGGGTGCACGCTAGTTTAAAAAAAAAATCCTGTACGTGCATTTATTCCCATTCTTGTATCTGACAATAATAATATTGGAAGCGGGAGTGTCGGCCACAGCTGCTGCCCAGGCCACTGAGTCTAGGAAACACCTCACCAATGACCCCAGTGCACAGATCTAGGATGGGTATGTGTCCCTATGGTCGTCGAAACATATGGAGCCTGGGAAAAAGAAGCCACTGCCATTATCTCCTCTGTAGCCTCAAGACTTGCCACCTCCATGTATCGGCCGAAGTCCATCGTACTTAATGAGATCTATGGCCGACTGAATCTCCACCTGGTCAGGGCCAGCTATCCTCTCTAGAATAGCTCGTCCACCATAGAGCTGAACTTTGTATTTAATCAGTGTTGTTACTTTATATTCATGTTATAATAATTATAATAATAGTATTATCTGACTTGTATTAATATAGTTGGTGCATAAATGTATTCTCTTGTTCAAATAATAAACCAGCTGACTTTCTTATTCCAATGTGGAACCTCAGTGCAGCCATAGATATATCTGTAGTCAGCCAACACAATCCCATCCGTTACTGTACAACCACACTTAGACTGAAAAATGTTGTGCAGCTCACTGGAGGGAGGAGCAGAAAAACACCAAGTACCAAGAAACCCTTCACACTCAGAACATTCTGTTCATTCCCATGGCAGTTGAAACATTTGATGGATGTGGGTTAGCAAGCAAACCAGTTTTTACCACTCTCATGGGCAGAATATCAGGCTGCATTAACCAGGAAAACTATGTGTTACCAACCAGTATACCAAAGATTGGCCAAGAGGCAACAGCTAGAGCAATGATTTGCAGGCATCCAATGTAAACTGTGTCAATAGTTGTGTATGAATGAATGTATTGTGTTCTGTACCTTGTTTTTCTCATAATTAATAATAACACTGCATCAGTAGTAAAGTGTGTTGTATAATAATTTATATCACTGCGTGAAGATTGATTATCACTTACAAGTGTATGGCAAACCACTTAGAGGTGCTGTAAATCATAGTTGGTAATGTCACAGAGTGTACTTCAGCACCCTATAACTGTCACAATCTGGAACATAAACACTACCACTATGGGGATCTAGAGCAGCTTTACGTGGGCCAGTCAGGTTCCCTACTGTGTGGACCTTCTGTCCTTGGGGATCAAAGATGGTGAGACAGTTTCCATCTCGCTCACTGACATAGCTATAACCATTTTCATCAACTACTACTCCTGATGGTTCCTTCACATCTCCATATGTTCTGACATAATCACCTTCAGGTGTAAAAACTTTGATGGTGTTTGAACCAGCAGCTGCAACATGAATGTTTCCTTGATGGTCTAAGGCCACACCCCATGGATTCTTGAAACTGCTGGTACTAGAACCATTACCATCAAACGTCAGCACATGGCAGCCATCTGCAAACACTACGATCCTGTTGTTTCCTTTGTCAGAAACAAACACTCTGTGCTCTGAATCAACAGCAACACCACGTGGACGGTCTAACTGTGCCTGACTTGATCCTTTCCCACCAAATGTACAGAGGAACTTTCCTCCTGTTGTAAGCTTCTGTATGCGATGATTACCACAGTCAGCTACATACATCACATCTCCAAAGATGGCTATGGCAGCAGGCACAATGAACTGACCATCATCACTCCCATGGCTACCAATAGTACTCTTCAGGTTACCACCTTGATCAAATACATATATGTGATGATCAACACTCCCTACATAGATATCTCCATTCTCATGAATGGCAACACACACTGGTTTACCCATGAGAGGGAATACTTGCTGGGCATTACACCATGTAGTGTAATGATTCCTCACCTCCAGGTCATAGGGACTCCTCTGTATGTGCTGACCATTCATTGTGACTAGGAATTGGTGAGGACCAGCTGTTATGGGAGTGAGGGTGATGGTGTAGGTACCATCTCCATGGTCCTCCACATCTCCTGAAACAACTGCTATATCATGTGACTTGGGCTTCAGCTCAGCCTTTACCTGCAGACCACCACATGAACACCTCTTGCCCTCTGATGTCTTGGCCTCTACTTCAGCATAGTACTTTATGTTTACCATGGGTACAGACTTAAATGTAAACTCACAAGTGGCTGGATGAAGGTTCACAACTTCACCAAATTCTGACAGCACTTTTATAATACTGTCTGGCTGTACAACAACTGACAAGGAGTCTTGTTGATTAGGTGTGAGGGATACCTTCTCAGCCTCAAAGAGGGTGGACTTCAGTTCAATAGGTATTAGTCCTCTGAGAGCTACCACCTCATGGTCAGTGTGGGTCTGGAGGACGTGGGAGGTCACCTCAGTGTAGCGACCAATGTCCTGTTGTATATTTTCAAACTGTTCCATCTGAAGGGTCAGAGAAGTGGTTTTGGAGAGTGCATTGGTTTCTAACTCCAACAGCAGCACTTTCTTCCTTTCCTCCAACGTCTCAACCAGTTGCTTGAAGGCCTGTAAGATGGTCAGTTCAGCTTTCTGTTTGGAGGTCTCCACTTGCTGTATCATCTTCTTGTTGGCCTCAATGGCACCACCAAATGTTGACACAACCTCCCCTGCACGTACAAGTGTCTCTCTCATTTCCTCTCGATAAGCCTCTGCTACAGTAGGCAGCTCAGCAGTGTTGTGGTCTTTGTGAACTAGGAGGGCACAGAGCTGGCAGATGGGACTACTACAAGTGCTACAGTAGAAATCTAACTCCAGGTTCTTGTGCTTTGGATGAGAGCAGTGATGATGCTCCTTTGGTTTCATGAGTGTTGGTAACAGCATGGCTGACTCCTTGTCCAGACCTACCACACTGTGGTGGACCAGCTGTGGAGCACGACTGTGGCATTCTTGGCCACCTTTGCACATGAAGACGTGGCACGAGCAACAGAACGCAACTGCAGGATCTGTGCATCCTTTAACACAAAAGGTACAACCCACCATCTTGGTGCTACTGGAAAACATGGACATGTACTCAGCAACCTTCACCTCAAATCCAAGATGGAGGTTTTGAGGGAGAACACTGGCTCCTCCCACAGGAATGGGAACATCTCTTCTACAGGTGGGACACTGAAAGCTTTGCTGAGGTCCAACCTTCTCCATTTCCTTGTGAAGGCATTGGCAGCAGAAGGTGTGCAGACATGGCAGTACTCTTGGGTCAGTGAAGGGATTAGAGCACACCAGGCAGGTCACCTGATGTGGAAGGGAAGCCTTTGCACTCATTCTACAGATAACTGGGATGAATCAGAAATTGCATGTAGTATAAGCCAGGATTGGTGAAAGATACAGGATATTTTATCTTAATAAATACTTCATATCTTTTAGTCAGAAATGAGACTATTAATTTGCGAACGATTTCAGAGAGATTCTTAAATGTTAATACGGTACTCTGTGGTGTACCTCGCATCATTACATTTTGTAACCCCACTGGACTATCCATATTCCACTGAATGCTGAAGCTATCTATATCGAACAATCCGACGACGTAATGTGCCTATCATGGCTACGTGAGATTCCCCCCACCCCCGGCGTTAGGAGTATTTGTCTTAATTAATTTAATAGCCTATTTGGGCGGTCAAATATATGTGTGCGGTAGTAATTGTTACAGGTATTATTCACGGTTCACACCCTCACCTTCGGGGGGGGGGGGGGGGGGGGGGGGGGGTCGGTCTCACGTAGGCGCATGAGTCATAAATAGGCCTAACTATAAAGCGACGGTAACACTTTTGTCATTTATAGTAAGTAGGCCTAGCAAGGATAATCTGTGCCTTAGCGCTCGTCATTACTTGAGGTACTTAACCCTTACAATGCTTCACAACTCGTTTAGCGGCTTCATAAATGTCACATAACACGCTCCAGAAAATTTCGCTTCGCCAAAGCAGGGTTAAAGATGCACAACAAGAGCATAACGTGTATTTAAAAACATACCTACGATCGTACGAGCGTGCTGACACAACGGAATAATGAACCAAATATTATTAACTTGACATGCGGTGTAAATCACGAGACAATCTGATCGCAAGGACTATTTAAGTCGGGTGTCAAGGCTGTACCAACTGGAGTATGGTTATTAGCTAGGTGTATCATCTATCGTGATCTCACATCAGCTGCTAAGTGGGTAAAAATGCACCCACTTGAATGCTGCAATCCGATTAGACCGTTGCAGCAGAACAAATATTGGTATAGGCATAGACTATAGAGAGGTTGGTATAGGCATAGACTATAGAGAGGTTGGTATAGGCATAGACTATAGAGAGGTTGGTATAGGCATAGACTATAGAGAGGTTGGTATAGGCATAGACTATAGAGAGGTTGGTATAGGCATAGACTATAGAGAGGTTGGTATAGGCATAGACTATAGAGAGGTTGGTATAGGCATAGACTATAGAGAGGTTGGTATAGGCATAGACTATAGAGAGGTTGGTATAGGCATAGACTATAGAGAGGTTGGTATAGGCATAGACTATAGAGAGTTTGGTATAGGCATCGAGAGTTACGTTAGTAACTCTCATATAGGATTTGACCCCGATTATGAATGTCATTAAAAAACGCGACCCGCTTCTAACAAAACTCCCGACGAGCGGATGGCTTACCTTGTTATCGTCGTCGTACAAGAAGGCAACAACAAGCAGTTTCGTGTTTTTTTGATGTCACAAAACCACGTGGTTGTAGAGAACAAAACAATTTTCGAAACTCGTACCCAGTCCCACGTATTCTTGTTCTTGACCACGCATAACTCGGGATAGGAACACTTTTAAGAAATGAAAATCACACCAATGGCTTCAGAATTCGTTGGCATTCTCGCTTCTGTGGTCAAAACGTCTCGAGGCTACGTGACATATATCGGTGGTTGTGTAAGCAAATCACGTATAGTTAAGCTTACTGCACTGACACGACTCGGATAGGTCCTACTTCGCTCTTTATACGAAGTACTAGCAGTATACATCTTGTAATCAAATGTGGACGGTCTGGGCACTAAAGTGGAAACCGTGATAGTTGAGTATAAAATTTTTTTCCTACTCGTCAATCAGTTTTATCAATAACGACTTGAGCTATAAAAATTCTAATAATGGAGTTTCGTTGGCAAACTAGTTTTCCAAAAGAGTTTGAAATTGGAGCTTATCACGTGACACCTTACTTTCTATTTTGGGGAATTTGTGTTCCTCGTCCTGAAAAAACATTTTTAGCTGATTTCTCCCTTATTCGGAAACAGATCAGGCTAAACATTGCCATATACCTACCCCATATATAACCGCACTACTTGGTCGGGCCGAAAGTTGAATGCGCTAAAGGGTTCGACGACCGCGGCTGCAAATGTATTGTTTTAGAGGGAAACGCATCTAGCTGATTGTCGCGTATTGCGTTCATTTTTGGCTGCCGTACCTAAACAGTGCATAGAAGACAATTATCTGTATCTGAAACGCTAGTTTACCGAGAAGTTTCGTTTACTCTGCCGCTAAAATGTTGGCCTCGAACGTTGGCTCTGAAAAGTTAGCCATTTTCGGATGAATAACATTATAATTATTGACAGTATTGTGGTTATCGTGGTTATGATTGAGACCAACGGTTCTTTTCAGAACCAAACGGAGAGTCCATTAGCACGCAGGCTGCCACGATTCACGAAGAGCTGGAGAACAGGGACCACCACTTTGGGAAGGTTTGAAGCCAAGGAGCACTCCAAGAGGAAACACTAAAGCGGCAGGTTTGCAGCGGCAATCGTTGTTTCGTGCCAGAAAGCTCGAGCTGGCAAGCAGAGCTCGAAGGACTGCTATCAGAAAGTGCAACCAAAGAACTTGCGTTAGCCGAGTACATGCAGACGTTGATGCTAGGACACTCGATTTGAGAATGTACTAGCTACATCGAGCTGAGCGAGGGGATTTCTCCAAGAAATGCAAAGAGAAAGGTCGAAAAGATGCTTCTGATATTAATGCAATCACCGTGAAAAGATGGGTTACTGCCTGGTGAGTAGTTGGAGTTACAATATGAATACATGCATACATGTACATTTATAAATGTGTATACACTTCAAACTGTGGTCCCGGTCTGCCAGCTCTTCGTGGCAGCCTGCGTGCTAATGGACTCTCCGTTTGGTTCTGAAAAGAACCGTTTTCAACTTGCTCGATCTCAATCATAACCACGATCTCAATCATAACCACGATAACCACAATACTGTCAATAATTATAATGTTATTCATCCGAAAATGGCTAACTTTTCAGAGCCAACGTTCGAGACAAACATTTTAGCGGCAGAGTAAACGAAACTTCTCGGTAAACTAGCGTTTCAGATACAGATACCTGTCTTCTATGCATTGTTTAGGTACGGTAGCCAAAAATAAAAGCAGTACGCGACAATCAGCTAGATGCGTTTCCCTCTAAAACAACACATTTGCAGCCGTGGTCCTCGAACCGTTTAGCGCATTCAACTTTCGGCCCGACCAAGTAGTGCAGTTATATATGGGGTAGTTATATGGCAATGTTTAGCCTGATCTGTTTCCGAATAGGGGAGAAATCAGCTAAAAATGTTTTTTCAGGACGAGGAACACAAATTCCCCAAAATAGAAAGTAAGGTGTCACGTGATAAGCTCCAATTTCAAACTCTTGTGGAAAACTAGTTTGCCAACGAAACTGCATTATTAGAATTTTTATAGCTCATGTCGTTATTGATAAAACTGATTTCAAACATTGACGAGTAGGAAAAAAATTTTATACTCAACTATCACGGTGTCCACTTTAGTTCTGAGGTGTCGGTGACAGGAGGCAGTGATAGTGATCCAGTTCCAGGTCAGGTGATGAGGCCAGCGGATACTCCCAGGTCCTACATCGTCAGTACTCCATCTGGGCAAGTTAGAAGAAATAGCCGACACCTGATACCAGTACCGGAAAGAGTAGAGAGCCAAGATGCCAAACACCAGCCATCTCAAGCTACTGAACAAAATGTCATCCCAGATCTACCTGCTCCAACTCTGGTCCGGGACCCTATAATGACCAGATCAAAAACAGGAACCAAAACTACCTGTCCGGCGCGATATCGAGAGGACAAATGACTGGGGGGGGGGGGGGGGGGGAGTTGTGGGATAATACTGTTTGTTGTTATTTATATGTGTATGCGCATGCGTGAACTGGACATTCGATTATTGGACAAAGACGACGACGACGACGACGATGACGGCGGAGAAGAATTGGCCTGGGAACGTGGAAAAACACGAGCTTTAATGTTCTCTTGAAGGAAATAGTTTGAAGACTGGAACAAAACATTAACCTATAATTGCCTAAAAAAACGTAAGGTATACCTTACGTTGGGCAATAAGAGTTAACTCATAATTTAACGTTTTGCAATGAGATTTCACAGGTATCTCAAGTTACATGTGTGACAATTTCATTGAATATATGACTGAAATAATGAATAATGCAAACATGCCTTTGCTATAATTGAGATAATCCTTAATTTATCAACTTTTCTCATCGTTTTCAACACATACCATCTTCAAATGCTTATAACTGTGCATTGCAAATAGTAAATCATATGAAAATGTTCCATTTAACCATTGATAGATCATTCTTACTGGTTTACAAAGATGATGTGGTTATGAATACTAGTTAAGTAACACAAATCAAGTTCATCAAATCAAGTGAGGGGTTGGGAGAATACGTGTATGTCATATGGCCTGTAGAACAATTGCTGCACTGAGTGCACTCCTCAAATATTGTGCACAATGACAGCATGCACATTTGCACAGTTCCGCCCAGACTTAGCACCACACACTGCAAATGGTTTGCAACCATTGGCATTGCTGCAAGTTGAACAGCAGTAATAGGCAGGTGGAGCAGGCTTTGGGCACACGTGACACCTAAGTGAGGAGCCATGCTTCTTATGATTCTCTGTTTTTGCTTTTTTATGTTTTACCTACGCAGATACTCTGGTATAGGGACAAGATGATGGACAGTGGAGTCTTCCTCTTCCACAAAGCTGTCATCCCTGGCTGCCAATGGTCTCTTTCATAATACACGAACATGTTCGGTCTCCTCCACAGGGGCTCCATCATATCTATTAGATAATAGAATGATAGCCAAATTCTCAATGAAATCTTGATGCTTTGGTGGAGTTGCATGTCTATTGAAGTAACAGTACGCTTTAAATGCATCTACTTCAATAAATCCTATTATGGTACACAGACATCTGAACCACCACTCATGTGTTCCAACTGTTCTTTCCAGAGCAAGGCCATCTTGTCTCAGATGGTTATGGATATCAATAGCACATGCAGCTTCAAAGTATGATTTTATCATCTGAGTCCGTGGAACTGACCGAGTAATGTTTTCACTCAAGCCAGTATCAGGATTGAGTCTCCAGCGCTTCTTCTGGTGGTCATCAACTGGGAGTGTATGATTCCAAGTACTTAGGAGACACTTCTTAGGTACATCTGCAGTTCCTGGTTCATTCCAGGCATGCCCATATATTTTGTATTCCCTTCCTCCAATTGAAGTTGTTGTTTCAACAGACTTGGTTGCACCACAATGTTCTTCACCAGTCCATGCCAGAGTATTCAGATAACGTTTGGGAAAGCCTCGATGTGCAGTTTTTAGCAAGCCTGTGTAGTATGTGCCATGTTCCAACATAGCACAGGCTGTTTCAACAGATTTAAATGCTGAATCCCCATACACAATATGGCCCTTACCATGCAGCATCTTTGTGAGCCTCAGAACAAGTGCAGTATGCTTGGAAAAGAGATCAGTGAAATCCTTGTTAGCCATGTCCTCCTTTGATTCCTGAATCTCAATATGCAACGTAATTCCAGTGAATGCATCAGCGAGGACCTTGTATTCCACTCCAACACCTTCTGGCTTCCTTATGATTTTGGTAAGTTTTGGTATGCCTTCGGGAATATTATCAAAAAAAGGGATCAACTTCCCCATACTTTCATCAATGACATTTTCACTTCCAGGGACTAAATTGATTTCCCTGCACTCATTGAATGCATCCACCACTGCCTTGACAAGATACCATGGATCCTTTTGAACATCCTCTCTACTTATTGGCACAACCAGTTGAAGGTGTGCTTTCCAGTCCAGAAAGCGATCACGTCCCAACCCAAATCGCTCTTTCATACGGAATGGTGAAACTAGCCTACTTTCTTGTGTGTTCCAGAGATTTTTAATGTTACCTGGGTTGACTAAGGCAGTAGTTAATAGCACTCCAATACATTGCATGAATTCATGTTTTGTGAAATTCCTGATACTGACTGGGAGGTTTGCATTTGTCAGATTTATCACATGGTTAAAGTAGTCATGGGGAAACATGATGTTGAAGCAGTCTTCAACTGAATGTGGTTGATTGGACCATTTGATGCGCAAATCATTCATGCCCAGTCCTGCTGCAGCTCGCTGACAAACTGGAATTGCACCATCGAGCACCTCCCACTTCTGCCCGTGCGGCTCCAAAGGGTTGGCATCTGTAACTTTAAGGTGTTTGATTTAATGTTTAATATATATGTACTCTATAAAATAAATATTACATACAAGACAGTGGTAAGGTCGGGTCCAAGGTAGAAAGCCTCACCCTTTGCATTAACCAATAAAGTTTGTGTCTTCCGGCAATTACGTACCGCGTTAATTAAAAAAGTCCTTGTCAGCAATGCTGTTATGTCGCGTGATTATAATTAGCCTATAGGATGTTTTGTACCAACGCTATGTTCTTTGACGAAGCGAAATTTTTTGGATCGTGTTGAGCGACATCACGAAGCCGCTAAACGAGTTGTGAGCATTGCCAGGGTTAAGCACCTTTACTAATGACAATCGCTAGGATTAAATAGAGAGGTTGCAGTGTCATCCCGGGAAGAGCGGCGGCCATGTTTTTTGGTGTCTCCACTTTACAACCTGTAACAGAACTGGGGACACCAGAAAACATGGCCGCCGCTCTTCCCGGGTTCAATGACACTGCAACCTCTTATACCGGTATCAGTATTATCTCTGCTCTAGGCCTATAAATTGTGACCTTTCAAAAATGGTACTATCGTTTTAACAGCTAAGCCTAGACGTATACTACATTTGATATAGATTGATACAAAATTCATGTTTGGTATGGATTGTTCAGTGGTCTCGTGATGGGTACACAAAAGGGGACCCTTGCTGTATATAGATCAATTATAATGTTTATATATTGCTAAAGTGTATATTATGTAACAATAAAGTTACCCTGTATCTTTCAGTCAATCGCAACTTTGTGCAATTACTGTATCATTTTATCTGTAGAATGAGTGCAAAGGCTTCCCTTCCACATCAGGTGACCTGCCTGGCGTGCTCTAATCCCTTCACTGACCCAAGAGTACTGCCATGTCTGCACACCTTCTGCTGCCAATGCCTTCACAAGGAAATGGAGAAGGTTGGACCTCAGCAAAGCTTTCAGTGTCCCACCTGCAGAAGAGATGTTCCCATTCCTGTGGGAGGAGCTAGTGTTCTCCCTCAAAACCTCCATCTTGGGTTTGAGGTGAAGGTTGCTGAGTACATGTCCATGTTTTCCAGTAGCACCAAGATGGTGGGTTGTACCTTTTGTGTTAAAGGATGCACAGATCCTGCAGTTGCATTCTGTTGCTCGTGCCACACCTTCATGTGCAAAGGTGGCCAAGAATGTCACAGTCGTGCTCCACAGCTGGTCCACCACAGTGTGGTAGGTCTGGACAAGGAGTCAGCCATGCTGTTACCAACACTTATGAAACCAAAGGAGCATCATCACTGCTCTCATCCAAAGCACACGAACCTGGAGTTAGATTTCTACTGTAGCACTTGTAGCAGTCCCATCTGCCAGCTCTGTGCTCTGCTAGTTCACAAAGACCACAACACTGCTGAGCTGCCTACTGTAGCAGAGGCTCATCGAGAGGAAATGAGAGGGACACTTGTACGTGCAGGGGAGGTTGTGTCAACATTTGGTGGTGCCATTGAGGCCAACAAGAAGATGATACAGCAAGTGGAGACCTCCAAACAGAAAGCTGAACTGACCATCTTACAGGCCTTCAAGCAACTGGTTGAGACGTTGGAGGAAAGGAAGAAAGTGCTGCTGTTGGAGTTAGAAACCATTGCACTCTCCAAAACCACTTCTCTGACCCTTCAGATGGAACAGTTTGAAAATATACAACAGGACATTGGTCGCTACACTGAGGTGACCTCCCACATCCTCCAGACCCACACTGACCATGAGGTGGTAGCTCTCAGAGGTCTATTACCTACTGAACTGAAGTCCACCCTCAGTAAGGCTGAGAAGGTATCACTCACTCCTAATCAGCATGGTTCCTTATCAGCTGCTGTACAGACAGACAGTATTACTAAATTGCTGTCGGAATTTGGTGAAGTTGTGAACCTTCATCCAGCGTCTTGTGGATTTACTTCTAAGGCTGTACCCATGGTAAACATAAAGTACCATGTTAAAGTGGAGGCCAAGACATCAAAGGGCAAGAGATGTTCATGTGGTGGTCAGCATGTGAAGGCTGAGCTGAGGTCCAAGTCACATGATAGACCAGTTGTTTCAGGAGATGTGGAGGACCATGGAGATGGTACCTACACCATCACCCTCACTCCCATAACAGCTGGTCCTCACCAGCTCCTGGTTACAATAGATGGTCAGCACATACAGAGGAGTTCCTATGACCTGGAGGTGAGGAACCATTACTCCACATTACATAATGCACAGCAGGTATTCCCTATCAAGAGTAACCCACTATGTGTTGCCATCCATGAGAATGGAGATATCTATGTAGGGAGTGGTGATCATCACATATATGTATTTGATCAAGGTGGTAACCTGAAGAGTACTATTGGTAGCTGTGGGAGCGATGAGGGTCAGTTCATTGTGCCTGCTGCCATAGCCATCTTTGGAGACGTGATGTATGTAGCTGACTTTGGTAATCATCGCATACAGAAGCTTACAACCGGAGGAAAGTTCCTCCGTACATTTGGTGAGAAAGGATCAGGTCAGGGACAGTTAGTGCATCCACGTGGTGTTGCTGTTGACTCAGAGCACAGAGTGTTTGTTTCTGACCGTGATAACAACAGGATCGTAGTGTTTTCAGATGGCTGCCATGTGCTGACTATTGATGGTAATGGTTCCAGTACCAGCAGTTTCAAGGATCCATGGGGTGTGGCCTTTGACCTTCAAGGAAACATTCATATTGCAGCTGCTGGTTCAAACACCATCAAAGTTTTCACACCTGAAGGAGCTCATGTCAGAACATATGGAGATGTGAAGGGTCCATCAGGAGTAGCAGTTGATGAAAATGGTTATAGCTATGTCAGTGAGCGTGATGGAAATTGCCTCACTATCTTTGATCCCCAAGGAGAGAAGGTCCACACAGTAGGGAACCTGACTGGCCCACGTAAAGCTGCTCTAGATCCCCATAGTGGTAGTGTTTATGTTCCTAGTTATGACAGTTATAAGGTGCTGAAGTATACACTCTGACATTATCAATAATGATTCAGAGTTTAGCCATGAATGGTTTTGTAAATGAGAACCAATCATGCAGTTTTATTATTATTAATTTAATACAATGTCATGTAGCTTTATATCTACAACATAATATCATGTACATGTATAGACTACAAAGAGGTCACTAGAGCCCTCTGGAGGTATCTGGAGGTATCCAGCCACAACCACCACTTAATGGTTTGTACCGGGTTGAGGTGCAAAGTCTAGACATCACTGAAAGCAAAAACGCTGTTGGGGGGGGGGGGGGGGGGGGGTTGATTTAGAGAGTATTTGGGCTTTGTTAACAGGTGATGATGATTAGTCTATAAGGGTCCTGAATTATTTTGAGACAGGACCAGTGGTGAATAGTCACATAGCTTGTACGTTCAGCAATCAATATTCATTCAAAAGCTGGAAGTTAGACGACCCTGTTCTTCTTGATCTTGCAGTGCACGTCTGCACGCTAGAGCCAGTACAAAACTACAAGCTGCACACTGCGTGCTAACGCCGTGACGATTCTACAGTGCGTGTACATTAATCTTATACTCTTTGTTTATATGACTTTTACATTTATGAAACTGTAATCCAATTGCCCCACTGCGACCTACAGCACATCATGTCTTGTGTACAATGAACTACAAATCACTGAGCAGTACCCTGAACTGCAATGGATGTAAAGCTCTTTCAATTGTTTGTACTATACTACATCCTTGTGATTTTAGGTGCTTTAGCGGCTTATGGTGAAGTCGTAACCATTGAGCAACATTATGGGCTTTGGCTGGTACTTACTGTATGGTCCAATTCAATCATTAAACCAACCAATCAGTAATGGACTCACTCTGAACACACAGGGTTCTATAATATGGAGCTCATATGATTTATAATTGTTCTTTGACCATCAGAATATGCGTTCATAAATTCATTGTTGTTGTTCAAACAGTTTAAATCCTTCCAGAGCTCTCTGAAGGTTTGTGATTTCGACCTCCAGCTGCTCAATCTAAAATCCAAGCAATAAGTCATCACACACACCATACCCTCCTCACAAGCACATAACCTCACCATACCCTCCTCACAAGCACATCATAACCTCTTCACAAGCACACCATACCTCCTCACAATTACACCATGGCTTCCTACAGCCTCTTCACAATTACACCATACCTCCTCACATAAGGTCCCTTGTACCACTCACCTTCTCCCTGTTGGCATCCCTCACTTCAACGGGGATCTTCTCGTAGTCCCCAGCCTGTGTGTTCTCCACCAACCTTCTCTGGCTTCCCTGCTTCTCACCTATCAGTCCGTTCAGTCTCTCTATCTCCTTGTGGGCATCGACCAGACCCTTGATCAGCAGGTGCACCTCACAGCTGTGTCCCACGGTTACCATGGTGCATCCCGTGGGGACAGCACCATTCTCCACACAATGGACACTAGTGGCCACACCCACAAAACCAGCAGATGCAAAAAAGTAAGGTCAAAGGTCTTCCATAGAGAAGGGAGTACTCACCTATTGCACTGACCAAGGGTACCAATCACCACACTAAACTCCTGCAGTGTGCTCAAAGACTCTTTGGTCATACACTTCAGGTACACTTTTGGAAGGGGTTGAGGAAATGGGAGGGAGGGTAGCATTAATTGGGATGGTAGACCCTCCTTCCCTTCCTCATCTACCTTCAGGTCTGGACTTAGGAGGAAGGTAGTCTTGTTTGAGTGCTCTTATTGTTTTTACCACTTCTTGCATCAGTTTCACTTTGCCATCTAACTCTTTATCATACATTCCAAGCTGAAACCAAAAGAATACATCCCAGTGAGTTGTAAGTAGCAATAATGCATCTTATGTGACCCATTTTACCTGAAAACCACCACATGGTCAATATAGGATAGCACAATGATTTCATGATAAGTGTATATGAGGGTGGTGTTTGTTGTGTGAATAATTACTTTAAGACCTAACAGCTACGTTAGCTCCCAACATTTGTATGTCTGTAGTCGACACAATACATATGCAATGATGACCTACATTCTCAGGGTACGAAGTCACGCAGATAGAGGGCGGGGCACCTGGTGACCTTCTGGGGAGACGCTGGAAGAGCTCCTCTGTGAGGAAGGGCATGAAAGGACTGAGGACCCGTAGACCCACGTCCAGACAGGTGTACAGAGCAGCTCGTGACACATCTTTGGCTTCTTCATCGGTACCACGCATGATGGGCTTGAGGCATTCCTGGGTGGGGATATTGATGGGGGAGTTGGTGGGGAGGTGGGAGGGTGTTGAGGAAAGGGAGGAAGAAGAGAAAGGAAGTGAGGCAGCGGACAAAGGAACACATAATGGATGATGTCATAGTTCGAAAGGTCATCACTTACAATATAGACATCACACAATTCGTATAACCAGAAGTTATGTATGGCTGTGGTCACAGCTGGGAAATCATACTCGGCAAAGCCCTTGTTGGCATCATCAACAAGGACTGATAATCTGCTTAGAATCCATCTGTCCATAGTAGCCTCCTTGCCAGTGAGCTGGGGGGGGGGGGGGGGGGGGGGGGGGAGATAAAAACTAATCACACACACACTCAATAAGATTTAAACTATGTTAACAGCGATGGTAGAATATACATGCGCATCCTACGGGTACATAAACCGATGATGTAATTCAACCTGTCATTGTACAACCAAATTGTCATCTCAAGTTGGCAGTGTTTGTTTTCCTTTCCCATGAAATCAAATGCTTCACCTTTGAATTTGTTTTCAACGATTATTATTTTAAACCAAAAAACCAAGTAGCTAACTATTCATTTTATAGCCATTCAAAAATGTTGCACCATTCAGAAACACCATCCATACCCCCTTCCCACCCCCTCCATGTACCCTTCCCACCCCCTCCATGTACCCTTCCCACCCCCTCCATGTGCCCTTCCCACCCCCTCCATGTGCCCTTCCCACCCCCTCCATGTACCCTTCCCACCCCCTCCATGTGCCCTTCCCACCCCCTCCATGTACCCTTCCCACCCCCTCCATGTGCCCTTCCCACCCCCTCCATGTGCCCTTCCCACCCCCTCCATGTGCCCTTCCCACCCCCTCCATGTAGCCTTCCCACCCCCTCCATGTACCCTTCCCACCCCCTCCATGTAGCCTTCCCACCCCCTCCATGTAGCCTTCCCACCCTCTCCATGTACCCTTCCCACCCCCTTGATGTGCCCCTTTATCACATACTCCTTCTTGAGGTCTGGGTGTGTACCCTTCAAGGAATGGTTGCGAGAACTTGAAGGCATTCCAAATCTTATTGCAGAAGTAGCGGTACCCAACAACACGCTTTACGTCGAGGTTAATATCTCGTCCTGTGAGAGTAGTGGTAAGTGTGATATGTGTAATGTGTGTGACGTGTGTAATGTGTAGTGTGTGTGACGTGTGGGTGATGTGTATGGTGTGTGAGTGGGAAACAGAAGTATATCAAAGGCCACAGACAAGGCACAAGTAAGATCATGTCACTCCATGATCTGTTAGCTTCCTCACATGCACACCCCACCACATCACATGCACACCCCACCCCATCACATGCACACCCCACCCCATCACATGCACACCCCACCCCATCACATGCACACCCCACCCCATCACATGCACACCCCACCCCATCACATGCACACCCCACCCCATCACATGCACACCCCACCCCACCTTGAGCTGTGTAAGCACACAGTGCAAATCTCATAGCATCAGCACCGCATTCTGGTATTCCATCTGGGTTATCAGCTCTCTGATTGGACAACAGAACATGTAATTGAAACTCAAACAAAGCCTTGAAACCTCCATTCCCCCTCCTCTCCTCTCCCCACCTCCATTCCCCCTCCTCTCCTCTCCCCACCTCCATTCCCCCTCCTCTCCTCTCCCCACCTCCATTCCCCCTCCTCTCCTCTCCCCACCTCCATTCCCCCTCCTCTCCTCTCCCCACCTCCATTCCCCCTCCTCTCCTCTCCCCACCTCCATTCCCCCTCCTCTCCTCTCCTCTCCCCACCTCCATTCCCCCTCCTCTCCTCTCCTCTCCCCACCTCCATTCCCCCTCCTCTCCTCTCCTCTCCCCACCTCCATTCCCCCTCCTCTCCTCACCTCCATTCCCCCTCCTCTCCTCTCCCCACCTCCATTCCCCCTCCTCTCCTCTCCCCACACACCTGTCCAGCCTTGGCAATTTCTATCTCCTTTGGGTCCAGGTTCCCTTCCTCCAATCGTTGATGTAATCCCTGCGTGAGATACCATAATGAGTACATGCCTCATCCCCAGTCCACCCCCTGTACGGATACCATGAGTACATGCCTCATCCCCAGTCCACTCCCTGCACAGACATACATCATCCCAGCCCACTCTTACATGCCTCATCCCCAGACCACCCTGCATGTACATCTGCATACACATCATCCCCAGTCCAGCCTCATCCCCAGACCCACATACCTCCAATGTGATGCCATGGAGAACATCCAGGGGGTCTATCACGTTCCCCAGGGACTTGCTCATCTTGCGTCCATGGGCATCCCTCACCATGGCATGGAGGTACACCTCCGGGAAGGGCAGCTGACCAAGGAGCTTCTGTCCCATGAAGACCATCCGAGCCACCCAGAAGAACAGGATGTCGTGACCAGTTTCCAGAAGTTGGTTAGGATAGAAGGCTTTCAGATCGGTGGTCTGTGTGTGTGTGTGTGTGTGTGTGTGTGTGTGTGTGTGTGTGTAAAGACCAGTGATGAGTATATGTGATGGTGTATAGTGATGGTGTGTTGGCATTAATAACATAGGCATGATTGACCGTGTTGCTAGGGGGTGTGGCACCACAGGGGTACCATGGGGAGGAGGGAGGGGATACCTGATCAGGCCATCCAAATATGGAGAATGGGAAGAGAGCAGATGAGAACCAGGTGTCCAGGACGTCCTCGTCTGCCAGGAGGAGGAGCTACAGTCATTGAGGTACCTCCCCCCATAAACCACACCCACCTTGCTTTAGGACAATCTTTTCCTTGGGTACATTGAACTTCCTAGCTGCCACCTCCAACGCCTCTTCCTCAGACCGTCCACTGCCGCAGAGAGCATTTATCACGGATAGGGGTGGGGAGGAGGGAGTGACTTACCTAACCCAGTAGTCTCCATTGTCTGGCTGTACGCATAGCAGAGGCAATGAAACAACCATACACACAATGCACACACACACACACACACATGCACCACACACACACACACACACACACACACACACACTACTAAGACTCCTTACATTTCCAACAGGAAGGCTTGGGTCAGTGAAGGAGATGAAGTACGCTGGGATGCGGTGACCCCACCAAAGTTGCCTAGATATGCACCAATCACGGCAGTTCTCCAGCCAGGAGTACCAGATGCGATCATGAATGGCAGGAACAATGCGGAGCTGTCCGCTACGAACAGCCTGGGGACAAGGTGAGGTCATACCCACCCAACCTCCTCCTCCTCCTTCCATCTCACCTCAACAGCCTTGGCGGCCATTTCATCACACTTTACATACCACTGTGGTTTGAGAAGTGGTTCAACCACATCCTTAGAGCGACTGGGGGGATAACATCATAGCAGCATGAAACAATTCTCATACACATCTCTCTCACAATGCACATACATGCACACACACACACACATACATACACACACTCACCTGCATATTGGCACGACCATAGGGTTCTCTTTAATGTCACGGAACAACCCTTTCTCTTTCAAAGCAGCCAGAACTACCTTTCTGGCTTCAAACCTTGGCATACCCTAGGCCCAAGAAACAACACCGGCCTGTTAGCAAGGCTATGACCACATAACCTCCCAGCCCCTAAGCATGGCTGTGACCCCATGACCTCCCAGACTGTAAGCACATTAAGCAGCTACATATATGTACACACACACACACACACACACACACACACACACACACACACACACACACACACACACACACACACACACACACACATACATACACAATGACACTCCAAATGGTTCACCTTGAACTGTGTACAGACATCTGTAATACACCCAGTGTCATCCATCATCTCCACAAATGGCAGTGCATGCCTCTTCCCGACCTCATAGTCATTGTGGTCGTGGGCAGGAGTGACCTTCACCGCTCCTGTTCCAAAGTTAATGTCCACAAAGTCGTCAGCTATGATGGGAAGCTTGCGGTCACAGAAGGGGTGGCGACAGTACTTCCCTACAAGGTGCTAGGGGACCACACAAGAGGACATTTAAAGGTGAGAGAGGGGAGAGAGGGGAGGGAAAGGAAGGAGAGAGAGTGGTGAATTAGAAGGTGGAGAGTTTCACAAAGGAAAGTTTTAAAAACACATAACCCCTTGAATACCACACATAACCCTTTGAATACTGCACATAACTCCATGCACACTCCATGCACACCACACATAACCCCATGAAGACCACACACAGCCCCTTGAATACCTCACATAACCCCTTACATACCACACCATGTCACCTTATATCTCTCATCAGAAGGATGGACCGCAATCGCCGTATCACCCAACATCGTCTCAACACGAGTGGTTGCTACGACAATCTCTTGATCTGTAACGAAGGAGAAGTTCCAAAACAACAAGAGAGGCTAACATTCCCTCCCTTACCTGTTCCCTCCACAGGGTAAGCAAAGGACACGAGCACCCCAAACTCAACCATCTCCTTGTACCCTGGTACCTTGAGGAGCTTACGTCCCGGCAGCTCTTCCTTATCCACCTGTGGCGATCATTTCAAGGCCACACCCACATCTCTCTCTCTCTCTCTCTCAACAAGCACACCCACAACGTCCCAAACCCAACGCACCTCGATGTCAGATATGGCTGACTTGAGCTGGCAGGACCAGTTGACCAGCCTCGTGCTACGGTATATGGTACCCTCACTGTGGAGACGCACAAAGCACTCCTTCACAGCCTTCGATAGTTTCTGTACCACCGGGGATGGATACAGAGATGGTGTAAAATGATATCAGGTGACAAGAGATACTAATGACAGTGCTATCAAATGATAAGTAAGTTTTTTAATGACACAGGGTGACCATATAATATAGATGATATATGTCATGTGACCTCATGTGATCTCATGATGGGAAGACATACATGACGAAAAGCTAACTAAATTAAAAGGCAAATTCCAAAGGACGCCCACCACCTTATTCTTCCTATAGACTAAGATGGCAAATAAAATCCCTACAGTTAACATGTTAGCATAAGGTCCCCTCCATTTTCAAAGAAAAGAAAAATCAGGGGTTGGAGGAGGGCCATGTGCCCCTCTCCCCACCCCCCCCCCCCCCCCCCCTCTTTGGAGGTGTGCTCACCTCGTCCATGGTGAAACAAGCTCTTTCCCAGTCCACAGAACACCCCACCTTCCTCAGCTGGTGATATATTGTGTCACCTTTCCTGGGTAGAAGTCCAATGGATCACACCACATCCATGCATTGCCCCAACCCCCTCAAAGGTGACATCACCATGACATCACTCACTGTTCCTTCCACTTCCAGACTTCCTTCACAAACTGCTCTCTCCCAATGTCGTGTCGGGACACCCCTCTTTCCCTCATCAGCTTCTTCTCCACCACCACCTGGGTTGCTATGCCCGCGTGGTCACACCCTGGGTTCCACAGGACTGTCTTCCCCTTCATCCGATGCCTAAGAGGAAGGGGAGGAGGGAAAGAAAAGGAAGGGGAGGAGGGAAAGAAAAGGAAGGGGAGGAGGGAAAGAAAGGAAGGGGAGGAGGGAAAGAAAAGGAAGGGGAGGAGGGAAGAAAGAGAAGGGGAGGGGGAAGAAAGGGAAGGGGAGGAGGGAAAGAAAGGGAAGTGGAGAAGGAAGAAAGGGAAGGAGGGTAAGAAAGGGGAGGGGAGGAGGGAAGAAAGGGGAGGGGAGGAGGGAAGAATGTACTTAAATGCAAGTTCACCAATCTGGTAAAGGCACACCACTCTATTTTTAAAGGAATTATGTAACAAAAATAAAAACCATCACATGCACACTACTCCTATAAACATCACATGTGGGAGGGCAGGGTAGGGGCATGAGAGGAGGGGTAGGGGCATTAGAGGAGGGGTAGGGGCATTAAGGGGGAAGGGGCATTAGAGGAGGGGTAGGGGCATTAGAGGAGGGGTAGGGGCATTAGAGGAGGGGTAGGGGCATTAGAGGAGGGTGGGGGCATTAGAGGAGGGGTAGGGGCATTAAGGGGGAAGGGGGAGGGGTAGGGGCATTAGCGGAGGGGTAGGGCTGACCACATCCTTTGTGTACTTACCATAGAGGGACAAAACACTTCCTTTATTAATGATATCAAAATGAAAAACCATCCCTATAGTAGTCATTCACCCAGCACAATAGTCACCCATCCCTACAGTAGTGTAGTCCCCCATCCCTACAGTAGTCCCCCATCCCTACAGTAGTCCCCCATCCCTACAGTAGTCATCCATCCCTACAGTAGTCCCCCATCCCTACAGTAGTCACCCATCCCTACAGTAGTCCCCCATCCCTACAGTAGTCCCCCATCCCTACAGTAGTCCCCCATCCCTACAGTAGTCATCCATCCCTACAGTAGTCCCCCATCCCTACAGTAGTCCCCCATCCCTACAGTAGTCCCCCATCCCTACAGTATTCACCCATCCCTACAGTAGTCACCCAGTCCTACAGTAGTCACCCATCCCTACAGTATTCACCCATCCCTACAGTAGTCACCCAGTCCTACAGTAGTCACCCATCCCTACAGTAGTCACTCATCCCTACAGTAGTCACCCACCCCTACAGTAGTCATCCATCCCTACAGTAGTCCCCCATCCCTACAGTAGTCCCCCATCCCTACAGTAGTCACCCATCCCTACAGTAGTCACTCATCCCTACAGTAGTCCCCCATCCCTACAGTAGTCCCCCATCCCTACAGTAGTCACCCATCCCTACAGTAGTCACTCATCCCTACAGTAGTCATCCATCCCTACAGTAGTCATCCATCCCTACAGTAGTCACCCAGTCCTACAGTAGTCACCCATCCCTACAGTAGTCACCCATCCCTACAGTAGTCACCCACCCCTACAGTAGTCACCCATCCCTACAGTAGTCCCCCATCCCTACAGTAGTCCCCCATCCCTACAGTAGTCCCCCATCCCTACAGTAGTCCCCCATCCCTACAGTAGTCACCCATCCCTACAGTAGTCACTCATCCCTACAGTAGTCATCCATCCCTACAGTAGTCATCCATCCCTACAGTAGTCATCCATCCCTACAGTAGTCCCCCATCCCTACAGTAGTCCCCCATCCCTACAGTAGTCACCCATCCCTACAGTAGTCCCCCATCCCTACAGTAGTCCCCCATCCCTACAGTAGTCATCCATCCCTACAGTAGTCCCCCATCCCTACAGTAGTCCCCCATCCCTACAGTAGTCCCCCATCCCTACAGTATTCACCCATCCCTACAGTAGTCACCCAGTCCTACAGTAGTCACCCATCCCTACAGTAGTCACCCATCCCTACAGTAGTCACCCACCCCTACAGTAGTCCCCCATCCCTACAGTAGTCCCCCATCCCTACAGTAGTCCCCCATCCCTACAGTAGTCCCCCATCCCTACAGTAGTCCCCCATCCCTACAGTAGTCCCCCATCCCTACAGTAGTCCTCCAGCCCTACAGTAGTCCCCCATCCCTACAGTAGTCCCCCATCCCTACAGTAGTCCCCCATCCCTACAGTAGTCCCCCATCCCTACAGTAGTCCCCCATCCCTACAGTAGTCACCCATCCCTACAGTAGTCACTCATCCCTACAGTAGTCATCCATCCCTACAGTAGTCATCCATCCCTACAGTAGTCACTCATCCCTACAGTAGTCATCCATCCCTACAGTAGTCCCCCATCCCTACAGTAGTCATCCATCCCTACAGTAGTCATCCATCCCTACAGTAGTCATCCATCCCTACAGTAGTCCCCCATCCCTACAGTAGTCACTCATCCCTACAGTAGTCATCCATCCCTACAGTAGTCACCCATCCCTACAGTAGTCACTCATCCCTACAGTAGTCACCCATCCCTACAGTAGTCCCCCATCCCTACAGTAGTCCCCCATCCCTACAGTAGTCACCCATCCCTACAGTAGTCCCCCATCCCTACAGTAGTCCCCCATCCCTACAGTAGTCCCCCATCCCTACAGTAGTCACCCATCCCTACAGTAGTCCCCCATCCTTACAGTAGTCCCCCATCCCTACAGTAGTCCCCCATCCCTACAGTAGTCACCCATCCCTACAGTAGTCCCCCATCCCTACAGTAGTCCCCCATCCCTACAGTAGTCACCCATCCCTACAGTAGTCACCCATCCCTACAGTAGTCACCCATCCCTACAGTAGTCCTCCATCCCTACAGTAGTCCCCCATCCCTACAGTAGTCACCCATCCCTACAGTAGTCCCCCATCCCTACAGTAGTCCCCCATCCCTACAGTAGTCCTCCAGCCCTACAGTAGTCACCCATCCCTACAGTAGTCCCCCATCCCTACAGTAGTCATCCATCCCTACAGTAGTCACCCATCCCTACAGTAGTCACTCATCCCTACAGTAGTCATCCATCCCTACAGTAGTCACCCATCCCTACAGTAGTCACCCATCCCTACAGTAGTCACTCATCCCTACAGTAGTCATCCATCCCTACAGTAGTCATCCATCCCTACAGTAGTCCCCCATCCCTACAGTAGTCATCCATCCCTACAGTAGTCCCCCATCCCTACAGTAGTCACTCATCCCTACAGTAGTCATCCATCCCTACAGTAGTCCCCCATCCCTACAGTAGTCACTCATCCCTACAGTAGTCATCCATCCCTACAGTAGTCACCCATCCCTACAGTAGTCACTCATCCCTACAGTAGTCATCCATCCCTACAGTAGTCACCCATCCCTACAGTAGTCACCCATCCCTACAGTAGTCACTCATCCCTACAGTAGTCATCCATCCCTACAGTAGTCATCCATCCCTACAGTAGTCCCCCATCCCTACAGTAGTCATCCATCCCTACAGTAGTCCCCCATCCCTACAGTAGTCACTCATCCCTACAGTAGTCATCCATCCCTACAGTAGTCCCCCATCCCTACAGTAGTCACTCATCCCTACAGTAGTCATCCATCCCTACAGTAGTCACCCATCCCTACAGTAGTCACTCATCCCTACAGTAGTCATCCATCCCTACAGTAGTCACCCATCCCTACAGTAGTCACCCATCCCTACAGTAGTCACTCATCCCTACAGTAGTCATCCATCCCTACAGTAGTCACCCATCCCTACAGTAGTCACTCATCCCTACAGTAGTCATCCATCCCTACAGTAGTCACTCATCCCTACAGTAGTCACCCATCCCTACAGTAGTCCCCCATCCCTACAGTAGTCCCCCATCCCTACAGTAGTCACCCATCCCTACAGTAGTCCCCCATCCCTACAGTAGTCCCCCATCCCTACAGTAGTCCCCCATCCCTACAGTAGTCACCCATCCCTACAGTAGTCCCCCATCCTTACAGTAGTCCCCCATCCCTACAGTAGTCCCCCATCCCTACAGTAGTCACCCATCCCTACAGTAGTCCCCCATCCCTACAGTAGTCCCCCATCCCTACAGTAGTCACCCATCCCTACAGTAGTCACCCATCCCTACAGTAGTCACCCATCCCTACAGTAGTCACCCATCCCTACAGTAGTCACCCAGCCCTACAGTAGTCACCCATCCCTACAGTAGTCACCCATCCCTACAGTAGTCATCCATCCCTACAGTAGTCCCCCATCCCTACAGTAGTCCCCCATCCCTACAGTAGTCCCCCATCCCTACAGTAGTCACCCATCCCTACAGTAGTCCCCCATCCCTACAGTAGTCATCCATCCCTACAGTAGTCACCCATCCCTACAGTAGTCATTTTGCCATATAGACAATATATGGAATAACCCCGCCCCCTCCCAAGGATCTGAAGTACATAAGGTGGTCAAATAGGACATGCTGAGCACAAGAGAGTACCAAGGTCCTCTCCCTCAGAGGGGTTACTAAAAAGGTATAAAGGACAGGAAATGGAACAGAAGGACAAACAACTGAGGCAAACTATGCACAGATGGAGATGTTCAGCTCTCACACATGCACTCTCACTCACTCACTCACTCTCTCTCCACCCCTCCCCCCCCCCCCCCCCGCTCTCTCTCTCTCTCTCTCTCTCTCTCTCTCTCTCTCTCTCTCTCTCTCTCACTCACTCACTCACTCACTCACTCACTCACTCACTCACTCACTCACTCACTCACTCACTCACTCACTCACTCACTCACTCACTCACTCACTCACTCACTCACTCACTCACTCACTCACTCACTCACTCACTCACTCATCATTCATTCATTCATTCATTCATTCATTCATTCATTCATTCATATATATATATATACACACACCTATCCAGCTGCAAACCTTTCACCTACCATCTTGTCAATGCATCCTGTATGGATGCAGTGAGGGCATGGCCAAGATGGAGGGAGCCAGTGACGTTAGGGGGAGGTAAGCTTATCACAAACTTCCCTTTTGGGTTAGGCTCTTCTATGCTCTTGCGCTGGAAAAGGGAGACAGTAATGCAACATTGGTTGTCATGGTAATAGACACTATCACATGAGCAACCACCCATGTCACATGACACAAGAGAATGTCCACCTCTTCAGCATCTAGACCCCCTCCAAATATAGCCATACATAATTGCAATCCAAGCACTTAGACTACCCCACAGTTCCCCGAATCTCTTCGGATCTTACCCCATATTCAGGTTTGAAAAATTTCTAAGGGGTGAGATGAGTGGTTACATGCACGCTTCGTTAATAATCACATGATACTAACTTGCTCCTCCCACCAAGGGTACCACGCTGCCTCAACGTACGATGGACTGTACTGCGCAGGTAGTGGTATGCTGACGTCTTGACAAGAGAAATAAGGGCGTGGTCAAGTAGAGGTGGGTTGGGAACGAGAGCGACCCCCTCACCTTTCTTT
The DNA here is from genome assembly GCA_963681505.1 of Eunapius fragilis. NCBI lineage: Eukaryota > Metazoa > Porifera > Demospongiae > Spongillida > Spongillidae > Eunapius > Eunapius fragilis. Next base: position 1,524,312 of record OY811983.1, on the reverse strand, counting down.
TGTCCCGCTGGGGTTGGTATGTTGTATTCGATGACCTGCTTCTCCTTCTGCTTCTCCTTCTTTGAGTCCTTCTTCTGTTGGTAGCAGACAAAGGACATGACACTGCACTGAGCAGTCGCTCTCCCTACCTGCCCCCCCCCCCCCCCCTCGTCGCACGTACCTCTGCTGTTGCTTCCTTCTTCTCTGCTGCTTCTTTCTTAGCCTGGAACTTTGTCAGCTTCGCCTTCTTTTCTTCCTCCTTTTTCAGCTGTTTGGCGGTCTTTGGCGGCTGGTCAGCACTCGTTTGCGTGTCGTCCGCCATATACGCAACTGTCAATCGCCAAACTGGATGTACGTAGGGTTTAACTTTCTTTGTAGATGCGTATAGATCGGCTCTGATTAATGCAACGCAAAGCGCTCTTATCATAACCCTTTACCCGCTCCAGGGGTACACGTGTATGACGTTACGATGACGGGGCCCGGACTTCTCCGTACACGATGCGCAATATATAAAAATGCACAATTGAATCACACATACACCACATAACACAAAAATGCACAAACACACAACAGCACTCAAGAAACAACAGTTCGCTTTGCCCGTTTGACACCAGAATTGCCCTGAAAAGTAGCAGCGTTAGCCTTAAGAGAGATAGTTTTTAAAAAGATTAAGCCAATACCTTCATCTTCTTTCTCTTGTGATTGGGCATGTCATCTCCAGGTTCTATTGCCTGAACTGCTTCAGAAACCACTGTAGCAGTCTTCCTTGTTTTTCTCAGCTTTGTAAGTTTAGCACCACCATCTCCTTCACTACCATCATTACTAGTAGTCTTTTGGGTCTTTGCCTTTTTCAACTTTTGTTTCTTACGTTGGACTCCTTGACATTCTCTGCTCTCTTCCTCTTCCCCAGTCCTATCTGTCTCTACCTCCATACAAACATGCTCGGCAGGCTTCTTTGATCCATCCACCTCCTCCCCAGACTTACTACAGGGTTCCTCGCTTGGCTCTTCCCCTTCCATTGACATGTCTGCCTCGCCCTCAACAGTCGTGGTTACCTTTTGAGGGGCGGCTCTCGACCCACACTCCTTGAAAAGGGTCAGTTCACCTGAATTGTCTTGAAACAAAAGCACCCTAATTGCAACGAGCTTTTCCCCCTGTCCCTTGGGGAAGAAAAGAACTAGGGCTTACATTTTTCCAGCGCTCTCCTGTATCTTTGTCCCGCCATGTGCTTCTGAATGTAAGCCGGCTGCTTCCCGATGAACCGGTTTGTCAGGCAACAGAATAGCTCATGCCTGAGAAGATTGAAAACTGAACACTCACACATACATACAACGTGTACATACTGTACACATTTGCATGCACTGCATTTTTTAATCACACATTACACACCGCTGCTTACTTTCTCTTCGCACTTGGTATTATCAGCGGCTCCAGCTCTTTGTAGTTCAAATCCGCTGCAGTCTTCAGTTTGAGGAACTTCTTGCCGCTCACGTAGGCCTTGACCACTTCCAGTCGAGCAGGCATCTCGTGCCCACTGAGGCGACATCTTATCTAGGCATTACAAATAATGTGGACAACGCTGCATAATCTTTAAGCAGTCATAATGATCTAATGCTTCCGTGCCGTGTCAGTCAATTTAAGACTTTTCTTGCCATAGAATATCCTTACCTTTCCGCCTCCCTCTACCCGAAATAATTCTGGATACTCCTGTAGAAGCTTCTCTAGATCACTTTCCATTTTCGCTTCCGCACGTGGCAATGACGACGATGTGCGAGAATATACGGGCACTCGCGAATTAACAAAAATAAAATAAAAATAGAACACTTGTTTTTGTATTGTTTTTTTTTTTTTTTAAGGAAAAAACTGAAAGCGATAGACCTACAGATACAAGCTGCTGAAGATGATGGACAGCTGGTATCCGGATAGAAGTATTTCAGTTCAAGATGACTATCAAGAATGCGGGAGGCGGAGCTGCGAACAAGCGCCAGAAATTATTCGAAAGAGCAACAAGATAGTTAGACGCAAATACCCCACCGTCGATCCCAGGATAAGAGAGGCAATTTCAGAACCTGCAGAGGAGCAAGAACCAGAGACACCAGACCCGTTCTCGAACAACACTGCGAGCCGACAAACGGAACACACCCCCATTGGCGGGTTCTGCAGATGGCAGGAAAGAGAAAATCTATCAATCTACGCCTCAGCTCCTAAGCAGGACAATTTCTCTGTACATTACAGAGAGGTCTCTGTCAGAGGTGGCAGGCAGTTAGGTGCTAAGGGCTGTCAACGTTTCCAGCACCTTTCTGATGCCAAAGCGTACGCCGAAGCTTACCGCCCTTTCAGTTACACGTCCATCTGCGCAGGGAATGTGCAGCAACAGCATCCTGAAAGATCCACCGCTGAGGTCCAGAAGGAGCCGGAGCTCGAGAAGTGTGTTCCCGTTATTCCTGCGGCTGGCAGTGCTGCAGAGGCGCAGCCCGCTATGTCAAAGGAGAAACAATTAAACGACAGAGAAAGGCGGACCCGGTCCTACCTGCACGAGTTGGCAGTCCGTTTGGGAGTGAGAGAGGCGCTCAGGGACCGCTACTTCACGGCCCCGATCCTACCGTCTCCTCCATCCATCTCCAGGAACAGGCAGATTGACTTTATCCTATACGCACACGGGACCAAGTGAGCTAGCCGTTATATTATAGCTTACATGTATTACACCTACACCGCTTTGAGTAGCTCATTGTAAATGTGTTTGACCTTCTTTACAAAGGGCGGACTCGAACGCCAGCAACGGGAGCACGACCGCCACCGATGCAGATGAAGATTCGGAAGAACAGATATACGTGAGTGCAATGTGAAGTCACCGAAGCGGGAGGGAAGAGAGAGAGAGAGAGAATCGTGTATGAAACATAAAATGAGAATAATTTATGCCTCTCAAATCTAGGGATCCTCGGACAGCAAGCTTTGCAGCTCGGAGCTACCCCCAATAGTGCCCAAGCTAACACACGGTGGCACCGGTGACACGCCTCCACGCGAAAACTCAGATCCTCGACTAGCAGAGCAGCTCCAGCTACCTATGGATGCTCCCGGTACACCGAGGAAGGGGGAGTCGAGCAAGGAGATGATGCTCCTACGCACGGCACAGTCCCTTGGTCTGGTCTCGAGGAAATGGTCGTCTCGGAAACACGACAGGCCTTCAGAAGCGCTCGATCAATCAGCATACGTCAACGTAGGCAAAGGTCCGTCGTGTAATGCAAACAAGCTCTCATTGGATGACGACTCGGCTAGACACGCCCCGCGACACAACAGCAGCGGCGGCATCACCAGGACTCCCGCCATTGGCGATTTCGTGTCCCAAGAGAAACGGGGAAATGCGGATTCGGCTCCACAGGACAGGAAGCCACACAGCGCCTCCCAGTTCACCTCCGTCATGAGGCCCCAGAAGCTCTCGCGGGCACGGAGGAAGCTCACAACTGCTCTGGGAAACGTTAGCATGGGACAGGACAAGCCTCCTCCACAGATAAGTGGCATTCTGGGAATTCAGAGGCATAGACTTATTCCACCATAAAGCTGAGAACAGAAACAATAACATTAAAACGTCCTCCCCTTCCTTCTCCTCCCACCCACCCAATAAAAAAGAGGAGGTAATTGTATAGTGAAGCTGTGTATGATGTGGACACAAGTTCATATCAGGTACCTAATGCCTCTCCTTCCTTCCTCTGGACCTGGACCGACTTCTACTTCTTTTCACTTCCCTTTGCCTCTCTCTGCCATGCCTCTCACCTCTCTTGGACCCATCACCCTCTCTGCCACGATGGTGCCGATTATCTTCGCCTTTCCTTCCACGATCATGTCGACCATCCAGGTCATCATCATCTCTGTGCCTCCTTGGAGGGTCCCGATTCTCCCCACCACCACCACCTCTATCTCTGTCAGGGACTCCTCTTCCCTGCCTGTCTCTGTAATGGCCTCTGCCTTTGTCGTCATCCACCCGGTCCCTCCTACTGTCCTTGTGGTGGTCTGCTTTGGCCTTCCTCTTACCAGCATCCTGTGTTGCCACATCCGAAGGCATGTCGCTGTCACCAAACACCATTTCGTAGCCGTCACCTCTGTCGTTACCTCCCTTCTTGGCCACCAGGCCGTCCCCAGCTGCATCACCTTTCTTGGCACCTTCCTCAGAGAGCTTCCTCCTGTTAACCCCTTTCACCTTTGCCAATGACTGGCTGAAGTCCACGTGGATCCTGCGGTCGTCGATGAGGACATTGTCCATCTTGAAATAAGCTTTTGTGCAGTCCTCTTCGTTCTCAAACTCGATGAACGCGTACTGAAGGGAGTCGCCTGTTTTCTGGTCCCTGATCACCTCACAGCTCACGATGGGGCCGAAGCGAGAGAAGATTATTTCAAGGTCCTCGTCTGTTGTGACGGGGTTAAGCTTGCAGACAAAGAGCACGTTCTCTGGGGGCTTTGCGTCGGCATCAGGGATGTCCCCAACCATTTCCAGGATTTGGGCGTTTGCTTTGCTCTCGCGACTTGATAATATCTCTTTTATCTCCTCTTCTGTTTTGCCCTTGAACTCGTCGATATCTTCGGCGGCACCAATCCTATCGCTCTTCAGCACCTCTGGGGGAGGACTGGGGGAACGCTCTGGAACAGCCAGACCTGCAAATGAAGATAGGCGGTGTTACCCCCGCCAAAGGAGAGGTTTTACCCCCACCAAACTGCACAGATCTATAAAAGTACACCTGCTTCTCTTCAACTAACAAGCACATGTAAATGTAATTTTAATGATGTGGCCGATCACAAGGTAATTGAAAGGGTGGAGTGAAGCAAGGAGTATGTGTTTGAGGGAGAGTGAAGGTGTGCATGTGTGGGCAAAGGGAAGAAGTGCATGTGGGAGAGTGCATATGTGGGGGATAAGGTGAAGGGAAGGAGATGAAGTGTGTGCATGAGACCCTTCTGCACACAATCTGCTGAACCCCTAAAAGTATAACTTCTTACTCACCCTCTGGGTCGTCAAAAGGGTCTTCCAGAACTATCGTATGGTAGATACGAATATCCTGGTAGGGTCGCCCATCCTTGTCGCAGTAAGCTTCGTTTATCGCTGTCAGAACGTCCATTCCCTCGGCCACTTCTCCAAATACAGTATGCTTGCCATTCAAATACTCCTGGTTTTCTCCGGTGGTGATAAAGAATTGGGAACCATGACATCCGCTTCCGTCGCCTGCCATAGACACTGTACCGAACTTGACGTGGTTCAAACGCGGCAATAGTTCCAACTCGAACGTCCGGTATTGTTCTCCCTTAAGCACACCCCATATTGACTGTCCCCCGTTGCCCGAGGAGGCGGGATCGCCGGTCTGGACCAGAAAGTTCCGTTGAACATTGTGAAACAAACAGAAGTTGTAGAATTTTATCTTACAGAGTTTTAGGAAGTTCATGCAACATTTAGGGCGCTCTTCAACAAAAAGGTCTATCACAATATCTCCCTTAGAGGTTTCAATCAGCACTGACATTGTCGCAGCTCCAAATAACGCGCAGCTCGTTATTAAAACATCGTTAATTTTAAAACAATTGAAATCGGTGAAAAATTGAAAGGTCTGCAATTGTAAAAAAACAAAATCCTATTAATAATGAGATAGAAGTGTTCACCATTTCTTTCTGTGGGCATCCAGGCTAACGCCTCCAGGTCCCAGAGCCACCACCAACAGAAGACCACCAATCACAGAGAGGGTCTGGAAGAAATCGTATTTCATGAATTCACGCATGTAGTGATTGGAAGCAACCATCCAGAACGAGTTGAGGAGGAAGTTAAGAACTGTCAGCCAAGCCACGAGGACCAGAGCTGCAAGCTTTGTCTTGAAGCCAATCACCATGGACAACATGAGAACTGTACCCACTACCAGCTCCAACAGACGGAGTACAGAGACCTCAAACGAGAAGAGGGTCATGAACATGAAGACCACCAGCACTCTCCCCACAAGCTGCATGTAGCTCTGCTTCTTGTTGGTATCAACAGTGGGCACTCCGGCAAACATTGTCTTCACATCACCACTGATCTCAGCCAGCAGCAGTAGCAGACCACCTGACAGGGCTATGTTCCTACAGAGCAGGTGGAAAACACTTGTCTAAAAGAAAAATGGCAGCCAAAACAAAAATCACAATACACTGACACAATGCACATACATAAACTATACGCAATACATACCATGAATATATTGTTCTTACCTCATGAAAAACCTAGCGTCCCACAGAACGGTGTACGCAACTGACTAGATGTATGCGTAAAAAAGACAACTGGTGACGTCATCCGGGACTACGTGTTTTTTTTTTTGTTTTTTTTCTCACCTGGGCGACGATGACTCCGAAAAGCATCCCCACAGCCACACGGACCTGTTTTCTTAGTAAGACCATGAAACACCCCACAATCTGGCAGAGCATGTTGGCCAACACGAACAACGCTGCCAGAACAGACCCGCATCTCCAAGTCGAATCGAAGTACTCCCTCTGCTCGTCCCATTGAAACCACATTCGCATGCCATCTTCCAGAAACGTAGCGATGAGAAGAAGTCGAGCTACGTGTGGGAGGTAGTGTTTTGAACGACGCAGGACGGTGTCGGCTACGTCGTCCGCTTGCGACATTACTTGCTGGTATGCCGCCATGGTCTCTTGTTAAGTGTGCTGTTGTGAACCGATTGGGCAGTTCCCGCACGTGAATTGCGGCCGGAGTTTATAAGCAATTATTTATGCTCAGGCGCCAAAGAAATTTTGAAATATACCCCACTCTCTTCAATATTTAGCTCTCAAAAAGCCGTACACGGGCAATTTTGGGGGTTCATTTCTCCATAGCAGTCAATGGGTCAGGAATTAGTTCGTGGTTTGCGGGATGATTCAGGGGCGGATGCAGGGTTTTGGAGCGGGAGGGAGTGAAGTGATTTTGAAGGGACGCGCCCCACCAGCAGTCGCACTTTTTAAGCCACAAAACGCCGCATTATTACGCAGCAACACTAATCTAATGTAAATTACTAATTCCTACCTGTGGTGTGGTCCATCGTTACATGTATAGCGTAAGAAGTCGTGAATTTTTAATAACATAGGTTTTGCGGGGGTGAGGGGGGGGGGGGGGGGGGGGGATACCCTACTCACCCGCCCCTGTGGTTACTCCAAAGACAAGTATGGATCTGTTCAATACCACGCACAGCAAATCTTTTTTTCCCAGCCTGGCTCCAGTAGCACAGCACATTTGACATGATGTAATTAATTTTGAAATATAGCATCCCAGTAATTGATGCATTTGTTTTTGTATAACATTGCTTCAGTGATTGGAGCGCAGTGAAATTACAATTCAATTCAGAGTCTTTCAGACTAATTTCTGTTGTTTAAAATAAAACCCAAGATTACCTTACATGCGCATGCACGTGTAATCGGAACCTACGCGAGTAGGTTCCATATAGGAATCCAACAGTATCATGAATGTCATTAAAAAAACGTCACTCACGTCTAGCGGGACATTTAAGAATCGGGTCACTTCGCTCTTAGTGGCATTCGAGCGATATAAAAAAGGACAACAGTTCTGCGTTGTATTTGTGTCACAAGACGGTGTACTTTTAGAGAACAAAAATACTCGTCCCCATCGTCCGTACCCAGTCCCACCTAAAATTTCTCCTCCGTCGGCTTCTTCTTCTTCTTCTTCCTTCCGGAGAGTATAACTCACGACAGGAACGTTTGTAAAGCACGCCAAGTGTACCAATCGCTTCAGGATGCGTCCGCAGGTTATCTTCGGGGGTCTGTTAGACGCCTAACTGTTCGGGCAATTAACTAAAGCGAATAGTACCTCATTTGGTATTCGGTTAAAAATACCCAATTACATCAGCTAGCTATTTTTAAATGCAATAATAGCCACGTGTCGTGGGCGTGATTCAAATTCTTAATATTCCCGCACGCTGTGGAAGAGGTATACGCACTGAATCCAAGAGCCTTTTCGGGTCCCTACGGCTCCATGTATAAATGTCCAACCATAATGCCAAATGGTTGAGAAACGGAATGGAGCAGCGATAACGTTATAGGAAGGCTCCTGACGAATATTCAAGGTATCATTTTCTGCATGACGCCTGTGCGTTACTCTCAACTCTTATCATTCGTTACGCAGCTTGAAATGAAAGCCAAAACTACCATACACGTAAGTACCCGACACTATCGCATATAATTGTTTTGACCGAATTGATTTCTATACTATAGCTTCTTATATAGCATAACTTTCGAATTCTGTCGGTGGAACTACATACGCGATCAGATACTACGGTATACAGTCTACAGCAGATAATGTGAAGTAAGAGGCTCCAATTAGAATGTGTCCCCCCCACACCACCGCCCTTACAGAAAAAAAAAACCCGGCAACAACTAGCCACTCGTACACCTACAGATATGCCAAACGAGTGCAATACAAGACACGACAAGGTGTCAAGCGCGCTACTGAAAGGACCATCAAAGCGACCACCCCGAATGTGCGTTACACCATGAATGTTGGATCTGGACATAAATTATAGCATGAAAAGTGTATCGCTAAAATATTTTATGCAACAGTTACAGCGGAAGATATTGCAGCTCTCTCCGTGCTGTTGTTTGAAATATGTGCACGCTGTTCGCTGACAACAATTTCGTAATAATGTTAATGTGTATTGTGGTGCATAATTTATATCTAATAGTATCAAAGTTGCTGATGACAACGTCTTGTGGTTTATCTGATAATAGCGTGAGATCAGTGGGTACATGTAATCTTTGTCTGATGTGTTATATGGCTTCACTTGCCAGTGGAGGATTTGTTTCAGGTCCAGGTCCACGAGTGGTTCCATCCATGTCCAGCTGCAGGATTAGCTCCACCTGCTCTACCTGCTATATATCCTGGATATACAGAAGTATATCCTGGTCCAGAATATACAGCAGTATATCCTATACAAGATGACATGCTCCTGGGTTATAAATGAAATACTTGTACTTATTGTTTAAATAGTAATACTGTGTGTTTTAATGGTACACCCACACCTCAAAAAATTGCATGGCCACGAGATTCTAAAATAAAACTGTCATTTGACATTCTTGCTACATGGTTACTTTTCAAGAACTAAATACAATACTAAATCTACCAAAAAATGTAGGAAACAAGTGATAAAAACACTCTCTATGCGAGAAGGTTGGTGGTATATAGGAATCAAAGGCGGTGGTGGTGTAAAAAGCAAGGGAACAAGGATTGTGATTGAAAAGGAAAAATGAAATAGACCTATATTAGCACACACAGTTAAACATGACGACATGCTGCTAATATAGGTCTATTTCTTTTTTCCTTTTCAATCACAATCCTTGTTCCCTTGCTTTTTACACCACCACCGCCTTTGATTCCTATATACCACCAACCTTCTCGCATAGAGAGTGTTTTTATCACTTGTGTCTCCATAAATGTACAGTAACGGCTCGTTTTAAGGTAATTAGCACATCCGCTTTTCAGGAAAAATAACTATGAACTGTAGAAAGTGTTAGCTTTTGTAGCAAACCTATCAATCTGCTTAATGAACTCACTGCTTACATGCCCCTAGATTACATTTTTTTCCTGGAAAAACGGACTCAATGCTAATTACCTTTATAACTTGTAATGTATACTTTGCATGTCTGTATTTTGATAATTATAGATCCGAACCCCTATTCAAGCGGCACATGCAGACTGCCGATATAGATCATTCATTCTATTGAGCACGCGATCCGTTCTGCAGTGCGGAGTTCTCAAGCTTCTTCAGACTTGAGATTTGCAAAACTACTGATGTTAATTATTCAAACGCTTTCAAAACTATAGCCACGCGATTCGTACTGCAATGTCGGACTGTATTTATACTTATATCTCACATGGTCCAAAAGAATCCTAACTATATACAACAAAGCTTGTCAGTGCAATTGTGAATCGAATTGAGTCACATGCATGACTGATGCACCAAAAGCTATGGTAAAAAAACCAAAGCTAGAAAGCTTGGTAAAAGACTTTTTTTTTTTTCTCAGACGCGGTTGGGAACGAGCTACGATTCCAATTCATGTCATACTGAATTTTAATAAGTCATTGAGTTCGATCCTAGCTAGCTGATTTGACTATATCATATCATTCAGGGGCGGATCCAGGATTTCGGGAGGGGAGGGCTAATAATTATATTCACAAGTGGGGGTGGGTACGGGAGGGGTGTGCCCCTCCTGTGACTGCCAGGCGTGCGGGGTCTGGCAGACAGACCCCCTGGCTTTTCTTGCTTTACTTGGAACACAGCAGCCGCTACCTCGCATAGCGCTCTTTGAACGCTTCATATAGAGCTCTTTCATAGCGTGACTTAATAGCATTCATCTTCTAACTATCCGCCATATTGGTGCTCGGAGAAGTATGGGATTACTTCAGAGAGTCGTTTAAACATATATTAATGTGGTCTAACACATGACTAACATTTGTAAAAATACTTGTGCCCTCGGAGCGCGAGTTATACGTATCAAAAGTACCAAAACTATATTTCCGAGCACCAATATGGCGGACAATAAAGCAATTAACGCAATTAAAGCCCACGCGTCATGTGACCATGAAAGAGCTCTATTGGAATGTGTCAATTAATTTATTCATAGTTAATTATTCATAGCTGGTCGGGGGGGGGGGGGGGGGGGGACTATAGACCCCAAAGACCCCACCCCCCGGGATCCGCCACTGTCATTAATAGAACGAGGGTGGCGTTTGTTGGTTAAAAGTCAGCGTACGGTTGAGAGAACTAAAACTAATTGACGCGGAGCGCATGCACACATGCGTACCAGTATACCACACTCCCGTTTTTTTTCTCCATGCATGCATGTTCTCTTTCGGAATAGGAGCAATTTGAAATGATACCAATATAACTAACAGTGCATCTAGTCTCTGCACATGCATGCGCATTCCGTATTGCCTTGCATAATGCATCCAACAAACTTAATTTTGATCTGAATTCTCCATGTAAACGCACGCTTTTTCCCACATCACCATACAATGATACATGCACCTATGTAGTCTCCGCGTGCTATATATGGCTGTATAGTGAGTAGTAGTTTCAAGGAAAGTGAAACTGTTTTCTTTGTTCTTTTGTTTAATTAATAGTACCCAGTATTTGGAGACCATATCGGTCTGTAATAAAATGCCTGTCAGTTAAAAATAAAAAACCATTGTACGTCACGCACGTAGGCATATACTATAGACTAGGTGTATCATATAGACTAGGTGAGCGGGCCTTGCCGCATTGAGGATGCTATTATAGGTCCCTTTCAACCCCAAATACACAGAAACCCCAAACCAATTTTTGACAAAGGATTTATTTATTTTTAAATGGGTTGTTGAGTCGATTTAGTATTTCCATATAGTGAATCCGGCAGAACTTATTGGCTGATTTAATATTAAAAGTTTGTTTGTTTTTTTTATTATTAATTTTTAGCTGTTCTGGGATAAGGTCTTACTCATGCATGCATGCGGAGGACAATTAAACGGTTTTACTCAGTTCCTTTTTCTGGTCGAAAACCGCACTATAGTTTTTTTATTATTATTTTTTTTTTTTATTGCGGTATTGCACAATCCGCCCGCAGAACTTTTGCACAACTGGTGCATACAATGGCTGTATACCAGCAAGTAATATCGCGAGCGGATGACGTAGCCGACACCGTCCTGCGTCGTTCAAAACACTACCTTCCACACGTAGCTCGACTTCTTCTCATCGCTACGTTTCTGGAAGATGGTATGCGAATGTGGTTTCAATGGGACGAGCAGAGGGAGTACTTCGATTCGACTTGGAGATGCGGGTCTGTTCTGGCAGCGTTGTTCGTGTTGGCCAACATGCTCTGCCAGATTGTAGGGTGTTTCATGGTCTTACTAAGAAAACAGGTCCGTGTGGCCGTGGGGATGCTTTTCGGAGTCATCGTCGCCCAGGTGAGTTAAAGTAACTTAAGAAAAAAACAAAAAACCAAAAAAAAAACAAAAAAAACACGTAGTCCCGGATGACGTCACCAGTTGTCTTTTTACGCATACATCTAGTCAGTTGCGTACACCTTTCTGTGGGACGCTAGGTTTTTCATGAGGTAAGAACAATATATTCATGGTATGTATTGCGTATAGTTTATCTATGTGCATTGTATTAGTGTATTTTCGTTTTGGCTGCCATTTTTCTTTTAGACAAATGTTTTCCACCTGCTCTGTAGGAACATAGCCCTGTCAGGTGGTCTGCTACTGCTGCTGGCTGAGATCAGTGGTGATGTGAAGACAATGTTTGCTGGAGTGCCCACTGTTGATACCAACAAGAAGCAGAGCTACATGCAGCTTGTGGGGAGAGTGCTGGTGGTCTTCATGTTCATGACCCTCTTCTCGTTTGAAGTCTCCATACTCCGTCTGTTGGAGCTGGTAGTGGGGGCAGTTCTCATGTTGTCCATGGTGATAGGCTTCAAGACAAAGCTTGCAGCTCTGGTCCTCGTGGCTTGGCTGACAGTTCTTAACTTCCTCATCAATCCCTTCTGGTGGTTTACACTCCATCCCACCTTCAGAGACATGTTGAAGTACGATTTCTTCCAGACCCTCTCTGTGATCGGTGGCCTTATGTTAGTGGTGGCTTTGGGACCTGGAGGCGTTAGCATTGATGCCCACAGAAAGAAGCAGTGAACATTTCACGGCGTGCCTTATTTGTAACGAGCTGCGCGTTACTGATATAGAAACATTAACTTTTTTGCATTATGGCGGTGCCCTGGTGCAGGTACGGTGTTGGGGACTAGATAACTCGCTTTCAACCAGTTGACTGATCTGGTCCCCGAGACTATTCCTCGCGTGACTCAATCAAGACATTATTGTCCGCCATGTTGGTGTTCCATAAAGTATGGAGCCGCGCATCAACATGCACGGCGGCTAATTAAGGCCCCGCGTCATGTAACTATGAAAGGTACGGTGCTGCCGATCGAGCGTTGGGGTGGGGTATATGGCACCTCTCATTAGAGGCACTGATGCCAGAATCTATTTGAATGATGAAAGTCGACTGGTTGTTGGTCAATTCGCGCATATTAACTACGCGCTTGCGCATTTGATCCTGCGCATGCGCAAGTGTATTTGACCTTCTTTGGGGTATTCCTGGAGCGGTCTGTCCAGTGGTTTTAGGGTGTGGTGATGGCACTCCCTTCGAGCCGTGCCAGAACCAAACCAAGTGAGGAGCCTCTCCACCTACTCTCGTAGATTGGTTCAAGAATAACATACCAGGCCGTACATGCACAGGGAAAAAAAAGCGTCGAATCATATAGAATCATTCAGAAATCTTGGTGTGATTGAACAGAGAATCACGCAAAAATCATACGCTTTATTGATTTTTGTGTGATTCTCTGTTCAATCACACACACTAAATGATTCGACGCTTTTTTTCCCTGTGATATACAATATACAGACTTCCTTGAAGATCGATCACATGCGACGAATCTGTCCACAAATTCGACTGCAAGCCAACTTACAATAGCACACCTACGCCTGCACATTTTGCAATGAATACTTTGGGCCCTCTACAGCCTTGTCAATGTACGTATCATGTTGCCGTGCCAGTCGAACATATAAAATGTCATGTGCTATGGGCGGGGAGTAACCGGTCTCCGGAATCTTAAGGAAATGTGTATCATTTGCCCCGTTTTCTTTTCCTCTTGGTCACACCTGCGTGTACATGTATTTGGTGTTAGTACACATATGAACCTTTGTATTTACAATTCCTGCACTGTAAAAGCCACAGTTGCCATGGTGATTATACATTATTTTTAGCACAAAAAAGTCAAATTCAGCTGCAATTTTAAGTATCTGAAGGACATTAGATATTTAGATTAAATGTCAGCAACCCTTGTTGATTTAAAAGTAGGCCTACACCAGAAATCAAATGAAACCAAAATTAAATAAAGTGTGTAATTTCCATTTACTCAAACAACTGTTGGACGGTGTGATTACTTAGATCTTAAATGGTTTACTAAAGAAGTTCTGAAGTTGAAATCTATGTTTGCCATGGTTACCACTTCTTCTTGTGGGCATCCAGGCTAACACCTCCAGGTCCCAAAGCCACCACTAACAGAAGACCACCGATCACAGAGAGGGTCTGGAAGAAATCGTATTTCATGAAGTCTCGCATGATGCGATTGTATGGGACCATCCAGAACGAGTTGATGAGGAAGTTAAGAACTGTCAGCCAAGCCACGAGGACCAGAGCTGCAAGCTTTGTCTTGAAGCCAATCACCATGGACAACATGAGGACTGTACCCACCACCAGCTCCAACAGACGGAGTACAGAGACCTCAAACGAGAAGAGGGTCATGAACATGAAGACCACCAGCACTCTCCCCACAAGCTGCATGTAGCTCTGCTTCTTGTTGGTATCAACAGTGGGCACTCCGGCAAACATTGTCTTCACATCACCACTGATCTCAGCCAGCAGCAGTAGCAGACCACCTGACAGGGCTATGTTCCTAAGAGCAGGTGGAAAACAGCATTCAATTATGCAAGCATGCAAGTACCTGTGCCACACACACACATACACACATGAACGCACATATTGCCTACCTCATAAAAAACTTGGCATCCCACAGCACAGTGTAGACCAGCGTCTGCATGTAATAATGGCAACAAATGACACACACCCTATACACTAGGCAACATGTTGCCTGCAACTGAAATGAATATCAGTAACGTTCAGTTAGCCGTCAGTAAACTGAACTCACCTAGTAGATGATGGTGCTAACCACAAAGCTACCACGATCTCACCTGTACAACAATGACTCCAAACAGCATCCCTACTGCCACATGGACGTATTTCCTTAGAAGAACCATGAAGCAGCCAACGATTTGCACTACCATGTTTGTTATTACGAACAAGGTAGCCAGAGCAGACCCGCACTGCCACGTCAATTCGATGTAGTCTCTCTGTTCGTTCCATTGTACCCACATCCGAAGGCCATCTTCCAAGAAGGTGGCAATCAGGCACAGGCGGGCAAGATGTGGCAAATAATGCTTTGAGCGACGTAGGACTCCATCAGCCACGTCGTCCGCCTGCGACACCACTTGCTGGTATGCCATTAACCCCCTCGACCCTCTTTTTTTCTCTTTGTTGCACGTTTATAAAGCCGGTCAAATAACACGTGATCAGTCATTATTTTTCGCGGCCGCGCACTGAGCTGGAATGGAGGTGAGGAACAGAAAAACAAAGAAGGAAGGTGCAAACGCGGACGCGACTTTTGTGCCTGAGATCAAGAAGACAGTGTCGTGTTCTTGTCGGGGCATAGCATTCCTCATCGTACTTCTTCTGTACGCCTCCATAATACCACTGATCCGGTACTCTTCGTGGATTCAAAGGGCACTCATATACCAGCATTATATCAACGTGCCTTTTTTTGCGAACTATTCTGACGTCTCTTCGTTCAACATCAGTCACGCCAGAGACTTCCAACTCGAACACGAGGGCGGCGGATGCACGCTGCACGTGTGGCAGGTACCGGCAATGACTTCCTGGAGGGATCGGTCGCCTGTCAGCGAGCGAGAGTACCTGTCGGTGCTCGCAGACGGGAAGCCCGTTATACTTTATCTCCACGGAAACTTCGGCACCAGGGCCACGCACCACCGAGTTGCCATTTATAAGTATTTATCAGAGCAGAGGGGGTATCACGTGATAGCGTTCGACTATCGCGGCTTTGCGGAGTCTAACTGCAACCCCAGCGAACGTGGCGTGATGGAAGATGGCTACCTGGTGTGGAATTGGCTGCGAAAACACGTTCCGAATAACAGGATATTCGTCTGGGGGCACTCCTTGGGTTCCGCAGTGGCTGCCCACTTGACTGAAGAGCTGTGTCGCAAGCAGGACTGTCCGAAAGGAATCATATTGGACGCACCTTTCACGACAATAGCTGAGGCTGGGTATCACCACCCTATAACCATACCCATCTACCCGATTAAATCGTTACTGAAGTCCCTTGTGCTAGACTCGGGCCTGATTGAGAAGTTTGAAACGGTGAATCGCATTCACAATTTGAACTGTCCTCTCCTTATAGCCCATGGTCACAATGACTGGGTCATTCCCTATGAGCTTGGCATGAAGGTGTATCGGGCTGCCATAGAGGGCGCAAAGCTTGACACATCTCAGGTTACCTTTGTAGACTGTGGAAACACTTCCCATAAAACGAACTACCTGAGTGAAAATTTACATAAAGCTTTGGACCACTTCATTGACAAACATTGGACTGCCACCTCGTGAGCAGTCCATCACACACACACACATCTGGCACTATCAATAATAATGTCATGCCTCAGCGTCTTTTCATAAAATGACAATGGAAAAGAATTTAAAAGTCTTATCTACGCATGCAATTAAGTACACACTGATCAGTCTA
This sequence comes from Eunapius fragilis, assembly GCA_963681505.1. Taxonomy (NCBI): domain Eukaryota; kingdom Metazoa; phylum Porifera; class Demospongiae; order Spongillida; family Spongillidae; genus Eunapius; species Eunapius fragilis. The sequence continues at coordinate 1,507,929 of OY811983.1, read as the reverse complement.
TAGTTAAGAATTTTATTGCATTGAGTGGGAGGGGCTCTGGCCATGGTACAGCCATTGTTACACCATGGGCTGAATTTTTAATTATGCATACTTATGTCAATTGCATGCATAAACTTCAATGCTCCTTAATTTATATTTGTGGGTTGGGTCCCTTTTATGTGGCAACGATCTGCTCCCACTTGGTACAGGGACACATTTCTATGATCATGTCATCACCGTACGGTACCTACAATGGCTGGGATAGCTGTTGAAGTCCAGCCAGTGGAAATGAACACCTTTGCTGGACAAATGGTCAACCCAGCCATCAATTGAATAGTATCCTGCATGTGACTTAACTGTGCACAGTACAATGCAGTCATTGAACTTTGGGGGAGAAACAAGACAATGGCAGTCATGTCTTTCTTTTGTCTGCCCTGGACAAGGGGGGTGTGGTCTGCCTAGAAGGCTTCTTCCCACCTTTGCCTTTGTTGGTGCTCTGTGTGAGGGCCTGTGCCCTCAGTTGCTCCATCTCTGCCTCACACTGCGCCAACCTCTCCCTTGCTGAGACCTGCTCCTTCTCTGCCTTCAGTGCCCTCTCTTCCCACTGTCTGCTCAGTTCTTGCTGCTGCCTGGAGTGAGGGGGTGGGGTGGGAAAGGGAGGTGTCTATGACTTTGGGTATGAATACTCCCAGAAGTGTAGTCTACATCAGTTTCTTCTCTGTCTGGTCTAGAGATAGGACTAGTCTCTCCACATCTTTCATGTTTGGACCCCTGCCCTCGGGAATCGCTGGAACACAATAGCAGTCGATGGCATTGTGCTTGCAATGTGCAAAAAATCACCATTACCAGCTTCTGTTGGTAGACCTAACTGAGAGGGGGACGCTGGAGCAGGGGGTGTGGTCTGTTGAGGGGTGTGTGGTCCAACATGATATGATGCAGGAACAGGCCAAAACTAGACAGCTCTCACCTCTTCAATGGCTTTTTGCACTGACTTTGAGTGAATGTTTCCATCAGGTCCCAGCACATCCATACTCTGAGGGAGAGACACAGGTGCCGCCTCCAGCCCTCCTCCCACCGGAGGTTCACTTTTAGTTTCACTCGGTACCTACAAGGATCAAAGATGACGAAAATGAACAGCAGCACTCGCGGCATACCTTATTTCCGTGCTCTAACTCCTCCTCCCTCCTTTTGGCCACCTCTGCCAGGAGAATGTCGGCCAGTGTCACCCATTCGCTGGCTTCGTCACGCAGTCTCTTCAACAGTTTCTGCTCCTCATCAGCGTCTGTGTAACCCTCTTTGATACGAGTGTCCACCAGGCCCCTCACTATCACAACACAGCTCCTGTGAGGGGAGGGGAGGAGGAGATTTGTGGTATGGCATTTCCTTGAACTTCTACTCTGCCCTTATGCCACAAACACCACACATAGGCTTCTTAAATTAATGGTCTTCCTTCCTAGGAATAGTGATAATGATTTCAACCAACAAATGTAAATCAATGTTGACCCAAATAATTATCTTTTTGGTTAAATTCAATGCCAGCATCCCTACATTGCCTGCTGATCATATGCTCCATGTAGCCTGGGGAGGAAGTACCCCCTCCTGTGTCAACTACGGGGTTAGTGAGGTGTTTTAACACAGAGGGGAAGCTTTGTGTGCAATATTATTGTACGTACGTACATTTGCATGCGTAAAAGTGTGTGTGTGTGTAAGTGTGCATGTGTGTGTGAATATAGGCCATGCATGTGAGGAACACGTGTAGACCACATGTGGCTCACGTGCTCAGCTTTGCAGTGAAAGCAGTAAGCCGATCAGATAGGGCTATGTGGGTGACCCTGAGGTCAGCCACTGAGGGAGCACCCTCCTTCCTTCCCTTCCCAGCGTCACTGGCCATCTTTAGCAATAGCTCCACTGTCCATTTCACCAGTGCGTTGTGTATCAGTGATACCTAATCAAGCATGGCATTGAATGAGATGAAGGGTGGGGGTGGGTGGAGGTAATGAGATGAGGGGTGGGGGTGGGGGAGGTAATGGGATGAGGGGTGGGGGTGGGTGGGAGGTAATGAGAATGGATAAAGTAGGTTGTTGTTTTTAAAAAAATGCTATGAAGGTTACCTGTTCCGTGTTATCGTTGTCATGGATGTCCACCATGTGTGACAGAGAACTGTACCACGTTTCAATACCAGCTACCAGCTGTTCTAGAGGTGGACTGGGAGAATAAGCAAGTAAATGTATGCCTAACCTAAGGCCTGTTATGGTATGTCTATCCTACCACACCATCACACCAGGTCCTACCCTGTCATGGTGTGTCTAACCTACCAGGAGGGCCTGTTGTGGTGTGTCTAACCTACCAGGATGCGTGCTGTGAGCTGGTGATGCTGGTCCCCACACACTGATGGATGGCCTTGACCTGGCCTAGCCACTCCTTCAGAGCTGCTCTTAACCTTCGTAACAAGAGAGGGAGAGAGTGAAAAACTGTAGAGAGCACTCATCACACCCACTCCTCATCACTCCTCACCCTCCATTCCTTACCTGTCACACCCACCCTCCAATCCTGAACCATCACACCCTACACCTAATCCACCCCACCCTTCCACTCCTCACCCATCACATTCCACCATCCATTACACACACCCAATGAACTTTCCTCCCAGCAATTCTGCCCACCCACTCATCATACTTGAGCCAGTCAGCTTCAGCCAAATACAGTTTTTCACTGTCCTTGTGGATGGTAAGGTTCAGCTTCGTGTCCCTAAGGAGAGAGAGAGAGGGGGAGAGAGAGAGAGAGAGAGAGAGAGAGAGAGAGAGAGAGAGAGAGAGAGAGAGAGAGAGAGAGAGAGAGAGAGAGAGAGAGAGAGAGAGAGAGAGAGAGAGAGAGAGAGAGAGAGAGAGAGAGAGAGAGAGAGAGAGCGAGAGAGAGAGAGAGAGAGAGAGAGAGAGAGAGAGAGAGAGAGAGCATTCACAATGCTGCAAGCCTGGGGACCCATTGTAACACACCAAGTCTCCAAAGGTGTCATCAGACGGATGAGCCCAGCCGCCACTCCTGTGGGGAGGAGGCAGTGATGCAATATGGGCTGGGGACCAGGAGGACACCCTCCCCTAACACACCATTCTCTCCCGACATCCTTGTGTCCATGGTGGACGTGTAAGCCTCTATGCTTGACACCAGCGACAGCAAGGAGTCATGCTCTGGGCAGTTGGGAGAGTCTGGGGGATGTTTGTGACGCAAGAAGAGCTGAACGGCCATGTCTGTTAGTGTCTGGACCTAAAGGCGACCAAGGAAAGATTAGGAGAGAAGGATGACAATGTACTGAACAGTGAGGTATGTTGTGAAGCCTGCTTAGAGCCTTACCACTAAGTGTACAAGGTATGAAAATTATACTATTGTCACAGCTGAACAAAGAAAACATTCAACTAACAATGTTGCTTAGAAGCTGTTGGCTATGGGAAGACATACAGCGCATGTTGAAACTAATATTATGGGGAGAGGGGGGGCGGTAGTGTTAGAAGTGCTCAGAACAATTACAATTAGTGGAGGAGGAAGTGACAGAAAATACAACCTGCATACATGAGGCATGTGTACACATACATACCCACACACTCCACATACATTTATCCCCATGGCAGATACATACTACACACCCCGTGTGTTTCATGACCACATGTGGGGTGTGTGCTGCATGCAAAGCTGCCCTGTGTGTGTGTGTGTGTGTGTGTGTGTGTGTGTGTGTGTGTGTGGGTGTGTGTGTGTGTGTGTGTGTGGACCCACCAGTGCTCTAAGTCGCTTGAGATCCTCTTGTCGCTCATGGAGCACCTCTCCACTGAACTGTTCCACCCCCTTTGTGAAGGTGTCTTGCCACCCTTTTAGGTCAGACCACAAGCCTTCTATCTGCCCCCTGGTCAAGGACACTGGGGCGTCTTCTCTAGAAGGGAAGTACCAAGGAATGGGGTCCGTGTTCAGGGGTGGTAGAGGGATGAGAGAGGGAAAAGGGAGGGAGGGTGGGGAGGGAGGAGAGGGAGGATTCTTACGGTGTATTACTGAACTGACTGTTCCAGAAGGTTAGTCTCTCCTCCACTCCTCTCACCTACACACACAGACACACACACACACATACACACAGGCACTCTTAAGAACATCACTCTGAATATTTATTCATGTACCTTTTCTGCTATCTCACTCTCCACATGCTGCAATTTCTGGGCCATGCTGGTAACCCTATCTTTCCATTGCTGCATGCAGGAGTGGACGTCCATCACCTAAACATTCACCAACAGACCACCAATGATTAGCACGTGAAGGGGACATGAGCATGCCACATGCTCCGCCCACATGCTCCGCCCACCTGCTTTGTATCTTGGTCGCTGAGGAGAATGGTGAAGTGTGTGGCAAGCTTGGACCACGCCTTCTCCCCTAGTTGAAGCCTCTGAAGGCTCTGCAGGCTAAGTCTCTCAGCCACTGTGTGTGCCAGGCTGTGTGCTGTGTCTTGCCAAAGGACACACTCTGCCATCAGATTAGCTGGAGGAGGGGAGGGGAGGGGAGGGGAGGGGAGGGAGGGGAGGGGAGGGGAGGGGAGGGGAGGGGAGGGAAAGGGGAGGGGAGGGGAGGGGAGGGGAGGATGTATGCACATTATTTAGCCACAAAAAGGAACCTACAGATGTGGGCCTCAAGTCTCTTTCTCTGTAGCTCGTAAAGGTTGTGGTACTCTACCAAGAGGCTGGGCAACAGAGAGCAGGTCATACAAATATGTACACACACACACACACACACACACACACACACACACACACACACACATATGCCAATACACATACACATACACACATACATGACACAATGTAACACACCCACTATTCATATACACATGCATTGTGCCTTACTTTGAGTTCTTTTCAGATTCGGCCAATGCTGAGGACAACTGAAGGAGGAGGTACACCAGGTGCATGGCTACAGGTACACTCTACTGTTCCCCACATGGGTACAGGTACACTCTACTGTTCCCCACATGGGTACAGGTACACTCTACTGTTCCCCACATGGGCACAGGTACACTCTAATGTTCCCCACATGGGTACAGGCACACTCTAATGTTCCCCACATGGGTACAGGCACACTCTACTGTTCCCCACATGGGTACAGGTACACTCTAATGTTCCCCACATGGGTACAGGCATACTCTAATGTTCCCCACATGGGTACAGGCACACTCTAATGTTCCCCACATGGGTACAGGCACACTCTAATGTTCCCCACATGGGTACAGGCACACTCTACTGTTCCCCACATGGGTACAGGTACACTCTAATGTTCCCCACATGGGTACAGGTACACTCTAATGTTCCCCACATGGGTACAGGCATACTCTAATGTTCCCCACATGGGTACAGGTACACTCTAATGTTCCCCACATGGGTACAGGTACACTCTAATGTTCCCCACATGGGTACAGGTACACTCTAATGTTCCCCACATGGGTACAGGTACACTCTAATGTTCCCCACATGGGTACAGGTACACTCTAATGTTCCCCACATGGGTACAGGTACGCTCTAATGTTCCCCACATGGGTACAGGTACACTCTAATGTTCCCCACATGGGTACAGGTACACTCTAATGTTCCCCACATGGGTACAGGTACACTCTAATGTTCCCCACATGGATACAGGTACACTCTAATGTTCCCCACATGGGTACAGGTACACTCTACTGTTCCCCACATGGGTACAGGCACACTCTAATGTTCCCCACATGGGTACAGGTACACTCTACTGTTCCCCACATGGGTACAGGCACACTCTAATGTTCCCCACATGGGTACAGGCACACTCTACTGTTCCCCACATGGGTACAGGCACACTCTAATGTTCCCCACATGGGTACAGGCACACTCTAATGTTCCCCACATGGATACAGGTACGCTCTAATGTTCCCCACATGGGTACAGGTACACTCTACTGTTCCCCACATAGGTACAGGTACACTCTAATGTTCCCCACATGGGTACAGGTACACTCTACTGTTCCCCACATGGGTACAGGCACACTCTAATGTTCCCCACATGGGTACAGGTACACTCTACTGTTCCCCACATGGGTACAGGCACACTCTAATGTTCCCCACATGGGTACAGGCACACTCTACTGTTCCCCACATGGGTACAGGCACACTCTAATGTTCCCCACATGGGTACAGGCACACTCTAATGTTCCCCACATGGATACAGGTACGCTCTAATGTTCCCCACATGGGTACAGGTACACTCTACTGTTCCCCACATAGGTACAGGCACACTCTAATGTTCCCCACATGGGTACAGGCACACTCTAATGTTCCCCACATGGGTACAGGCACACTCTAATGTTCCCCACATGGGTACAGGTACACTCTAATGTTCCCCACATGGGTACAGGCACACTCTAATATTCCCCACATGGGTACAGGTACACTCTAATGTTCCCCACATGGGTACAGGCACACTCTAATGTTCCCCACATGGGTACAGGTACACTCTAATGTTCCCCACATGGGTACAGGCACACTCTAATGTTCCCCACATGGGTACAGGTACACTCTAATGTTCCCCACATGGGTACAGGTACACTCTACTGTTCCCCACATGGGTACAGGTACACTCTAATGTTCCCCACATGGGTACAGGTACACTCTAATGTTCCCCACATGGGTACAGGTACACTCTAATGTTCCCCACATGGGTACAGGCACACTCTAATGTTCCCCACATGGGTACAGGTACACTCTAATGTTCCCCACATGGGTACAGGCACACTCTAATGTTCCCCACATGGGTACAGGTACGCTCTAATGTTCCCCACATGGGTACAGGCACACTCTAATGTTCCCCACATGGGTACAGGTACACACTAATGTTCCCCACATGGGTACAGGTACACTCTACTGTTCCCCACATGGGTACAGGCACACTCTAATGTTCCCCACATGGGTACAGGCACACTCTAATGTTCCCCACATGGGTACAGGCACACTCTAATGTTCCCCACATGGGTACAGGTACACTCTACTGTTCCCCACATGGGTACAGGCACACTCTAATGTTCCCCACATGGGTACAGGCACACTCTAATGTTCCCCACATGGGTACAGGCACACTCTAATGTTCCCCACATGGGTACAGGTACACTCTACTGTTCCCCACATGGGTACAGGTACACTCTAATGTTTCCCACATGGGTACAGGCACACTCTAATGTTCCCCACATGGGTACAGGTACACTCTACTGTTCCCCACATGGGTACAGGCACACTCTAATGTTCCCCACATGGGTACAGGCACACTCTAATGTTCCCCACATGGGTACAGGCACACTCTAATGTTCCCCACATGGGTACAGGTACACTCTACTGTTCCCCACATGGGTACAGGTACACTCTAATGTTTCCCACATGGGTACAGGCACACTCTAATGTTCCCCACATGGGTACAGGCACACTCTAATGTTCCCCACATGGGTACAGGTACACTCTAATGTTTCCCACACGGGTACAGGCACACTCTAATGTTCCCCACATGGGTACAGGCACACTCTAATGTTCCCCACATGGGTACAGGCACACTCTAATGTTCCCCACATGGGTACAGGCACACTCTAATGTTCCCCACATGGGTACAGGTACCCTCTAATGTTCCCCACATGGGTACAGGTACACTCTAATGTTCCCCACATGGGTACAGGCACACTCTAATGTTCCCCACATGGGTACAGGTACGCTCTAATGTTCCCCACATGGGTACAGGCACACTCTAATGTTCCCCACATGGGTACAGGTACACACTAATGTTCCCCACATGGGTACAGGTACACTCTACTGTTCCCCACATGGGTACAGGCACACTCTAATGTTCCCCACATGGGTACAGGCACACTCTAATGTTCCCCACATGGGTACAGGCACACTCTAATGTTCCCCACATGGGTACAGGCACACTCTAATGTTCCCCACATGGGTACAGGTACACTCTACTGTTCCCCACATGGGTACAGGCACACTCTAATGTTCCCCACATGGGTACAGGCACACTCTAATGTTCCCCACATGGGTACAGGCACACTCTAATGTTCCCCACATGGGTACAGGTACACTCTACTGTTCCCCACATGGGTACAGGTACACTCTAATGTTTCCCACATGGGTACAGGCACACTCTAATGTTCCCCACATGGGTACAGGTACACTCTACTGTTCCCCACATGGGTACAGGCACACTCTAATGTTCCCCACATGGGTACAGGCACACTCTAATGTTCCCCACATGGGTACAGGCACACTCTAATGTTCCCCACATGGGTACAGGCACACTCTAATGTTCCCCACATGGGTACAGGTACACTCTACTGTTCCCCACATGGGTACAGGTACACTCTAATGTTTCCCACATGGGTACAGGCACACTCTAATGTTCCCCACATGGGTACAGGTACACTCTACTGTTCCCCACATGGGTACAGGTACACTCTAATGTTTCCCACATGGGTACAGGCACACTCTAATGTTCCCCACATGGGTACAGGCACACTCTAATGTTCCCCACATGGGTACAGGTACACTCTAATGTTTCCCACACGGGTACAGGCACACTCTAATGTTCCCCACATGGGTACAGGCACACTCTAATGTTCCCCACATGGGTACAGGCACACTCTAATGTTCCCCACATGGGTACAGGCACACTCTAATGTTCCCCACATGGGTACAGGTACACTCTAATGTTCCCCACATGGGTACAGGCACACTCTAATGTTCCCCACATGGGTACAGGCACACTCTAATGTTCCCCACATGGGTACAGGTACACTCTAATGTTCCCCACATGGGTACAGGCACACTCTAATGTTCCCTACATGGCTACAGGCACACTCTAATGTTCCCACATGGGTACAGGCACACTCTACTGTTCCCCACATGGGTACAGGCACACTCTAATGTTCCCCACATGGGTACAGGCACACTCTAATGTTCCCCACATGGGTACAGGCACACTCTAATGTTCCCCACATGGGTACAGGCACACTCTAATGTTCCCACATGGGTACAGGCACACTCTACTGTTCCCCACATGGGTACAGGCACACTCTAATGTTCCCCACATGGGTACAGGCACACTCTAATGTTCCCCACATGGGTACAGGCACACTCTAATGTTCCCCACATGGGTACAGGCACACTCTAATGTTCCCCACATGGGTACAGGCACACTCTAATGTTCCCCACATGGGTACAGGCACACTCTAATGTTTCCCACATGGGTACAGGCACACTCTAATGTTCCCCACATGGGTACAGGCACACTCTAATGTTCCCCACATGGGTACAGGCACACTCTAATGTTCCCCACATGGGTACAGGCACACTCTAATGTTCCCCACATGGGTACAGGCACACTCTAATGTTTCCCACATGGGTACAGGCACACTCTAATGTTCCCCACATGGGTACAGGCACACTCTAATGTTCCCCACATGGGTACAGGCACACTCTAATGTTCCCCACATGGGTACAGGCACACTCTAATGTTCCCCACATGGGTACAGGCACACTCTAATGTTCCCCACATGGGTACAGGCACACTCTAATGTTCCCCACATGGGTACAGGTACACTCTAATGTTCCCCACATGGGTACAGGCACACTCTAATGTTCCCCACATGGGTACAGGTACACTCTAATGTTCCCCACATGGGTACAGGCACACTCTAATGTTCCCCACATGGGTACAGGCACACTCTAATGTTCCCCACATGGGTACAGGCACACTCTAATGTTCCCCACATGGGTACAGGTACACTCTAATGTTCCCCACATGGGTACAGGTATGCACTAATACATAGTCTTTGGCTTACATTGGTGTGCACCTCCCTGGACTGCTCTGTGACCTGGAAGTCATGCTCCTTAACAGTGGCTAGCTCTCTGGGCAGTGGAGAAATGATGGCGTAAGAAACAAAGTGAGTGAGTGAAGGGAAGAATGTGAAATGGGATGATGTAGGTGGGAGGATGTAGGTGGGAGGATGTAGGTGGGAGGATGTGGAATGGGAGGATGTGAGATGGGAGGATGTGAGATGGGAGGATCACAAAATAATTGCACCATCTACACTCACTGTGTGAGGGCTGAAATTGTTGATTTGAATTTTTTCAGTTCAGCTGTTAGCCTTTTATCAAGAGCTCTCTGGGCCATTACCTCATCATGCAGACTGGGAGGAAGAGGCGGGGCATAGCCCAATGGATGGAAGGGTGTGGCCCCTTGTGGTAATCATATGTACCTCTTCACTTGTCTAGGGATCCTGTCGATGAGGTTACTGTACCTCTGCCTGATGTTGGCCAACAGCTCACCCCTCTCTACACATTGTACGGTTACCTATGGATGATGAGGTTAGCATCCATCTTAGGGCCTTTGACATATACTGCATCCAACCACACCTCATCACACCCCATCCTCCACTCACCACACCCCACCTCTCTCCCCTCACCATATCCCATCCTCCCCTCACCACACCCACCCTCCCTCCCTCACCACATCCCATCCTCCCCTCCCACCACCCTCTCCCCTCACCACATTTCATCCTCCCTTCACCACACCCACCATCCCTCACCACACCCACCATCCCTCACCACACCCACCATCCCTCACCACATCCCCTTACCACACCCATCCTCCATTTAGCACACCCATCATCCCCACTCCCTCACCACACCATCCTCCATTTAGCACACCCATCTTCCAATCACATCCAGACCACTACATTCATTCTTCACATCCTCCCTCCCTTCTTATACTCATTACTTCCCACACCCACCATCCCTCTCACTACAGCACTCCTGATCATTGATATGCCCACCAGAATGACACAGAACTAATAGACACATCACACAAGCACAAACTGTACACACACACACTCACACACACACACCACATGCATACACACATGCCCACACACACACACACACCACATGCATACACACATGCCCACACACACACACACACCACATGCATACACACATGCCCACACACACACACACCACATGCATACACACATGCCCACACACACACACACACCACATGCATACACACATGCCCACACATACATACAACAGCACAAAATCAGGCTAGCACACCTGTCTGATGATCTCATGGAAGCATATGTTGTAGATCACCTGCTCCTTATGAACCAGGTCCAGCAGGCGATGCATCTTGGTTGCGATAGAAGAGCAGTACAGAGGTGGGTGTGGTCAGTGAGGCTACTCACTTGGCTAGGTCCACAGAGGTCTGAGTCCTCCAAGGTCTCTGGGATACCAGCACTCTTTAATAGCTCATCCATTGTGTGCTGAAACGCACAGCCTCCTGAGGTAGGCTTACTGGACATGAGGTGTGGGTGTGGCTTACCTTGAGGGCGAGTACTTCGTGCCTCCCTGTTGGCCTCCTGTGCAGTGTGGGTGTGTGTGCAGTGCATGTGTGGGTGGGTGTGCAGTGCATGTGTGGTGTGTGTGCAGTGCATGTGTGGGTGTGTGCAGTGCATGTGTGGTGTGGATATGTGCAGTGCATGTGTGGGTGTGTGCAGTGCATGTGTGGGTGTAAGGCAAACAAAAAGTGAATATGCTGCCACGTCTATTGTTGCTTTTCCATGCCTATCCTATGAATATGTTCTTATGCATCAAAAATCAGACACCCATCACAGAGGTGTGGGGTAGATGTACTGAATCTTTAATACATCCAGACAATGGGTACAGTGTAGTTCTTGTGTAAAAAAAAATCCATATACTGGTGGTGAAGTATTAAATCTTATGCAAATAAAGATGTTGACTTTTTATCAAAGCCCTCTAAAATCAACCTATTTTTAAATGTACTATTATCAATACCCACTAAAACACACAATTAAGTTCTAAAACCATCATCTGCTCAGGACAATGGGAAGGGCAGTAGAACATCATAAGGATGGCCCTGACCATGCGTTTAAATGTCTTCCTTATTATAAAGTACTTTACTAATAGTTAATAGTTCATATTTCAAACAAAAATAAAAACAAATCTATTCTGGTATATATTTTAAATATTGACATGTGTATCTAGGGGTGCAGAGGCAAGGTTTTTGTCACGTTGGCTCTATGAGTTGTTGTTAGTCCTATAGCTTGATGCTGTGCTGCTTAAATGGCCGTCTCAGTTTGACTGTGGTCAGGGGCCATCCTTAGGAAGTTCTACTGCCCTTCCCATTGCCCTGATCATATTGTCCCTGATGATGTCTTTAGAACTTTTTAATTGTGCGTTTTATTTATCTAGTGGGTAAATAAGTTGATTTTAGAGGGTTTTGATAAAAGTTAACATCTTTATTTTGCATACAAACAAAATGTAATATTTCACCATAATAATTTTAAAATCATTTGACCCACTGATACAAGTAGGTGTTGCCATGCATACCTGTACCACACAGTGATGATTTACAAGGATGGAAATACAGTCATGTGATGACTTACATGGATGGAAATACAGTCATGTGATGACTTACATGGATGGAAATACAGTCATGTGATGACTTACATGGATGGAAATACAGTCATGTGATGACTTACATGGATGGAAATACAGTCATGTGATGACTTACATGGATGGAAATACAGTCATGTGATGACTTACATGGATGGAAATACAGTCATGTGATGATCATGCTTCTCAGTCTGTAAGGTCTGGGCACTGCAGGATAACGAGAAGATGGGAGGTTTATGAGATGAAAGTAGGTAGGTGTAATGATGTACTTACTCAGCATGAAACTCCAGCCCACATACACCAGGATGCTTGATAATGTGGTATTCTTCTGGGATCAGGGTGGTGGGCAATGAGGCCTGTGTGTGTGTGTGTGTGTGTGTGTGTTTGTGTGTGTGTGTGTGTGTGTGTGTGTGTGTGTGTGTGTGTGTGTGTGTGTGTGTGCGCGCGTGTGTGTGCGTGTGTGTGTGTGCGTGTGTGTATGTGTGCATGTGTGCAAGAGAGTATGATTTGTGGAGTGTGTGCGTGTTTGTGTGTGTGTGTGTGTGTGTGTATAGTGTGAGCATCAGTCATACAGTTTTGCATTGTGCGTGTTTTAATGACTGAGGTGGTGCTGCTGACCTTGGCGTGGTCACTGTCATCATCATCATCACGTGCAGCCTCTGCATCATACAAGAACGATATGTCCTTCCCAGCTCCGCAGATGCAAGGGGTCTGGTCGGTGAGGTGCTTCAGCCTTCTCCACCTCTTGGGGTGGTTCCACACGTTTGCTGGAGGATGCGTGGCGGGCTGCACGCACACAACACAACGCGTAATGAATGCAGGACGATCGGATATATCTTACTGTTGGCGACGTGTCTCTGTTGGAGAACGCGAGGGACCTTCCCTTTAGGGCCGGGTCAGTGCCTGATTGCCTTTTCAAAGACAGGAGCAGCTCCTGTGGAAGGCAGTCGGCTGCAGGGCGCCCGCCTGTTCCAACGGAGCTCTTAGAAGAGTCAATGTAAGGCAGCATGCAGGCCATTCTCTTGTCACTTGCAGCCTGCGTTGTGGGACGAACTTCAGGCAGCGAATGTAAACGATTCTGATTTTCTGCTTGAAGAACTTCCACAATACTGTTCGCTGCCATTGAAATGGTGGTACTAAATAATCAAGCCGCAAGCTTGTATTTCCATAGAAACATGATGCACGTGACCTTTCCCGGGTGAACATTGAAGGATGTCCGAGTTGGACATAGCGAAAAAACGCCTGACGGAGGTATTGAAAGATGGCGCGCAAAAGTACTGGGAGCTTATGAGAAGCTGGTGTAAGAGAAGGGTATGTTAATAAAATAGCGTAAAACCGTTCTATGTCTATTCGCACTTGCTGAACTGGTGGTATCAAGCTTTTTTTTTTTTGACGAAACAGAGATATTACCTTTATTCGAACATGTACACAGATTGCGAAAGAAGAATTTGACACTAAGGCCCGCTTGCTACTGGGAGACGGCAACATCCAGTTGCATAATGAATTCTTGTTTGCCATCTTGGTGAAGTGTCAGCTGGGAATACACACAGGTAAAATCCGATTCGTAAGTTGATCAAGCTTTGAACACCCAAACCGATCATCATCCAGACAGCAAGATGACATGGGGCACCTCCCACGTGCCCCGGTCTGCCAGCAAATCCAACCAAACAAACTCCGTTGCCATGCCCTATGGTGTCATGAACACCTTCCAATACCACACACCTCCCACGGCCCAGCTCCAGGGGAGGGACTTGGACACGATCCTCTTGTGTTCCCACGAGATGTTGCTTCCCGACCTCACAACACTGCACACCAGAATGCTGTTGGGTGCGTGGGAAGGTGGGCTTGAGGGTGTGACCGAAGAGGCAGCCCACCTCCTGCTTCTGGCTCTACAGGTTAGTGACCCTTAGGGAGAGACGATGTATACTTTTTACAGTTTTGCCCTCTTGTTTCAAGTGCTACTTGAAGAACATCATCACCACATGCATTGCGCAGTGCAATACGTGGAGGCTCAGGGGAGGGTACTTCAGGCATGCATTCGGGAAGGGTATGGTGAGTGGGGCTCGTGAGGGGAGGAGTCGTGATGTCGAAGAGGCGGAGCTTGTGGCCAGATGTACACAGAGCCACAGCGTCCCCATCACACTGTTCCATGTCAGAGATGCCTTGCAGGTAAAGGCTTGTGACATCAACTTATGGGTTGTTGTTTTTTATTAAATTTAATATTTTTTTATAAATCCACACTAGATGAATAGATCTGGTTTGCCTGTTCACACTGTGTATGCTTGTAATATGGAGCGGATTCTTGGTGGAATGTGGCACCCAAGTAGGGAGGAAGAGGAACAGCTGAAGGCAGTCAGTGAGTGGAGAAGGACTGCTGAACACCCTATACCGCTCAGCTTGCGTCCTAAAAGATAGTGGAACTTTTTGGGATTTATAATATTTGTCTGTCATTCACGTACGTTTGGTGCGTCCTGCCCTAAATTTCTTCGCGCGCGTAGAACGTGTAATTAGATTACGGTTGTTACTGTGCAATATGGAGTACGAACAAGATGGATCGGAGCTGCCTTTGAAACGCCAGAACAATACTCTTCCTATTTATGGCAACAAAGAAACTATGAACTTGAACTCGATGCTCCTTACTAATATTCGCGCGTCTCCTTACTTCAAAACGGACCTTTTTGAGCTAAAGACCTTCCACGAGGTAGTTGATGAAATCTACTACAAGGTTCGTTCTGTACGCATTGGTGCGCACTCGTTTTAAGCCGAGGTTTCTAATGCGAAGGTTGAGCATTTGGAACCGTGGGAAAAGAACAGTCGAAAGCTCGCTGGACAAGTCGGAATGTGTGCGGGGGTAAGTATGGTCCTCGTCTTTTGGATGGCCAGCAGTTTTTGGCTTTGTTTTTTTATGGGGGGGACCACGATATACAACGACCGCCTTGCATGTAGTTACGGACCCATGCAGGTACAGTGTGGGTGGTTCTGGCACATCCGTTGTGTACACTTCACTCTCTACCGGGTTCTCTGTCTTTTCAGAGCAGGCTGTGCAAGCATTGGCTGTGCCCGTCGAAAACAGTTAACCTTAAGAGATTGTTTGATTGGTAATTTGAATGCGTTGCATGATGGGGAACGTTCCGACTGGGGGCTGTCTGCAGGAAGTTTGTTAATCCCAAGCTTTCCCCCCCCCACCCCCCCCCACATATCCAGGTTAGAGGAGTTGGAGCAGGTGGAATAGTCTCTACAGCGTACTGCATTCTTTATAAACTGTTCACTTTGAAACTAACTCGTAGGCAGCTGAAGACTATGCTGAATCACCATGACTCCCCATACATTAGGGGGATAGGTTTCATGTACATCAGGTGGGAACAGCTAGCACCTCTAACTGTCCATTGAATTTTTTTCTATTCTTCCCCACCATGCCTCCCACTAACACATGGCAACGGTTTCTGCTTCCCTTTCTTTCTTCGTACCATTGTCCCTTCACCCTTTTGTGATCAACTCATTGTACCTTCTGTCCAACACCCCTCTTCTAGATATTGCCAACCACCGTTTGACTTCTGGGATTGGTATGAACCTTACATCAATGATGAAGAGGTGTGCAGGGGATGCATTTGGGGGGAACGTGTGTTTACACCAATATAGGGCATGTGGTGTGTGTATGGACATTTATGTACTAGTGTGTTTGTGACTTTTTTGATGCAGGAGGTGGACTTAAAGGCAGGAGGGGGTTATGTGGTTGCCATGGGCGAGGTGGTACGCACCATGATGACCAAGTTGGACTGGTTTGGCACTCTGTTTCCACGGATACCAGTCAATGTGCAACGAGAACTTGAAGACAAGATCAGGATGGCCAAACTGACGGTGAGGTAAGTAAGGATCTGATTTTATTTGAGGTGGCTAGGCTGTTTTACCTTGTACATGTACTAATGTTTTTGGCCACAGACTAACAGATGGGAGTGCACAGGGTCCATGTGGGGAGGGGCCGCAAGAGGGATATGAGTGGGAAGAAGACAATGGTGTTGATACCCAAGGTGGTTTGGAAGAGGAAGAAGAGAGGGACAATTGGAGAACAAAGAAAACCAGAGAGCTGCCTGACGAGAAATCGAGAGACAAGTCAGATAAGTCGAAGGAGCGATCAAAGGAGAGGTCAAGAGAGAGATCACAGGACAGACACAGGGATCGGTCCAGAGAGAGAGAGAGGCCCCGAGTGCGCGACAGATCCAGGGACAGAGAAAGACAACGGGGCAGATCACAGGAGAGGAAGTCGAGGGAAGGATCTCGGGAGAGACAAACTTCACCAAAGAGGAGGTAAATTAACAACCAATGAAGGAACTGCAATTAATGAAATGGGGTAAATTTTACCAACCCAGGTCACCCAAAGAAGAATCGGATAAGGGGAAGAGGCGTGGCAGCAGATCACGTTCCCGCGAGAGGCACAAGAAGTCACCTAAGCGAAGCAGATCAGTGGAACGAAGGAGGTCACCTTCTCGCGAGAGGAACCACAGATCAACATCGCGGAGAAGGCACTGAACTGACGTCACACACACAACTTCTTATACATGCCAACACACTTTTGTGCATTAAGTATTTGGTTCACAAAGCTTCATAATTTGATGATAACAGTAGGAAAAGGGGGTCTACTGCTTCACAGCATAAACGCGTTGGGGAAAGTGCCTCTCCCGCTTCTGCTGCCTCAATGTCTTTCGGCTGAGCTCAAACTTAGTCAGCGCTCTCCGGATAGCCCTAGTCTTCTTTTCTCTCAAGTCTGTAGGCTTGAACTTCTTTTCCGCGTAGAACTTGCGAAGGTTTTCTCGCTGGGTCTGATTGATGACTGTAAGAACGCGAGCGATTGACTTCCTCACCACTTTGCTGGTTGTGGGAGAACATACGTAAGTCCATAAGAAAGTATCAAAAATAAAACTTACATTTTCGAAAGCTTCGAAGCTGTGCCTCCAGTAACTTTATGAACTCTCAACTGAGAAAGTTCTGTTTTCAATTCCTCTAGTTGCTTTAGGAGGTCATCTTTGGACTTGCCTCTCAACTCGTGGGCCTTCAGCTTGCCCTACTCGCACCCACCAGGAAGGTAAAAAGAAGGATGCGATTTAATCTACTGGTTAGGCTACAGCTTCGCGGTGGTGTGAAATACTATGGATGCCCCTAGATACACCTTGCATCACTTACCATCTTATCACGCTGCTTTAAGTTAAGAAAGAGATAGGTCACGTGCAACCAAACCTTGATAAACCAAACCGCATGCACTTAAATTATTCGTTAATTCATAATGGCGCCTACCAGTAAAGGCGCTTCTTATTCCCTTTACTGGACCCTGTCATACGCAGCTATGGTATTGTCATTAGTACCAGTAGCATTGGGAGGTGGAGAGGCGTGTGTGGAACTCGGATTTTCTTCAAGCCTTCTCTGTGGTTCTTGTGACGAACTAAGACAGTTTTCGCTAAACGCTCTTGAAGACAGCTGCAAGAAGTGCTGTCAAACAGAGGGTTCTAACAGTGTGAGCAAGGTTTGTGATATGTTTATTCATATGGTATGCTGTGTTATATATATTTTTTCATCTCAACAGAAGTACGCAGGCGCTCTAATAGAGGTTTGCGGATGAAAAGTCGGTCGGTATCCTCATCTTCAAGGTCAGACATTCTTATCTTTTACTTGTAGCACGCTTACTCAAACTCATGGATGCAGCTTTCATACAAGGAGATAAGTCGAAGCTGTTTCCCAACTTGGAGATCAAGTACAAGAAGGGAGCTGATCCGTTCCTAAGCCTCCTCGATGAAAGCAGAACTGTTGTTGACACGCTAGCGTAAGTCCTTCCACAGTAGCGATGTGTTAGCCACGTTACATCTTACAAGGGTGGTTGCAACGCGCTTTTTGTTTACAGGAGAAAATCCATTTTACAATTTTGTTAGAAACATGGGCTCATGCTAAGGTAGTATAATAACACACAATGTAGCCATCACAGAAATATTTTTCCATAGTGCTTTGTGTGTAATTGGAATGTTGTCACAAAAGGCTGGGTGTGAAAATCATGACACATGCCCAAAATATAAACCAAACTTCCAAACTCTTGCATTACTCTGTATTTTACCTGTTTTTGTACTGCTGGAATCATCATGAAGGTGCTGTCATGGTTTTAGTGAGTGCTAACTGTTCCTCTCAGTATGTGGCTTTTCTTTCAGTCTATAGTATGTTTTGGGTGATGTATTTATTAGTAAAGTTTAAGCAATGGTAGGAACACACACTCCATAGCAGCACCATAATTATTGTCACAGTTCTGATACCTACAACACAGCACACACAAAAAAAAAATGCCGTTCAGTCTTTCAAGGGAATCTAGTTACGTTAAATGTTACTGGCTCATAGTACAAGTCCTTTTATGATCGGGCCAAGATAAGTAAGTCTTAAATCCTTTTGATTGATGCCCGTAAAACAAGCCGTGCTAGTGGACCTATCCATTACATTCCGCACAGTACATCGAACTTGCTAAGAAAGCTAAAAAGTACAAGTTTTTAGCTTGAACGGCAAATAGCTGTTTTAATGGCTACATGGAGTGTGTGCCACCAAAGCTAAGGTGATCAATGTCTTACAGCCTTACAACATACATTTGGCTGTAGCCACATGACATTGATGCCTATAAGTCTGGACTGGTAAGATGAGCTTTATTGGTTGACCAGTGGTACAATTGTGTTGTTCAAAGTGACATAGAAGAGTCATTTTCATGGCTCGGCCTTCTTTACCTTGTTCAGTGCCACAACTAGTGTATACATAGGGTACTACGAAAAAAAGTGCATGTAAATACTCAAGTTGTGGCAACCAGGTACAGAAGGCCGAGCAAACCTTATTGTGGTCCTGAAAAGGACTTGATTCCCTGCGTCGCTTTGAAAACAACTTGGTCGTACCACTGGTTGGCAACCAATACACCTATCTCGTATTGAGACATGAAGTCGGCTACATCAGTAAGCTTGTACCTCAGCAACCTGTACGCTCTTTAAAAAGACAACTGTTAGCTATCGATCGTCTTTAGTGGCAAGCACTAGTCCCTAAAAAAACAGCAATCTGCCATTCGTGTCAAAGCCTTTAATGTCTATTGTCCTGAGTGGCCACCCGGGGGTACAATTGGACACCCGGGTGGACAGCAAAAAAAGTTTTTGCCGTTCGGTCGTGGAAGGGACCTAGTGGCATTTAACGGTACCGGCTTATAGAACAAGCCTTTCTAGGATCGGGCCGAGATAAGTAAGGCTTTAATCCTTTCGATACCCGTAAAACGAGCCGTGCTAGCGGACCTATCCATTACGGTCCGTGCGGTACGTACATATCGTATACGAGCTACGTAAGGTAAGTTTTTTTTGCCAACGTTCATACAGATAGTAAAATAGCTGTTTCTCTGGACTACTGTTTGTCAACAAAAGGTGATAGAGAGCTTTCAGCTGTCTGTTTAGGCCTATGTTTAAAAGGTCATGTACGAGAATGTAGTCTATACGCGTACATGTTCTTTTAAACATAGGCCTACTAGTAAACAGACAGCTGAAAGCTCTCAATCACTTTTAGTTCACAAACACTAGTCCAG
This sequence comes from Eunapius fragilis, assembly GCA_963681505.1. Classification (NCBI taxonomy): domain Eukaryota; kingdom Metazoa; phylum Porifera; class Demospongiae; order Spongillida; family Spongillidae; genus Eunapius; species Eunapius fragilis. The sequence continues at coordinate 1,487,869 of OY811983.1, read as the reverse complement.
AGAAACAGCTATTTTACTATCTGTATGAACGTTGGCAAAAAAAACTTACCTTACGTAGCTCGTATACGATATGTACGTACCGCACGGACCGTAATGGATAGGTCTGCTAGCACGGCTCGTTTTACGGGTATTGAAAGGATTAAAGCCTTACTTATCTCGGCCCGATCCTAGAAAGGCTTGTTCTATAAGCCGGTACCGTTAAATGCCACTAGGTCCCTTCCACGACCGAACGGCAAAAACTTTTTTTGCTGTCCACCCGGGTGGCCACTCAGGACAATAGACATTAAGCGTAGCATGTTAGCTAACTATGTACCTGACCATGCAGAACATATCCACTTGCATGGCTTGTTTTTCAAAGGATTATTTATCTCGGCTCGATCCTAAAAAGACTTATACTACGTGTCTATATCATTTAATGTACCCTTAAATGAGCAGTGATAAAAACTTTTTTTTGCTGTACACACCCTGCGTATATACAATTGTACCTGTGGAGTGAAAAGGGAAGAGAGGGGTGGGGGGATTGTTCTGTTATGTCAACACATTCTTGATGTGTAATCATAAGCAGAGGGTGGAGTTGGTGGGGAGGGGGGCTAGTGCTTGTAAGGGCTGTGTGTGGGTTCTGTGAATACTTTAGCAAGCTTGTCAACACTTAATTACCAGCAGTTGAAATTCACAGTGCACCCATGCGTGGTGAATATAAACAAATGTTTAATGCTTGTTGTCCTGAAGTCATCATTGTGGGGGGGGGGGGAACGTTTTTGCCATTCGGACATTTATATGAAACCTAGTTATAATGGTACATTGTGCAAGTCTATTCAGAGAAAAATCCTTTTGTGTAAGCTGCGTCCATTAAGCTCCACACGCAGTAAACAACATGATGAGCTCCTTAATATCAAAAGGAATTAAGCCTTACTTTTCTTGGCCCAATCCTAAAAGGACTGGTACTACTATGTGTGCCTGTGCTGTTAAATGTAACTAGGTTCTTTCAATGACCGTACTGCAAAAACTGGGGGTGCAAACGGTCAGGACAAAAGACATTATAGGCTCATAAGTAACATCTTCCCTTCTTTGTTAACTTTAGAACCAAAGAACAAAAGGTCTATAGTTCACAATGGGTCAACCACAGGGGCCATACACTTCATTGATGGTTGCTCATTGCATGCCCCTTGTGTTTGTGGGTGATAATTATTGGGTGATGATAAATTATAGCACATTGGTGGTGTATAGTGTATCTCTTTCTATGTGTGAAGCTATGAGGTTCTGTTTCATGTATGTATTCCTTGCAGTTATGTTAATGGCCTCGCGTTTCAACTCATATCAGAGCATTATTCTTTTCACCTGCGTTGTTTTTGGGCTTGTGTATAACCTAGCATGTAGCACCTTATTTGGTCATGCTATCAGATGTTGCCTAGTAAGCAATTTTACTACACCCTGCCTTGTTGTTAATCATACCTGCTACAGGATCGACAAATGGGATACCGACACACTGGTGGAATTTCTTTCAGAGCGGCTTTCATCATAGTCACATTGAATTATCATATGTTGTGGGATTGTGTATTGACAGTGTTGCCTCAAACTGCCAAACAGGCAGAGGGCCATGCTAGAGTGTTTATACAATTACCCACCCCTATTATCAAAACACAATGATATAATTTGTGGTCAGGTTCAATGGTTATCGATCTGTGCGGTGGCTACACTGGCACATGGTAATGGTAAAGACACAGAAATGGTGGGTTACAACATTGCACAAGTTGCCTTGCTATGCTGGGCACGGCTCACTGCTACACTGTTCATACATACAAGGTGTAGTATCACCAACAGCGTTCACACATAAGAAGTCCATTCGTTCTTATGTGTATCGTAGCACTCAATTGAGTTGAGGAAGTTGTCACCTGTGTAACCACCAACAACGAACAAAAGCCCGTTGAAAACGATGGCCGCTGGACTGGAGCGACCCAGCGACATAGGGGAGCACTGCGTCCACTTGTTCTCCTCAGGGTCATACACTTCAACAGAAGTGAGCACCTGTCTCCCGTCATAACCACCGATGACGTAGATCTTGTTACCGCACGTAACCGCTGCTGCGTTTCTACGTGTGGTAGCAAGTGACGCGACGGGTTGCCATGAATTAGTAAGAGGTGCGTAGCACTCGACCGTGCTCACACACCGCCACCCGTAAGTCGCCCCGCCAATGGCGTAGAGTTTTCCGGAGCAGGATGCAACAACCAGGTCGCTTCTCGCCGTGGGCATGGAAGCGATGAGTTGCCAGTGTTCTGCCTTCGGGTCTAACACTTCGACCGACTTGAGCAAGGACGAATAATGCGAGCCACCAACAGCGTAGACCTTGCCGTCCAGCTCCGCCGCCGCAAAACAACTCCTTGGAGTGTGCATGTCCGTCTTTGTCTTTTCCCACTGGTTTTTCTTGGCGTTGAAGCGTTCCAACGACGCGAGCTCGTGCCTACCATCCGACCCACCGATAGCGTACATGTTTTCCTTAACACCAACGGTGGCGAAACGCGCCCTGGTTGTCTTCAATGCTCCAAACTGCTCCCAGACGTTTCTACTCACGTTGAAAGACTCCACCGACGCCGTACATCCGTCACGGTTATAGCCCCCAACAGCAAGAAAGCCTTTTTCCGTTTGTACAACGGCGAACCCAGCTCTCGGGTACGACATCTGAGCGTAGAGCGCAGCGCCATTCAGGGGGACACCGGTCGTGGGACTTGTAGGTAGATATGCGGAGTCCTGCCCGGAGATATGCAGAACGATGTTGCACCCGAAGTACACTTTATCTCGCTCAGCCACACACAGGCAGTTTAGAGCAGACAGCGAGTCGCCAGCGAACCTCGTCGCTAGACGACCGATAAACCTTGCAGGTGGATTCGGCGTCCGAAACAAGAGCAAGGGACAGATTTGGTTTCATTACAAGGCGGTAGACGGCTTCACCCGGGTACCTGTCATAGCCGTCCAGCAAACGCAAGATCTTTTCTGACAAATCATACAGGAAGTCTGAATCAGTTCCGTCTTCAAAAACCTGCTCAAAAGAGACGTCCACCATGATCTGTATCCTTGGAAGTAGGAGAAACTCTTTGCAGTTATAGAGGTCTGTGCTTCCGTTCTTCAGACGAAAGTCGGTCTTCGCTGGGTCCCTGGAAAGTCTACGGGATCCCGCCAGGAGACGCTGGGGGCAGCTTCCAATATCGATGCTAGCTTCTCCCGAGCAATCGTGAGTGAGCGCCATAGACATCATCGCAAAACATTAGGGCATGTGTTCTGCGCGACAATTTGGGTGACCTTTACTTATAGACATATTTGGCGGTGTTCTGATTGGCCACTTGATTTTAGGGAAGGCGGGGGGACAGCGCGGGAACTATTTGTCAATTAAATTCATAGGCAAAAATGGCGTAAGCAAGATTGGATTCAACGTTCTAACAATACACCTGTGGATTATAGCTGTAGTTTTCTGATGAGGTATGTCTAATTTAGTATTCGCCGATGAAGGGATAAACAGGTAATAATACACAAGTTTCGTCTTGCCGACCATGTCGTAAACATGGGTCCGCGAGAGTAAAACGGGTTTTGATTATGTACTATGGCACGGTGTCCACGTCACGTCCGTAGTTTAATTTAATTAGTTTATTGAATATCTATAATTTGTCATGTCAAAAGGGATGGCTTTCATGTTGCCATGCTTGCCTCCTCCCCATCTCTCACTCATTCCTTTTCCTTCGCCAACCCTTCTTCCTTGTTCGCCATTCCCGTCCCCCACCTTGTTCTTCCATTCCCCTCCCTCACCCTTATTCTTCCATTCCCCTCCCCCACCCTTGTTCTTCCATTCCCCTCCTCACCCTTGTTCTTCCATTCCCCTCCCCCACCCTTGTTCTTCCATTCCCCTCCCTCCACCCTTATTCTTCCATTCCCCTCCCCCACCCTTGTTCTTCCATTCCCCTCCCCCACCCTTATTCTTCCATTCCCCTCCCTCACCCTTGTTCTTCCATTCCCCTCCCTCCACCCTTATTCTTCCTTGTTCTTCCATTCCCCTCCCCCTCTCTTGAACTATCCCATCTTTTCAGTCTTACAGATGTGCACACATGTATTAGACAATGCTCGGTCATTGATAACATTAATAATACATAGTGCAATGGAGCCATATGTGTCTGTGTGCTATGCACATTCACACCTATGGTTTAGCATGTTAGAATGTGTGTGGGAGGATGAGTATGTGAGCGTTAGGAGCAGCATGTGTATGGGCCATGGAGGAAATTGAATGCATGAGTGCTGGAGGTAATGAAGTGTAGTCATGTGTTATGAGGAGAAACAGAATATGTGATCACCAGAGTTGTGCATGTGATCATCAGGGTATGTGCATGTGATCGTAAGGGTATGTGCATGTGATCGTAAGGGTATGTGTATGTGATCGTAAGGGCATGTGCATGCGATCATCTGGAGAGGGAGGTGAGGAGGTGGTCTTCACCTGGAGAAGACAGTGAGGAGGTGGTCTTCACCTGGAGAGGGAGGTGAGGAGGTGGTCTTCACCTGGAGAGGGAGGTGAGGAGGTGGTCTTCACCTGGAGAGGGACAAGATGTTGTTTGTGTACCTGCTGCAAGGTATGGTGTTGTGTGAAGAAGTAGTCGGTTTAACAATATTCATGGTTCATCAGCCTCGAGGTCATGAGATAACATGTGATAGAGAGGCGGATGACTAGGCACATGGGAAGGGTGATGGAGAAGGATGAGGTGGATATAAGACACCAGGCAATTCGATAATGGAACATTCTAGGGCTGTTGTAATTATGGATTATGTTTGTACTCCTTTCACTTAACATACACCACACAACACACACACACACACACACACACACACACACACACACACACACACACACACATACGTGGGCAATACAAAGTGCTAACCCCATAATTACTAACTCCATATGAGATTAGGTATGTTTGGTCTTCCTGCCTGACCACACTTCTTTGCCACTTGAAAAGAGTGCAAGCATATAGACTAGAAGGTGGCTGATGTCTAGTCTGTAAACCTAAACAGTTGGGATCAGACCACAGGCCACTGGGGTGAGAATCTCATTGATTCTTTGATGGCCTTAACATTTCGGCAGTTTGCAATGTAGGTTCCCCCCCCCCCCCCCCCCCTCTCAAAAGAGAAAAATTTAGATATAAAAAAAGAGGTGTGGCTTTCAATTTAACTTGGCCCCTGCCCAGCTATGCATTGTGCTGTACTAAATTGCTGTGTTTGTTGGGTCTAGCAGGCAGTGACATGCACACAGGGGGGTCTAGCAGGCAGTGACATGCACACAGGGGGGTCTAGCAGGCAGTGACATGCACACAGGGGGGTCTAGCAGGCAGTGACATGCACACAGGGGGGTCTAGCAGGCAGTGACATGCACACAGGGGGGTCTAGCAGGCAGTGATATGCACACAGGGGGGTCTAGCAGGCAGTGACATGCACACAGAGGGGGTTTAGCAGGCAGTGACATGCACACAGAGGGGGTCTAGCAGGCAGTGACATGCACACAGGGGGGTCTAGCAGGCAGTGACATGCACACAGGGGGGTCTAGCAGGCAGTGACATGCACACAGGGGGGTCTAGCAGGCAGTGACATGCACACGGGGGTCTAGCAGGCAGTGACATGCACACAGGGGGGTCTAGCAGGCAGTGATATGCACACAGGGGGGTCTAGCAGGCAGTGACATGCACACAGAGGGGGTCTAGCAGGCAGTGATATGCACACAGGGGGGTCTAGCAGGCAGTGATATGCACACAGGGGGGTCTAGCAGGCAGTGACATGCACACAGGGGGGTTAGCAGGCAGTGACATACACACAGGGGGGTCTAGCAGGCAGTGACATGCACACAGGGGGGTCTAGCAGGCAGTGACATGCACACAAGGGGACATGTGGCATCAATATTACCAAATGCAGTTACGTGTCACTTAGGGAGGGGCTGCTTGGGGGGGGGGGGGGGGGGGGACAGTGGCATATTCAGATAGGGTGCTCCGGATGCTTGAGTACCCTCCTCAGCCAAAACTGCAACCATTAATTATTAACGATAACTTATTTGCTGTGTGCCAAACAAAGGACCCCCACTTTTTGTATCGAACCTGAAGCGGACTGCACACCCCCCTCCCCCCCCACTTTTTGTATCGGGCGTGACCGGAAGCCCCCCCCCTCCCCCTCGCTGAAATCCTGGATACGCCACTGGGGGGGGGGGGACACTTTAGCATGCACCTCAAATGACAGAAAATGCTGTATAATGATCTCACCTTCACACTTGGCACCTCCCATCTGTAGTGTCTGTCTGGAACACAGACAAATAGGATTAGTGTATCCATACAGTGTTTTGTTCAGGACTATTCAACAGGGCTTGTTATTCAATTATATTTGACAATGCATGTGCCATGGATTCATTTGTGTGTCAGTCAGGTTGGTGTATTGGGGAAGGAGGGTTAGGTTGGTGTGGTGGGGAGGATGGAAGGAGGGGTAGGTTGGTATAGTGGGGAGGAGGAGGTTGGTACACACACACACACACACACACACAGGCATACACACACACTGTCGTCATGCCAACCAGGACCATTCAAGCTGGAGTAGTGGGATGGAACCACTCTCACCTCCATACCTTGCACATCCCTCCATCATACCAGGGGCTTCTAAAGGATTGGCTGGCACACACATGCCCTTTATATCTAGCAAAGTAACACCTCACACACTGTGCAGTGCCATCTCTTCCCATCAGTGCCTCCTCATCCCCATCCCTTCTCACCAGTGCCTCCTCATCCCCATCCCTTCTCACCAGTGCCTCCTCATCCCCATCCCTCTCGCCAGTGCCTCCTCATCCCCATCCCTTCTCATCAGTGCCTCCTCATCCCCATCCCTTCTCACTAGTATCTCCTCATCCCCATCCCTTCTCACCAGTGCCTCCTCATCCCCATCCTTCTCACCAGTGCCTCCTCATCCCCATCCCTCTCACCATTGCCTCTCATCCCCATCCCTTCTCACCAGTGCCTCCTCATCCCCATCCCTCTCATCAGTGCCTCATCCCCATCCCTTTCAGTTCCCCGGCACTAATGCCAAAAGTAGCAGCCAAGGGTACACACACACATATATGTTGGCACTTCTGAGTAGGTTTATGGCCGAACATTGGGCCATCATGGCATTGCACATATGTATGCACGTTGCATGTATGCATGTATGTATATAAGTTGGAAGCCTTTGGCTTAAGTTTGCAATAGAGCATGCAGTGGACACCACTGAGCCATATGCTGTGGTCATATGGGATGTCTGTACACAACATACATGTAACCACCTGTCTGATAGTGATCACATGTGGTACCTGTGGGTAACCAACCATCTGGCAAACAACTGGAATTATGCCTAAAAGGCGACCATACACTAGGCAACAATGCTCAATGCTGCCTGCACAACTCAATGAACCAATTATATCTTCAGTAAAACATTAGTTTACTGATATTTTACTAGAAATTTACAAATATTCTTAAGGCGACCATACACTAGGCAACATGTTGCGTGCAGCACAATGAATCTCTAGTAAAATATCAGTAAACTAATGTTTTACTGAAAATATAATTGGATTCATTGAGTTGCATTCAACATTGTTGCCAAGTGTATGGTCGCCTTTACTGAAGGTGTGCTGCGTGCACACACACACACACACACACACATACACAGGAATCATCAGGCTATACATCCTGCCAAACCAAACCAGAGGGGAAAGAATACATATGGGAGGAGGAAAAGTGGGAGGGTGAGGATGGGAGGAGGAAAGGTGGGAGGGTGAGGATGGGAGGAGAAAAGGTGGGAGGGTGAGGATGGGAGGAGGAAAGGTGGGATGGTGAGGATGGGAGGAGGAAAGGTGGGATAGTAGGAATGGGAGCAGGAAAGGAGGGATGGTGAGGATGGGAGCAGGAAAGGTGGGATGGCGATCCAGGTCCCACACTTATTTTCTGAACGTTGATCCGCAGCTAATATGACGTATTAGGCAAGTCATCTTTTTTTTCATGCTCGCGGCTGTTTCAGTCATTGGGTAACAGGACTCTCTTTTCACCAGGGACGTGTAATCAGATCACGTATAATTAGAATTACGGTATTTCCTATTCATGTTGGACACAAAAAGCTAACAAACGCGGCGACTGTTACAGTGTCACTGTATTCACTTCTTTTTATATAGGATTTTATAATTGAAATAGGTTGAGCACACACCCTACTTCGTACAACATCTATGACGTGAACCAGCGCTCGCCGCGCATCCAATGGCACTCTTGTGGCGGGAAATTGTATCGGCGTCTTTGTGCTCGTATTGTACGAAATCGCGCTTATAAAAATGGTTACTACTAGTATTTGTGGAGATTAACAAGCTAGGCCAGGTAAGTGATATGCATTTTATTACACTGAACAAAAACAGTGATGAATATTTAGCCAATCGACACCCCGTCTGTGTGTAAATAGGAAGACATTTGTAGAATTTGCGGGTGCAAAGCTTTCAAAGATAACAAGAAAGCAAAGGTCACGTACCAATGCACCTCATGCAGTGTAGCAAATCCAAGGCCATCACTACCATCTACCAACGTCTAACACTGGTGAGAGCAAATGCTCAAGCTTTACTTTCACTTTCAGGCTTTTTCATATCTGAGGGTGGAGTTTAACTTTGATTTTTGCATGTTTTTCAAACGGCAATATCTGAAAACAACATTTCATAGTACTCCTACGAAAAAGGGTATTTATAAGCGTTCGCGGTTTGGCGAACACGTTTTGTATATTTCATGCAGTATCCATTCTTATATAGTGATAAAAACATTCTCTATACGAGAAGGTTGGTGGTATATAGGAATCAAAGGCGATGGTGGTGTAAAAAGCAAGGGAACAAGGCTTGTGATTGAAAAGGAATAATGAAACAGATCTATATTAGCATACACATGTACAGACAACATGCGGCTAATATAGCCAGACAGGGTATGGCAGGTGGTCATCGTTCCGATCAGATACACTATCTGATCAGAGCATATCCAGAAGGTGCATGGCCTAACTAATAGTAATACTAGAATACAACTCTCCTTTTAAAAATCGCGCACCGTTGTATGGACCACACTTAAACTGTTTGTTTGCCAACTGCTTTAGTTTGGTCCTCTGCATGGACTGGAGGAAACCCATCTATCTGTAATGATTGTTTTATTATGCAGACTGCATGCATGTGTACGAGTGGCTAGCTGCATGAGCTGTTGCCGGGTTCTGTTCCTGTAGGCAGGTGGTCATCGTTCCGATCAGATACACTATCCATATCCAGTAAGTGGTTTGTAGCCGAAAAATATAGGAAAGAAGTTTATTACCGGGCCGGCCGCGCGATGTTGCGGGAGTAGGCCGGACATTAGCACTTTTTCTTAACATCATGGTGTCATTAATTGCAGGATTGACATTTTTTAATGCATTAAAAAATTTATTAGAATTTTTTTTCTTTCCACTATAAATCAAGAGATAAACAAAAACTTGTACAATACAGATAAACAAGCACATAACGTTAAATTACCTACCACCTAGACTAAATAATATATCAGTAGCCGGTGTCTGAGATGGCCCTGGACAGCAGAGCCCTCACATTTGCCCTAACAAGGGTCATGCTCAACCTTTGATTTAATGCATGTATTTTTTAAGTTTCACCTTGATGGGCTGGCAATATTATCGAATTGTCATGGATCGCATGCGCTCCAGTGTACGTTTCCCTTCAATACCAGTTTTGCTTAGGCGATACAGACTAGCGTATCCTTCCTCTAGCAGTACCACCTCCTCACGTATTTACATTTCTGTGGAAGTTTACAATACAGCGCGTGGGAGGTTTATTATTGTTTTTTTGACAGGGCTTCGTTGAAGGAAGTAATGTGGTTCTAATGAGAGCACATTTCTGTTGGTGATTTTGCGACGGCCGGCACAGAAATGGCTGATTCTATGGAATCAGTTTCTTCCGACACAAGGTACGGGCTAGCGCCGCCACATGTATAGTGATTGCAGTGAAGACGAAACATCACACACAGAAACAACGCCCTCGAGGCGAGCAGGTCCTTACAACCGATGGAAGGGTTTGGAAACACCTACTATGTGTCTTCCCTTAACTACGGGTCCGTGGAAGATGGCGCATTGTATCAACCTACACTGGAGCAGAAGCTTAAGAAGCAATACTGGAAGACGAAACAGGCTATGATTCAAAAGCTGGGCAAGAGCCAAGACGAGTTTGTCGTCGCGGGAGATGCCGAAATTGATACAAAACTAGAGGTAAATGCATCAACGGTAACGCCTGACTTTGGATGCGGGTAGTTGGGTGACGTTAATTCATTGGTTAACGTTTATCCCTACGTGTGTTGTGGTTGTGTATGTGGGTGAGTGTAACTGTAGAGCGAGTAGTTGAAGGAAAAGGTTGAGGGAAACCTGTTTGTAAAAAGGCCTCTATGACTTCAGAAGTTTCTATCCCGCCCCCCCCCCTCCCTCCACAGAAAGCCTACCATCTTGAGACCTCGTGTGGAGAAGTGTTAGATGCCCTGGAGCAGTATAGCACTCATGTGCGAGGTAGAAAACCGATTGGATGCATTTTTACAGTGGACACACCCCTTGTCACTATGTCCCCTGCAGCACTCTCTAGCAATGAGCTGAACATGGGAGGGTACCTCTGTGCCTACAGTGAGGAGGAACCCACACAAGCCTCCAGCGTCATGAAGGCAGTGGGCACAGTCCAGGAGAAGGTGGCCAAACACAGGTCCGGCTCATGCATGATGTCATATGTACATGTGCATATATGTGTGTGTGGTCATGTATACATATGTGTGCATATATGTGTAATGTGTACGTATGTGTGTGTGATGTGTGTGGATCAGTGGCATAGAAAGCACGAGGGCCATTGGGGGGGGGGGGGGGGGCAATTGCCCCTAAACATTTATAGGAGGGGGGGGGGGGGGGGGTTCTACACACACCCTGATTTCCCCCCCCCCCTTCTGCCTACAGACACGCCCATTTATTTGCCCGTCCCCTCCCTCCCCACCTTTAAATACCTTCCTATGTGTCTGTGGATGTGTGCATGTGTGTGTGCTCTATGTGTCTGTGGATGTGTGCATGTGTGTGTGCTTGTGTATGTGTGTGCGCATTTATCCATGTGTGGATACGTGTACCCTTGTGGACATGTGTGTGCATAGTGTGCGTGTGTATGTATGCATGCATGCATGCATGTGTGTATGTATGTATGTATGTATGTATGTATGTGTGTGTGTGTGTGTATGTATGTATGTATGTATGTATGTATGTATGTGTGTGTATATGTATGTGATCTCTTCCTCTTTAGGATGTCGGTCATGCCGTCACTGCAAAGGCTGTACAACGAGTTTGTTTCGTTTATGGGTAACGCGCTGACAGACCTGGACCAGTCCATCCAGAGGCTGGAGAAAGCTCGTACTGACTACAGGGCTGCCCTGCTGTGGATGAGAGATGTGTCCGCCAAGCTGCAGAATCCTGACCACAGAGACGAGCTGGTTAAGTTTAGGCAGGTACATTGGGAAGTGAAGCAGGTCGCTGCACCTTCAGATATTTACCAACATTTTGTGTATGTGTGTATGCGCGCGTGTGTGTGTGTGTACCCTTAGGTCCAAGCCCAGGTTAAAGACACCAAGAAGGTATTTGAGCGGCTGAAGTATGACCTCGCCGAGAAGATAGACATGGTAGCGGCGAGTCGCTGCAACCTCATCTCCTGCTCCCTCCCTTACTACCAGAAGGAGCTCCTTGCCTTCCTGGACCAGTCGGCCCAGGAGTACCACTCAGTACTGGAGACCCTGCGCACCTACAACAGAGACCAGCATCAGTACCAGGAGACCAAGCTGGTGGAAGAGATCCGGGACCTCGAGCTTGGAGAGCCAATTGCCCCTGAGGCACAGTCCCCAGTCCATAGTTCTGAACAATCACACCGCCCAGCCCAGCAGGGCAACAAGGGTCCTGAGGACGATGACGACGAAATGCTCATAGATGTGGGTAGTGCCCAGACCCACGATGCTTTGGCACAGCCTGTAACGGGCGGAGACGCCGGAAAGACAAAGGACGCTCAGGTAGCCTCCAACGCTGTCAGCGAACTGAAGGACCTTCTTAACATGGACGAAGAGCTGCTACAAATGGGCATGTTTGGAGGTGGGATGGAGAGTTTCCTGGGGACGGCCCCCGGGGGTGAACCCCCTGGCGGAGAGGCAGCAAGGGACGCCCGGGACAACTTGGAGGATGAGTGGGGGAACTTCTCTTCTTTCATGCAGGACTCCACTGAGGGGGATAAGGAGGCCTCTGCAGTCTCCTCGGACTGGGAGAAGGAGTTTACGGATGGAGGCGGTAGCCACGCCCACATAACTGCCGACCAACTGCTGATGTCCCTGGAACCAGGTCGCGCCCAGCCACCTCCCAGTACAAGTGCCCAGTCTACCTTTGGCGGCGATGGTGTGCCTGTGAGGCCAGACACCGTGGTCACATCACCTGGTGGCAGTAAGCCAAGAGCGACTGTGGAGAGCGAATCACCAAGTACAAGTGCTCCGCCCATTACAACCTCACAAGTGCAGCTAGCTCCGCCCACTACAACCTCACATGTGCCACCAGCACAAACCCTTTTGGCAGTTGACGTCCTAACACCGGCAGCTGAGGTCAGCCCCCCAGGTGCCCTCCAGGAGCTGCTGGGGATTGACCTCTCCACGGCTGGCAGTAGTACCCTCCCACCCCCTCTGGTACCTATGGCTGCAGTGCCATCCCAGAGTGTGGTCCCCCAGAGCACAGCCCCCACGGGTTTGACCCCCATGGGTATGGCCCCCGTGGGTACATTTCCCTTGGTTATGACCCCCGTGGCTACACCCCCCATGGGTACGACAGGTCTCCTGAACATGTCCACTTCAACTGGAGTATGGTCTTTGGGGTCTCCTCGCCCAGTGGGTCACCTCCCACCACCCAGCTTGGGGTCTTTGTACGCGGCTAGACCAACAGGAACTGCTGGTGCTTTGCAGCCCATGGGGATTGGGATGGGAGGTGCCTTCCGACCAATGGGAATGGCAGGGTCGGTGCAGCCATTGGGACCCGCCCCCTTACTTGGTACAGGTGCCCTCCCCCTCCAACCAGCACCCATGGTTACAAAGCCTTCGCTGCCTACTACAGCTGCTGGTCCCAAACAGAAAGAGCCAAAGGGAAATACTACTGCTTGGATGAATGTGTTTGCACACCTGGACCCCTTGGTCAATGAAAAAGCGTGATCCCATCACGTGATGCCAGGGGGCGGCCACTCCCACCAGTTGTTATAACAGTTCTTTTTTTTTTTTTTGAATTATTATTTTTAGAAATAATTCTTTAAACCAGCACTGCTCTCTGTATCTCTGAGAATCATGTCTCCTTGGCTACATATTGTGTACGAATCTCCTCCAGTTTTTTATAAACAGCTTGTGTGAACTCTGGTTCTTGTCCTTGTATGGTCTCCTTAGTAACATACCTCTTCCCCAGGAATGACACATTGCTTGCATATTTCACACGTGGGTCCACTGTTGCAGGGTCTTGATGAACTAGCCACATCTACGCATTGTGCAAGTGTGTGTGTATGTGTGTGTGTGTGTGTGATGCACTTATGTGTATTTATGATCCCCCACTCAGAGGACTCACCATGGCCTCACTGCCAATGGCCGCATCAATGGTCATGGTTGAGGTGATCAATAACCTGACCTGATAAATGACATAAGGGAGGATAAGCAGTTGGGAGGGGAAGGGGGGGGAGGAGGAAACGTACCAGCAACATGATGGGGAAGAGCAGGAACCACCACACCCACTTGGGCAGTATACTGTAAGTCATTTGAGACATGACCAGACCAGGAGATGTGACATGTGAGTACACTCCCTACACAGCAAGACATCAAATAAAGTGGTACAAGGGGATCTCTCCAAGTCCCTCCCTCCCACTCCCCTCTACACTCTCACCTTGTGGTTTAACTCTCTGCTTAGCTCTATGCTCAGTAAATCGATGACCATTTTTGATACAGCATAAGGATCCTTCCTAAAGCATAGCGGCAAGAGGGAGGGGGAGGATGACTAGTTACTAAGGATGTGCCTAGTTCTTTGCTGATACATTCTTACATAAGCTTACAACCACAACTTCAATGCATAACCACACCCATCACCGAAACCCATCACACCATCATGTCATCTCACACAACATCATGTCATCATCAGTGCTTATTGATGCCCACCCTTTCTCTGCTTGGATGTTGTCCACATTCAGCTGCGCTTTTTTAGCTGAACCTGACGAGGTCCATATGATGTGACATGGCCGTCCTTGAGAACTAAAGAAGTCCTCCAATTCCTTGATCTGTGAGACCAGCACATCACCATGGCAGTACATCACCATGGCAGCACATCACCATGGTAAATAAAAGGACAACTCACCAGCAGGTAGTGACCAAAAACATTTGTAGCAAAGACTTCCTTAAGGCCATCTGGTGTGGTACCATCCTTCATCTTAAGAATGTTTCCACCTGTCACACACAGGTGGGTAATGTTGCTATGGGAATGTGCCTGGGTCACGTGATCCCGTCGCCTTCGGCTCACGCCCCTTCTCCTACCTTACTGTGGGAGGCCATAAGGAACCCCAGTCCAATCCCGTCACGGGCATTATTCCGGCATTGCAAAAAAGCCAGTCAACGGCTTTGTACCTGCGAGATTAAGACATGCGGGCGGGTATGCGTCAAAAGGCACTGCTGGTATGGGTGGGGCTAAGTGCTTCATCCCATAATTAGGTCTACGTTGCGGTATACGTACCTTTGCTGGATCTCATTGGCGGCCTTCAGAGATGACGCTACGGTGCTTGTGTCCAACTGTATGATGTCGACGATGGCTCGCGGGTGTTCGGCCAACAGCAGCTGTCTGGCGTCATTGGCTTTCTGGAGGTTTCTACAAGCGAGGCATATCCGTACACCATCTTTTTCGGCCAGCAGTCGCTGGGCAATGGCCAGACCTATGCCGCTACGTTATGTACGATCAAGTCCAGCATAAGAAACTGAGAGATACAATAAATGTATTACATACGCGTTTGCTCCAGTTATCACTGCCACTGGTTCCATGCCTATAGCTAGACTGGTTAGATATTAACCATTTGTAATTAATTATCAGCCGAGTGTACGTGTGCATGTGATCGGGCGTTATCGCGCGTGACATGTGCGACAGTGAGTTATTTATTAATTTCAGCCCCCCGAGGCCATGACCGGAGTCTTAGTGGCCATAGCGCCCCAGGGTACAGTTTGCAGAAATGATTTATAGACCTATTTACGTTGCCCGAAGTCGGGGCCGATAGTGCTGTTTTTGCTACACTCAATCTGCATGAATACTTCTACTGGAAAATAAAAATGACTTTTACATGTAGTGTAAAATATAAAAATCGTTGTCCTCAAAGAAGCCAGAGCACATCATGTAAACTACTATAAATACTCTAGTTACAGCGCACCATGGCAATGCGTGCACGTCGAATGGGGACGGGTGCGTAGTGCCAAAGCAGCATATTATTGTGATGGAAGATGGTGAACTGAGCGATGGGGAAATCCTATCAAGCCACGATATTGAAGATGATAATCTAAAGATATCGCCGGCTGGAGCAGCTGCTCCGAGAGACGGACAGAATCATTCACTCATCCATGCAGAAAAGAACGCACACCAACCCGCGGATGACAAGAGCGAGTCGCAGAAAGGAAAGAAGCGGAACAGAAGGAGACAAAAAAAGAACCAGTCGGGCACAAGCATGGCATTAGACTGCGAACTTCGTAATGATGGTGAATGCGACCCTCCGTCCAAAAAAGCTAGGTCGACAGAAGATGGAGCTACACAACAGGCCGGGGACATTCCAAAAGTTGCAACAATTATGCAGCAGAACGGCCGGAAGGATAAGAAGGCTAAAAAGAAAAACAAGCGAAACTCGTTGGATAGCACTGGACAAGTCAGTGGAAATACGGTATCAAAACTATTACAAAGACTCTCCCAGGTCCCCACAGACGGCGCGAGTACCTTTCTGATGAAGACTGTCGACTTCAGTTTGGCTATACGGCAACTGCTCTCTGACGGGACCGACGCCCACTGTGCCGCCTCAAGCAAGCGCGTGGTTGTGGTCTGGCTGTCCCAGGTGTCTGCAAAGATGTTCGCTGCTTCTGAAGATTCATTTGCGAAGTTGAAATCTCTACCCGGTTTCACCTTTGACATAGAAAACCCTGGATCTGCCTACTTCTCCAAGTTGGGTCTGGAAGCCTTCTTGATGCTTCCTGTTAATGAGGAAGAGGAGGAGGAGGAGGAGCCTGCTGGACAGTTCACCAGAGCCAATTGTTTGCTGTCGGAGGCAGAGTTGATCAGCAACGGATTCCCGTCGGCATGCTCTCCTCCCCAGGATTGGCTGCAGTATGTTACCCTGTCCCAGAGAGGAGGATCTGACGATGTGTCTGGGGGACCATGTGGTGTGCAGAGTGGTGTTGTGAAGGAATCATGTGATATGCTGCAGTGCAACACTGTGGAATCCTGTAACACCATGATGGTGTCAGATGACAGTGTACCAAAGACACCAAAGGAGGTGTCAGAGGTGTCATCAACTGGGTTGCAAAGTGTCACTGCCCGTGGTAGTGGCTTCCCCATGTTTGCACTGGACTGTGAAATGGTCAGCACCCAACATGGTCTGGAGCTGGCCCGCGTGTCAGTGGTTGACGAGTCCCTCCGGTGCATGTATGACACCCTGGTGAAGCCCCAGGTCCCTGTCCTGGACTACCTCACTAGGTTTAGCGGGATCACTGAAGAGACGCTGCGGGACGTCACCACCACCTTGGGTGACGTGCAGCGCAGCCTGGTGAAGCTTCTTCCCCAGGAGTGCATCTTGGTGGGCCATTCCCTTGAGAACGACTTCTGTGCCCTCAAATTATCTCACCCCCTCGTAATAGACACGTCCTGCCTGTTCACCCCCTCTGCCCCTACACTGCACAAGCCTGGCCTGCGCCTCCTAGCAAAGCAGCTTCTCTTGGAGGATATCCAGCATGGTAAGGATGGACACAGCTCCATAGAAGATGCTGCAACGTGCATGAAGTTGGTACAGAAGAAGCTAAGAGAAGGTCGTTTGTGCGTCATACCCTGGTCCAACAGGAAGAAAAACTTGATCAGCGAGTTGTCGGAGAAGAAGAAGCGTGTTGGGATTGTGGACAAATCCAGCGTAGTCAACCTCTATGGACAGGAAGCGACCGTCAAAGCGTGCGTCACTGAAGATGGCCAAGCAGTAAATGAATTGTTGCAGATGGTTGCGATGGTCGACTTTGCCTTTGTCCAGCTGCATGCAGTCGAGCAGTGCTTGAAAACTCCAAGCGACGGGGCTACACTAAAGGAGGTATTGGACAGTATGGACGAGCAGGCGGCCAGAATCGTGCGCGAGTGCGCTACTGGTAGTGTGGTATTTGTAGTGTGCGGAAGCAGCTGCATCAACGAGGTCAAGAAGTATCAGGTGGACTGCAGGAAGGGGAAAGGCGCTCAGCGGGAGCGCCTTAAGGAGGAGGTAGCAATTGCAAGGCACGGAATTGTGAAAGTCTGCATTGTATAAATATTGTTCGTGTTCATTATATTCAAACGCGTCATACGTTCCTTGGGGGTACACGTGGGTGCTTCAAGTAACAAGCTTTATTTTCATGTGGCATGGCTCGACCAACTTCTCGCAAACAACGAAGAAAACAGGAGAGGCAGGCCAAGAGAGTAAAGAACGCACTCCACTTCTCAAAAAAGGCCGAAGGTCATCGAGGAAGTGCGGGAAAGGCGCTCAAACCAGTTTATAAAAATGGAAATGGTAACGGCACACGTTCTAAACCTGCCTCTCGCAAGAAGGTACGTAGTACGGTCTCGGAGTGGCTGTGTAGTAGTACTGCACGGATGTTTTACCCGAAGGTCAAGGGGGGTCCCAGTTGGCCTCAGCAGACCAAAAGCAAAGCGCCCGATACCTCGAGAGAGGACGTTGAAATAGCCAAGATGGAGAAACTATTGGGATTGAAGAAGATGAAAAAGCTTCCTGCCACGTTTGAAGCAGAAGGCTTGACTTGTATCCTCCAACAACGTTGTGGGGGGGGGGGGGGGGGGCAAGAGATGGGGAAGTCTAATGAAAGCTAACCATGTTCCTTGACTAGCTTAAGACCTTTTGGATGTGCTAGACAAGGGAGAGGAGGGTAACTATGAAGACCTCTCCGAGGAAGAGCAGGGAGGCGCCTCAAGTGACAGTGCCCCAGAAGAAGCAGAGACATGGATGAGTTCATCTCGTGTCAAGATGGCTGCAACTGGACACACCACTGGTACATCGCTGCACCCCGGTAAAAGTGTGCTCCACTCAAAAAAGACCCTTTCTACTGAAGATAAAAGACCAAGCAAAAGGGTACAATTCAGTATGGATGAAGAGAATGACTCCACAAGAGGTAAGGCGTCTTCCTTCATGTTTGTTGAGTTAATTAATGTAATTAACCTATTAGCTGAAGAGGAGAATGGTGGTGATGAAGTGATGGAGGGAGATGATGATAGTGATATAATTGGAGGGCAGGAGGAGGGGGAGGAGGAGGAGGAGGAGGAGGAGAGTAGTGAGTTAGAGGAGGAGGAGAGTGACTTGGGGGAGGAGGAGGAGAGTGACTTGGGGGAGGAGGAGGAGAGTGACTTGGGGGAGGAGGAAGGCAGTGATGGAGGAGAGATGGAGGACAGTGATGGATCAGAAGAGGGGGACACTGAAGGTATGATTGGCGAGAGGGGGCAGCAGGGTAAGGAGGGAGAAGAGCCGCAGGAAAGAGACAAGCAACTGGTTAAGGGAATGGCAGAATGTAAGTATGTTCCTCCACACCTGAGGCAGCGGAATCGATCTGGGCAGGTTGAGAAGCTAAAGAAGAGGATACAAGGACTGGTGAACAGGCAAGTGGGAGTGCCTGCTTTCCCTCATGTTTCACCATGGCAACATATTTGGCTTAGGTTAAGTGAATCAAACATGCAGTCAATCAGTTCGCAGGTGGAGCAGTTATATCTTGAGAACAGCCGGAATGGTAAGCCACGGTGATGTTGTGATGTGTGACCTGATCTCATCTCTTCAAGATATGAACACTGCACTCACTGAGGTATTGCTGAAGGCCTGCATCTCCACCGTTACACTGAGTGATCGCTTTGTCCTTGAGTATTGCATGCTTCTGGCACTGCTCCATTGTCACTTGGGATCAGAAGTGGGTATGTGATGCTATGAGTTTAACTTCACATGCTTGTAAAAAACATGCACACACACACACACACACACACACACACACACACACACACACACACACACACACACACACACACAGGTGCCTACTTTGTCCAAGCCTTGGCCAAAAGGCTAGATGAACTGCTAAAGATGCCCCCAAACTATGGTGTGGGAAAAGAGTGTAACTGTGTGATCGCAATCTTTGCTCACTTGTACAATTTCAAGGTTGGTTTAGTACTAGCGTGTGTAAGATGTAGCTGGGGGTAGAGCAGTGGTAACACATACTGTGGGAGCAAGGAGGCTGGTAATAAATAAAGGCTTGGCACAATTCTGAGGTGCATGAAATTTCTGGTCACCGTAAGCCTACTGTTGCTCGAGCATACACAGTAAGCAGCCTACTGTTTATTGTTTAACTAAAATATCTTCAATTAACAAATGTTTAGAAGAGTGAGTCCTCCTGTTGCCTCCCCTTCCCCTAAGTTGGTCTCCCCCACGGTCCAAAGTTGCATGGTTTGTCAGATAATCCTTTCGCCTCTGCTAGTGGCTAAATAACCTTTTTTTCAACAGAGGGGAATTAGCTCAAGTGGTAGAGCGCTCGCTTAGCATGCGAGAGGTACCGGGATCAATGCCCGGATTCTCCAAAAAAAATTTTTTTTTCCCCATTACAGCTATTGTTTCATAATTCCTTGACTGAAATATATATTCTTATCAGCTTTCAACACGCAGTCCATGAAAGAATGATATAGAAGTGTGAATGGCTTGTTTTCTCGAATGGTTATAAATAGCGTAGCAGTATATACAAAATGGTGATGCAAACCTTCTATGCGGCACCTTTATCACAATAACGCTTTATCTATTTACCGCTGGTTTAAGCTTTTGTCAGCAATTACAGGGTGCGCTGATCTTTTCTTAAGGAAAAAAGAAGGCAGTAGTAAACCAGCAGTGAATGTGCTATAAGAATATGTCAATTTCTAACTAAAGTAACCTTTTAAGTCAACAATCACGTTCAAGTAGAATAACCACTCCAATCCTTGATTGCTTGCTTGGCTATTCGAGATGTAGTTCTTTCATGAACAGCGTGTTAAAAATTAAGAAGCTTTTTAAAAAATTAATAAATAAAATTTTTTTTTAAAAGTAGTGGTGTTATGTGTAGACTTAACCAATATCCGCCGGATGCTAGGTTAACCTAGCGTTCGCTAGGGCTAGGTTAACCTAGCATTTTCAAAGGTTATTTGTCACATGCTGGAGAACAATTTAAGTGTCCAAAATGGCTTCAAATGGTACACCTGGTTCTCGACTTGGACCACATAGGGTCAGCCTTCTGCTAGCGTTGACCTCCCAGAGATAGGAACGCGTGTTTCGGTCAGTGGAGCGAATTTGCGTTTGAAGGATAGTTTGATGCGTACGTTTGGGGCAACGTGGAAATAAGCTCGAATTGAAGGAGTGGTTGTTGAAAAGCCTAAGAAAAATTGCAGGCGAGTTAAGTGGACCATTGGTAGCGAGACTTGTGTGTCTGATCACAGTGTAGCGTTTTGGAAGAGGCTATCACAGCAGCAAGTCGTAACGCCTCCCGTTACTTCTCCTGACATCGCGGCCTTTCCAGACGGGTTTAGTGGAGAAGAAGAGGAACCCGATGAACATCAGCGTGAAAGAACGCTCCTGGAGGATGAACCTGATGAATTGGATGTCAGTGAAGCTATTTCAACCCTCGGGCAGGGAGTAACAGAGCAGGATCCGTTGTGTGCCCATGGTCAAACGTGGTCACTACTCGAAGGTGGTGTAACACAATGCCAACGAGCTAAGGATGGATGGCTGCGTATGCAAACACGTATAAAGTGGCCTGGACAGTTGCAAACAGACGGGTGGCATTCAGAGTATGACTGTTTCTTGGCTATGTTTCCTGTATCATACTTTTCTTCCTGTTTAGCTTGGACAAATGGCTCTCTTCCATCCACTCTTGATCATTTCACTGAGTATGAACATTGGCAGTGTATTGGTGTGTTACTAGGTACTTCATTGGCGTATGGGTGCAACATTCGAGAGTTGTGGGGAACTAAAGATGATGGATTTTGTCCACCATTCAATCTTGGAAGTAGATTCAATCTTGCTCGTGATCGGTACCTGTCATGGAGGAGGTATCTGAAGTTGTGGCCCCCTGACCACTCTGATAATCCTTGGTACATGGCCCATTCTTTAATTCATGCTTTTAACCAGAGGCGCAGAGAAGTTGTGGAACCTGGGACTGAGTGTATTATTGATGAATCTATGGGAATGTGGAAGCCATTTTTTTGAAAATACCCCTGAAGGTATTCCATCTCTACGCAAAATTGCAAGAAAACCTCAAGGCATCGGAATTGAGTATAAGAACCTAGCAGATGTGCTGAGACTGGAATAATTTTGCATTTAGAAATTCAGGAGGCAGCTGATATAATGGCAAAGAAGGCCTACTGTGATAGGTACCCTAAGTCGGTTGCTCTTGTTCTCCGACTAACAGAAATGCTACATGGTTGTGGTCGTGTCATACATGGAGATAGTGCTTTTGCCTCCGTTGCTTGCTGTACTGCTTTGCTTGAGCATGAGCTCTACTTTTCTGGTCTTTTGAAAACAGCCCATAAGGAATTTCCAAAGAAATATTGCCAAGAGCTTGCATTTCAAGCCGGTGCACAGCGGGAGACACAGTTACCATTTGCACTACTAAAGCTATTGGAAGTGCCACCAAGTTCATATATGGTCATGTTTGGAATGAGCCTGTAAGTGAAAGTACCCAAAGAAGATTATTGTGAGTACATGGAATCATACACTTCCTGTTGACGACCACATCAAGAAGCGTTGGAGGCTGAATCCAATGTCAGGGGAATCTGAGACCATTATGCGAACGGTACCTAGGACACAGATGATCAAGTCATATTTCTCTGCAGCATGTGCAATAGATGTACACAACCATCTTCGACAAGACGGCCTTGGACTAGAGCATTCAGTGCAAACCAAAGATTGGTGGTTTCGTATGTTTTCCACTATACTGGGCATAATCGAGGTAGATGCTTTCAAAGTTTTCTGTTCATTTAATGTGCACACAAAGCAGCCTCCTCACTCTGTTTTTACAGAGAACCTAGTGATCACTTGTCTTACTAACACAAGACCTGGTGCACCTGCTGCTACCAAGCACATCATGGAGTTAAGGAAACGCAGGAGGCAGGATGACGAAGAGGATACTGTGTACCAGAATGACGTGCAGCAAATAGAGCATGAGGCTATGCCAATCATGAAGTACTTTGAGACAAGGCGGGTTAAAGATAGGCTGACAATGCAGAAGAAACAGAAGATGTCCAAACGTGGCACTGCTGTGAGATGCAAAGTATGTCCCAAGCCAGCACCAAATGCTAACTACTGCTGCTCTCAGTGCTCAGATGAGAATGATGGTAACATCTTTGGATTGTGTGGTCCCAAATCTGGAAGGGTGTGCATCCCTATTCACCAAAAGTCAATGTGGAGTAGTCCGTAGGGTATGATGTGCGTAACTAATATTTCATTGCCTATGACCTGCTTTAAAAATGAAGTGAAAACGTTTTTTGAATGAAAACAGTTATAGGAGGGGGTAGTACAATGCTAATAGCATTAAAGTGTTGCAAATACATTTTAAAAACCAATCAAAACAATGTTTGGAACGTTACCTGCTTTACGCAGTTTGCTCAGTTAACCTAAGTAAACCAGGCGGTTATCCCTACGGTAACCTAGCGGTCGCTATGTACACCTAGCTCAAAAACGCTAGGTTTACAATTTTACCGGCGCTTATTGGTTAATGTTAGACGCAACATAAATACCGAAGTTCTGTATGTGCACTGTTGTGTGTATTATAACATGAATACATGAAGAAAAAAAAAGTGGATAATCCAGGGAAAAGGTGGAGAATCCGGGCATTGATCCCGGTACCTCTCGCATGCTAAGCGAGCGCTCTACCACTTGAGCTAATTCCCCTTATTGTTGAAATTCTTCTTTCCTCAGGTAATACACTGTATTCTGATTTACGATATCATACGACGTCTTGTCAATACGTTTACAGAGAGGGATATAGAATTGTTGGTGCTACTGCTAAAAAGTAAGCTTGTCCGTATGACAAAAATATTAGCGTCTAATATTTATGTACAGATACAGGGATGGAAATCAGACGGGATGATGCAACTGCTTTGAAAGTAACTAGTCCCCAGTCAAGGATATAAACTTATCGGTTGTCTGTATACCTCATTAGGATATCACTGTGCAGATTCAAAGCAAAGCCGCAGCTATGTCCACTCTAGATTCGTATGAGGGGGGTGCTTTACTTGGTGTTGTAAACATGAACTACTTACCCAATACAGATCAAGGTCAAAGTTTATGTTGGAAACCATAGCAGCCATCAAGAGCAACAACCCCAGGAAGATACCACAGTATGATCCCTCCCTTCTGGATCACATGAGGAAGCATCTTCGAGGATTGATGAGAACATCAGGTCAGTGAGGAGATTTGGGGAAGGGGGGGGGGGGGGGGGGGAGGGGGTCACTTGTGGCCCAGGGTAGGGGTACTTTGGGGAGGGGGGGGGGGGGGGGGGGGGGGTCACTTGTGGCCCAGGGTAGGGGTACTTTGGGTTGGATTCATACAAAAAATTAAGGGTATACTTTGGCCATAGGTAGGGAAGATGAAGGACAGTTGAAGATCACATTTCAAGACCTGCTTGAAGCAAATGAGAAAGGTGTGTGTGTGTATAGTGTGTTTGTATGGTGTGTATGGTGTGTGTGTATGGTGTGTGTGTGTGTGTGTCTGTGTGTGTGTGTCTGTGTGTGTGTGTATGGTGTGTGTGTATGGTGTGTGTGTCTGTGTGTATGTGTGTGTTGTCTATTGTGTGCTTTGTATATGTACTCACTGCTTGAGGCGTGTCCATTCACAGGTCGCTGGTGGGTTGTGGGGTCTGCTTGGTCTGGCCGTGATGCCAGAGCTAACAATGGTACTGTTGGGCGTATGGGTGCATCCGACCTTTATGAGTTCTGGGGGGGTTTTTTGTCCTACTCAAGTGGCACCCTCTGAGCATGACTCAGAAACATGGGTCCTGGATCTTGCTCGGAAGCAGAGGATGAACACTGATGTGAGAAAGAACATCTTCTGTATTCTGATGACAAGTGAAGTAAGTCCTCGTCAAACCTGGCTTAGTTGAAAGATGGTCAGTCATCTTGTTGTGGCCAGCCAGCCAGCCAGTCCACATTGAGGCATAACATTGGGCACAACAAGTCTTTTATTTTGGCTGAGACCCAACTAATGCTGGTAGGGGTTAACAAGGGGAGATGGTAGTGGTTAACAAGGGTAGATGGTAGGGGTTAACAAGGGGAGATGGTAGGGGTTAACAAGGGGAGATGGTAGGGGTTAACAAGGGGAGATGGTAGGGGTTAACAAGGGGAGATGGTAGGGGTTAACAAGGGGAGATGGTAGGGGTTAACAAGGGGAGATGGTAGGGGTTAACAAGGGGAGATGGTAGTGGTTAACAAGGGTAGATGGTAGTGGTTAACAAGGGGAGATGGTAGGGGTTAACAAGGGGAGATGGTAGGGGTTAACAAGGGTAGATGGTAGTGGTTAACAAGGAGAGATGGTAGGGGTTAACAAGAGGAGATGGTAGTGGTTAACAAGGGGAGATGGTAGGGGTTAACAAGGGGAGATGGTAGGGGTTAACAAGGGGAGATGGTAGGGGTTAACAAGGGGAGATGGTAGGGGTTAACAAGGGGAGATGGTAGTGGTTAACAAGGGGAGATGGTAGTGGTTAACAAGGGGAGATGGTAGTGGTTAACAAGGGGAGATGGTAGGGGTTAACAAGGGGAGATGGTAGTGGTTAACAAGGGGAGATGGTAGTGGTTAACAAGGGGAGATGGTAGGGGTTAACAAGGGGAGATGGTAGGGGTTAACAAGGGGAGATGGTAGGGGTTAACACATTTAGATTTTTAGCCATTATAGTTACATGGAGCAGTGGGGGGCACAGTTATTAAGCAGTGGGGGGCACAGTTATTAAGCAGTAGGAGAGGGGCAGCACAGTTATTAAGCAGTGGGGGGCACAGTTATTAAGCAGTGAGGGGCACAGTTATTAAGCAGAGGGGGGGAGGGGGCAGCACAGTTGTCTATAGTTTGCAACAACACAAAAAAAAGTTTATTAAGTCCAGACATAACTGAGGATGTAATATAAAGGGATCAGTAATTGGTCCCAACAGATTCTCAACAGAGAATTGAGGCTTCCTTCCCGGGTATGTAAAATGATATACATGAAACTAAAACAACCTGCTTTTCCTGGAATTACATGTACTACTTCAGGGTTACATTTTGCTGTCTTCACCACCTTACTGTGATGTATTTGAGATGGCTATCTTTCTACCTCAGGACTATGTAGATGCATTTGAGAAGCTCCTGAAGCTTCAGTTAAATGACGTGCAGGATAGAGAGATAGTGCATGTTCTGGTGGACTGCTGCTTGCAGGTACATACTGGAGCCACATTACGTGTTCTTGTTCTTACCTTTCTGTTTGTCAGGAAAGGGTCTTTAACCCTTACTATGCCTTCCTTGGGCAGAAGTTGTGTGAATTTAAAAGAAGTCACAAAGTTAGCCTGGGCACCTTTAGGCATGTACTATATGGCCTGGGCACCTTTAGGCATGTAGTGTATGGCCTGGGCACCTTTAGGCATGTAGTGTATGGCCTGGGCACCTTTAGGCATGTAGTGTATGGCCTGGGCACCTTTAGGCATGTAGTGTATGGCCTGTGCACCTTTTAGGCGTGTACTGTATGGCCTGGGCACCTTTTAGGCATGCAATGTATGGCCTGGGTACCCAGGTATCTACTTGTATGGTCTATTAACACTATGTACTTGCCCGTTAATTTAATAACTGACTGTTGTTTTTTTAATGCCATGCCATCTCTCAACAGGTGACATTCCAGTTCTCATTGTGGGATCGTATCAAGGCTCTGGATACGCTAAGCTGCAGTTGTGGTACCAACCTCTGGAAGCTAGCCTCACACCTCATTGCTACAAAGGCACTCTCCCTTGCACTGCTCAAGGTTAGACATTTCCCCCCCCCCCCCCCCACCCCCCACACCCGATGTCACATCCAGTGCCACACCCATGCCACACCCTGTTCTATACAAAAGGTGGTGGATTTTAATGAGCTCACCAGCAATGGGACTAAGTTTTTGAAGAATCTACTCAGATCTCTTCTATGCAACTATTCTTGTGATCTGACCAGGTGATTTTGGCTTCTGTTGGCATAGCAAAAAAATGAATGACACCCCCCCCCCCCCCCCCCCCCCTTCCAATCCAGTCGTGTATTCAGTCACCTGGCAACCCAACCCAGTCTGAAACAGCTGAAAGAACAGATACTTGTGTTTATCAAGTGCTTTCTGCAGAGTGGTAGTGGTGAGGAGGACAAGGTTGTTGCAGAGAGGATCAGAATGGTTGAAGAAGGAATGAGAACTAACAGTTAAGGTGTGTGTGTGTGTTGGTGATGGGTCAATGGGCATGACAGTTGACAAGCCAAAATCATAGTCGCTGTTCTTCATCAGTGATCTGTTTTCTGCACATGTGGACAATCCATTCGTGTTCATCAATGTCTGAGGAGGGAGGGGTCTCGTCATGTTCGTATTGAATGATAGTCATTCTTCACACACCTGCATTTCTCAAAAATTTCATCCCATAAGTGTACACAACCCTGTTCTCTGGGTTATACAAACCGTCCCCGCAGTCATACCAACCAAGCGGCATCTCTGACGAAGGTTCTGTGTTGGTCAGCTGCGTTCGTCCTGTGTGGGATTGAATTTGACTTACTTTATATAGCATGTTACGCGCGGACCTGCTGGTTTAATGCCGCGGCATATTTCGGAATAGAACCGTC
Source organism: Eunapius fragilis (assembly GCA_963681505.1). Taxonomy (NCBI): domain Eukaryota; kingdom Metazoa; phylum Porifera; class Demospongiae; order Spongillida; family Spongillidae; genus Eunapius; species Eunapius fragilis. Next base: position 1,460,694 of record OY811983.1, on the reverse strand, counting down.
TATCCTGACCGTTGCAATACTCCCACCGACTTTCCTCGTACTTGAGGCCATCTTGGAAAGTGTACTGACCCCCCGTACCATCACCGGTAGCTATGCCGTTCACCCAATCTGCCTCAAATTGGCCGCCATTGGGGAAGTAAAGTATCCCGTGGCCGTGAAACCTACGTATATCGGCAGGTTTACCATTATTGTTTTATAACTGCGCCGCCTCTTACATGCCATCCTTCATATCGCCGGCGTATTTAGTTCCAGTGGGGAAAATGTATTCTCCCTTCCCTTCCATTCTAGAAATAATTAAAGAGAAGCGTTTAATGACTGCGTTGCATTTGTATGGTAACTGACCTCCTGTTTTTAATATCTCCAATGTACTGACTTCCAGTAGGATGCTGCATCCCGATGTGCTGTGCGTTTAGACAGTGCGTTACCGTGGTTACAAAGTATTTGTTTCCAACTAATGTCACGGTTTCGTCCGTGATCGCTCTTACAGCCACGCCCACTTATGTGGGACGTGTACAGTTCTGTTGATATATAAAGCAAACACGGTACACCCACGATCGTTCCGTGGTTAACCTTGAACATAGATAGATGTCCCTAAAAGACGAAGTTGCCGCGTGGCAGAAAGGAGTCGACAAGGCCGCTGAAGCCAAGTACGATGAAGCCATTACCTGCTTCTCGGAGATTCCCGAACCGGGAGCTAGAATCTTATTCAACATAGCGTCCATGTACTTAAAACTGGGTGATTTAGAAAGCGCCAAGAAGGTGCGCGCGCGTCTTTGAACCCCTGTCGGGTTGCAGATGTACATATGTCTATCCTCCCTATAAATGTGTAGAACCTCGACCAATGTCTTCAGAAGGACCCTCATCACGCATTAGCGTACTTCCAAAGAGGGAGTTTGTTCCTGCAAACCAAACGGTGAGAAGACAGTGCGCGTGCGCATGCGAATTATATTTATCACATGTATGCAGGTACGCAGACGCTCTCGCAGACTTTGAGATGGCGCAGAAGAACCTGAGAGGAAACCTGCTTATCGACTACAAGCAGCTCGGCCTTCAATACAAGTTGTATTCGTGTGAGGTATGCGCCTAAGACGCGATCGACATCAGTCACCCGCATTAGGCGAAGATATGTCAGCCTTAATTAATGTTAAATGTTGCATTCCTACTCTCACCCCATGTTAAGAGTTTGGGAAGCCTATCTGGCGACTGCATGGTGGGCATGGGCACTGATTAAAGCCGGATGGCGGGTTACGTTTCAGATCATGTACAACACAGCTTACGCCTACGTCCAATTGGGCCGTAAAAGCGATGCGCAGGAGGAAATCGAGAAGTCTCTGACCATCTCACAACAAAGTTCTGAAAATAGGCACAAAATTATATCCTCCGCCCTTGAGGATTTGAGGGTACGTCTGTCCTCTTCAATCTGCATGCACGCATGCACACACACACACACACACACACACACACACACACACACACACACACACACACACACGCACACACACACACACACACACACACACACACACACACACACTCAATTACATATTAATCCTTGTTCTCCCCTACGCAGGCAGGGAAGAGCTTTCTTCCTTACCGTCTACCAAGAAGTTGCACGGTGTTCTGCCCACCAAGGAACAAAACAGAATCGCTGAAGCCTGTTGATTTCTTAGGCAAAGCCAAAGTCAGTTATCTCACATCAGACCAACTGTTGACCCATCTATCCAATATCCTCCCTCCCATTTACTCCTACCTTCTCCTTTCCACTCCCCCTTCTTTCTAAACTACCAAGGTCCTTTCATCTGTAGTTGACAAAGATGACTACACCGGATTTGTGGGTGTACAAGTGAGTGCTCTGTGTTTATCAGTGGGGGTAAGCAAGACTTGTGTTGACAGTAGCCTCTTCCCCAGGACATGAAGCAGTCTTCAGACCAGCCACCATCCTCACCACGAGTCAGATCCAAAAGCCCATCCCCCATACCAGACACACCCATACCCTCTGGTACGAGGGCACCCAAGCCATCAGGTGCCCCGCCCACAAAGCTAAATACTCCAGCACCCCCAAAGGTTTCGGAGGAGGGGCCGTCACCTGCCTCAGATGCTGCACCACGCCCACCAAAGCCGACTCAGGCCCCGCCTTCATTGACGAGGCCCACCATACCCTCACCCCCCAAGTCCCCACTTCCTGTGCGACCTGAACAACCCACTGCAAGCAGAGAGGTAACACAAGCGTAGGTGCTGGCCCCATAGGGACAGCTCTGTATGTGTGTGTATGTGTGTGTGTGTGTGTGTGTGTGGGGTCACATTTACATCTACATTTCTCCATACCCACACCTGTGTGCATACCACACACACACACACACACACACACACACACACACACACACACACACACACACACACACATATACAAGGATGTAATGATGACAGTGAAGATACACTACACAAGTACCAGGGCCATCAGGATAAGCAGAGGCACTGGATATGAAGAGCTGATTCGGGCTGTGTGCGAGAAATGTGAAAAGCCAAAAGATACCCTAACACTGTGGTCAGTAACAAGGCTATATAGCCACTGAATAATACTGCCTGATGTTCTACTTGGCAGGTTCAAGAAGGGACCGGGAGAGCTCTCTGAGATAACAAGTGATGCCTCCCTAAATACTGCATGTGCCAAACTAGAAGAGGGATACAGACTGACTGTGTGGGCTTATGACAAAGAGCAGGTATGTAGTAGGACTATGTGTGTGTGTGTGTGTGTATGTGTGTGTGTGTGTGTGTGTGTGTGTGTGTGTGTGTGTGTGTTTGCGTAGTGTGACGGACTTATTCCTGTTACAGGAGTCATCAGAGCAGGCACTGAAATACGTGACGGCACTAAGTGACTACAAGGGACAATATGGAGATGAGCTTAGCTTCAAGAAAGGAGACAAGTTAGAAGTTACTCTGGATGGTAAGTTGTGTCACATCATCTGCTAACATGCACATGACACACCCTCACCCACAGTCAGTAATGATTGGTACGAAGGAAAGTTTCAGGGCAAGACGGGAATCTTTCCAAAGGTCTATGTTGAGGATGCTGCGTAAAACCCTTGTGATGAATTGTATGTTTGTTTGTGTTAACAGCACAACCTGTTTTCATTTTAAAATAAAAATCAAATGGTTACAAACAGCAATATTAAGTTCCCACTGGAACAGACAAGGGTTGCCATGGGTTACGTCTCAGGACTGCAGTAGGCTTGAGCATGTCAAACATCAGACAGGATGAGTCTGGGGACTTGAGAACAGGGAAGTGACCCAGCATGGGGACCCCATCATCTGTCATATGAGGGCTCATGTCGACCTTTGACCTGTGCTCCTGCACGCTCGCTACGTGATTTCCTTGTCCAGACCTGGGAATCCCAAGTGAGGCCCCAGAGATGGGCGGGTCCAAATGGGCGTGATCAACAACATCCGTTGTGAGTAGCACCGCCTCCTTAGCGACAGCCTTGCGGGACTTCACCTTGGCTACTCTATCCTTGGCCTCTGACTGGTGTTGGCTTGTAACCTGAGGTTATAGTTCACTACAGTGTACTTTTGGAAAGCATCCTTGTTGTATTATAGCACTCCCCTACATAGCTGTTGTACCCGTATCTGCTTCGTAGGCAAAAAAAAAAAAAACTGCCCAGCCCTTACCAAAACTCTTCCAGAAGGTTGTGTAGTACAGGGCACACACATATACCACATGTAGACCAAGCAGGTCCCTCATGTTACCATGCAGGTACCCCTCATGTTACCATGCAGGTACCCCTCATGTTACCATGCAGGTACCCCTCATGTTACCATGCAGGTACCCCTCATGTTACCATGCAGGTACCCCTCATGTTACCATGCAGGTACCCCTCATGTTACCATGCAGGTACCCCTCATGTTACCATGCAGGTACCCCTCATGTTACCATGCAGGTACCCCTCATGTTACCATGCAGGTACCCCTCATGTTACCATGCAGGTACCCCTCATGTTACCATGCAGGTACCCCTCATGTTACCATGCAGGTACCCCTCATGTTACCATGCAGGTACCCCTCATGTTACCATGCAGGTACCCCTCATGTTACCATGCAGGTACCCCTCATGTTACCATGCAGGTACCCCTCATGTTACCATGCAGGTACCCCTCATGTTACCATGCAGGTACCCCTCATGTTACCATGCAGGTACCCCTCATGTTACCATGCAGGTACCCCTCATGTTACCATGCAGGTCCCTCTTGTTACCATGCAGGTACCCCTCATGTTCCCAATGCAACAGTCATCAACAACACAATAAAGTTACCTTAATTCCCCACTCACCACAATCCTCCACTCCCACCATCACCACCCGTCCCACCTTCACCACCCTCCCACCATCACCAGTCCTCCCACCATCACCACTCCCACCATCATCACTAACCTCACGCATCTTTGTTTTAAGGTCTTTCTTCATGGCTCTATTATTCAGCACCAGTCTGGCTTCCCTCCATTGCCAGTACTTGTTCACAAGGGCCACACCCCTCTCGCCCTCCTCCCTCCTCTCCTCCGCCATAGCCGTAACACTCCTCTGACGGGCGTCCATGGTTCGTCTCCAGTCCTTGTGATCCACAGCCCCACCTATGGCCAAGTTCTGCATGTTGAACTCCACCTCAAACTCTCTGTCCTCCTTCAGTGCCTGAGCCCTCAGGGCCTCCCTGTTGTGCCTTGTGGCATGTGAGGATGTGACCAGGTTCCTCTCGACAAGGAGCTGTTTCTTCCTCCTCGCAAGCATCTCGACGTGGTGGTCCTTCCAAGTGTGGATTGCCTCCTTAAGACTTTGTCTGTATGCTACTATGTTTTCTGCTCTGTAAGCATGGTCCTCCTTCAATGCTGCAACCAACTTTGTCTTTTGTGCCAGTTCTTCGTCCTTCCTTTTCACTTTGCCAAATTTTTCCAATGTTCTGAGAGCAGAGACTGTCATGGAAACGTAAGCCCTGGTAAACAAAAGCTGGTCCTTCATCGCTGGGATGGGCAGGCTGTGTGAGCGTTGGCGTCCTCGCCTCGACAATAGTTTGGCCATCTCTCTTTCCGCGTCCCTCATCACGTTACCATCCTGCTGGTGCTCCCTAGCCAGCTCAGCTGTGACATCCATCAGCTGTATGGCAACACTGTGGCAGTCTGCCCGAATGTCATCACGAGCCAACCCCTCCCCCGTGCCCCGCCCCCCGGCAGAGTTCGCGGTGGAGGGCGTGGTGCTGTATGGCTGCTGCACAAATGACGGTCCACTCGCTGGAGCATCAATATCTCTGTCCCATCTGCCGACGCCTCTCTCACCCTTGTGAGAATTTGGTCTGCTCCTTGGAGTCTGGGACCTTGACCTGTTTGCCTCCGAGGTGCTTTGTTCTAAATCAGGCCCACCACTGAGGTCAATGCGTAACACGTGCTTCTTCTGGAGAAGACGCTTCTTCCTAAAGGACGCATCACCTCCTTTCCATCCTCCTTGATCTGCCCGGGATGCATAAGATGGAGTGGGTGGTGGTGGGTGTGGCTGAGGCACGTGCTCCGTGATGCTTGCCACCCGCGATGCAGGCCGCACCCCTTTAGTACCTCCTACACGACTAGTGGCGTGAGGTGGCTGCACGCTGCATAAGGATTAGAGCTGAAGGCATAGGCAACAGTAGCTATTTCTCCACACTAACCACAAAAACGGCCGTCAGCACACGAAGCATAAAATAATAATAAAATCCCCACCCCCGGCAGCTCTTGAAAATAAAATTATGACGCGGGTTATTTTAAAATTTAAAACTGTGAATTAGGCAGGCATATCGAGGAAAAAAAGAAACAACAGGAACTTTTTATTGTGAATTAGCATGGTGGGTACCTGCTGTGGTGTTTCCCTTTTAGTGCCCTTCTGACGAGCCAGCCTCGTACACAACGTTGGATGATTATAACAGGCGAATGCTTTGCCAGAATTCTGTCCACTTCCAGAAGCAATCTGTAAGTTTTTCGGCGCTCTTCCTCAAATGAAGTAGCCTTGACAGACATTAATACGTTGTACTCACTTTCATGTCAAATATTACTCACCGGTGAGAGGTGCTGATATAACTGCAGCTTGAGGCACGTGTTCGCTGATTTGAACTTCCCACCGAGATGCAGGTTCTCAATTATCTCTTCGTCAGAAATGACATAGCAATCCAAAGCTTTCAGTGACACAATGCTAATATTAATAAATAAAACGAGTGCATTTAAAAAAGTTGTTTCGAATTTTGGCACGTAACCTGTTAACGACGTTATGTCTGTAGCCGGGTTGCAGGGAGTATGGTGTGTTGTAAAGCGTCAGTACGTGCAGCCGAACGCAGCCATTAATCTTCGCAGCACATTCCTTATCGCCGATGGCATTCCCGTGCAAGTAGAGGACACGCAGACTTGAAAGGGAGGACCAGAATGAAGTATCAGGGACCTCAACTATCTGGGGTGGGGTAAGCAGAAAACGAACACTCATAGGGCTTAAGCAGTTGGGATCAAAAACGGACCTGGTTGTTGGAAAGGTCTAATTTCAGTAGGCGTGCGCACGAACGAAAGGGCGTGATATCGCCGATATAGCAGGAACTAAGGTAACATATAGTTAAGCGGGTGCAATGATACAGCGCAGCGCTGTCCAATAGCTGGATGTGACAGCGGGGCAAAAAAATGTGCAATACATCTTTGATGTTCTTGCATCCTCGTGCCTCTCCACATTGCGAAGAAAGAATTAGTTCTTCATCTAGAACTTTCAAATAGCCACTCTTTAAGGCATTCTCTACTATATTTCTATGCCTTTGGTTGACGTTTCTCTCGTAACTGCTTTCTGCCTCATTTTTCCCAGGCTCCAACTTTTTCTTCAGTGCGATCCACTGAGCGTCAGCCATAGACTAAGTTATGGTTACCATAGTAACGGTTGCTTTGTGCGCAGGCGTAACCCGAAGCCTTCCAGCCGGCCGTAGTTAAAACATAGTAACTAAGCGCATCGAAGTCATGAACCATACCCAAAAACAAAACAAGGTGTTACGAAGTACAAAAAATGGCTACTCAAGAATGCAGCAACTAATAGTGCCTAGTTGAACAATATTTGACTTTTTATACCTTGGCAAAAAGGTGTCGAAAAGAACTTTAGCACGTTTTGGTATCGGCCAAGACGACCAGATGACCGCTACCAATTTTCTTCCCGCAGCTGTTCCACTTTTTTGATTGCAATCTCCAGTACTGTCTTGTCTTCTGCCTTTCCCCATAGGAATTTGGTTCATGGTCAAGGTAGGATAGATATAAGAAGCACGTCGTTGTATACGGGACAGTTCACGAGAAAAATATCCTTCGCGTTTAGTTATAAAAATGACTCACTTTAACCTGTACGTTTTAAATGACTTCCTATTTTTGTTGCAACGTCCGATACCCCTTGGGGTTCAAACCTTTTGGCAGTAAAGCTCATATTGGTATATACGTAGAGGGATCATGTACCTATTGATTTGTTCTGATGGACCCCTCCCTCCCTCCCTTAAGTGGATACAAAGCTTACTTAAAAATATTTCTGTTCACAGCAACATAGCCAAAGCTTAATTAATTTGAACAGAATTGGGCCATATATACATTTGTGGAAAAAAAAAATGACACATTTGACATGACATAATTATATGGTTTAATTCTTTATGCAGCCTTTGATAGTTATGTGACTGTATTGATGAGATCGCAAGATCTTAGTCATCAGTGTTTCACCACCATGGTGATTTAAAACCTATTTATTACTACTTATGTTACTGCTCTAGTCTTTAAAACTAGCTAAGTGCAGTGCATCTCCGTTTATTGTAAGTAACTTAACTGATGTTAATTAAACAATTCTGCTCAAGAAACACTTTTTGGGGGCGGGGCACAACAATGATTACACACGTAGTGAGGTCTCGTGCACTATCCCATCCTCGAGGCCAGCTCCTTGGCTTTGATTTTCTCAAGCTTGGCCTTTGCTGCCTTTGCCTTCTCTCCCACAACACCACCACCCCAGCGCTTGCGGATATCATCAAACCGATCGTTGTAGTCAACTTTGATTGCTTCCTTTATGGTGTTGAAGGAACCCTTGTCTTCACTTAGGGTAAAGGAGGAGGTATCATTATAGAGCTCACAGAGGCAACCACTTACTTCTTAACTTGAGTGAGAACGACAGCAGTAGCCGTCTTCTTATGTACCAGTGCACCCAACCTAGTATACAATGAGTCACATCACACGCACAAACGCACACACTCGCACCTTGCTTTGCTCTTGACAATGCAGTATGGTATATCCATCTTCCTACAAAGTGCAGGCAGGAACACCACAATCTACATGCAGGAACCGAAAGGCCAGGAGTTGGTTAATGTATCACGCCTTCGTGGTGTATACCTCGATAGGGTCTACGTCGTGCGCAATGACAACTAGCTGCGCTTTCTTCTGCTCGATGAGAGTGGTGATATGGTTGATTCCGTACTTAAGCACGATGGGTTTTTTCGGGGCTGCCGCGTCTTCACCACCCTCGGCTTTTTTCTGTGCCAGAGCTTTCAAGCGTTCTTTCTTCTCCGCTTTGCTTTCTGGGCGGTACTTATGCAACAGTTTGAAAAGCTGCGTAGCTATGGGACCATGCAAAGCGTCACTTCGCAGAAACACGAAAATACGGGGGGGGGGGGGGGGGGAGAAAGGGCCTAACCTGTCTGCTTCTGCAGTGTTTGCTTGAATTGGTTGATGCTTGGTGGGACTTTCAGACGCTGGTACAACACCTGCTTCTGGCGCTGCAAGCGAACGTAGTTTGGCCACCTCATGAAGCGAGTCATGTCACGTTTGGGCTGGATGCTGCCACCTAGGTGAAACAGAAGGGCGATCGATTTCCGTTGTCATCATATGCTTTGGGACGGTCAATTTACCGATCCCAAAGTTCCTGGCCCGCTTTTCAATGAGAGGGTTAGTCTCTTTCTTGGGTGGCTGTTTAGCCACATACGGCGCGGCCGCCATCTTTTTGGTTCTCTTCACTTTCTGCGATTTTGGCGGCTGTATGGCATGCAAATGAAGGCCATTTACATTTGGTACGATGACAGCGGGTCATGGTAAAGGTTTGGATCGCATAAAAATGACGACCAGCGGCATCACTCACCATCGCGTATCTCTGTACAGGGCAGGCAATAAAAAGAAAGAATAGCACGTGGTAGTAGTCCGTATATTATCGCCCAGCAAATCGTTACAAATTCTATTAGGCGCACACCTGCCTAGGGTGTAAAATGTCGGGCAAGAAAGATCTTGTCCAAATTTCGTCATATTCTAGACGACTCAAGGAGAACGTTAAATCTATTCTAGACAACTACGGTGAAATTCTGAGGGCATCAAAGGTTCGATAGGAATACGTTTATTAAATTATGTCCTTTAAAACATAAATAATCCCTCTCACGCCCACTCTCAGGTGAGTGATGGTGATCCCAAAGTAAACGAATCACAAGTGACTCATGTAGAAAATGAAATAGAAGTCAGAGCAGCAAACATAGTAAGTAGCTGCTTTGCGATAGAGGTGTGGTTTTTAAAAATAATTTAGCAAATTCGAACTATCTGTAGGTACGAGCAGCGGAAGCTCTGTTCAGGCTGGTATCAGAGCTTAAAGAATATCTCATTCTTAATGACTTTTCCTCAATCAATGAGACAATTACAAAGAAGGTCGTTGAGTTAAAGAATCAAGACTCGGCTCTTAACCACGAGCTGCAAGTACTTCATGACAAAATTAGAGCTTCTGCCGCAAACCCTGCGTTACCATAATGTGGTTTGATGACGAGTCATTTGCTTTACATACACACACATTGCACAATATTCAGTCCACTGGAATCATGTCCTCTGGAGCTCCAACAAGTATCTGTTGTTAAGAAGAGGAAATGAAGGACACATATCAAATATGAATTCATTTGCAGCTCCTCATTGCACCACTTCCCTTTGTGCCCATTTGTAGATTTATGCACCTATCAATGTCAGATTAGAATCCCCCCTGGGGTGAAGTCGGGATTAGGTGGGGATTTGATGCGTGAATACCATTACTGCACACACCATTTGCCATCATTTGGGGCATTATTTGACATCTACCACGTGTGTGGCGTGGAAGCTTGTGATTTGAGCGGTTATAAACCCCCATATAGATTTAATAAAGATCAAGTCCCTCCTAACGGGGGGGGGGGGGGGTCTCACATAACAATGATAGACACATTACTTTGCCCTGTTTGACCTCTTCCTCTGCCCTTTCCCCCCCCCCACTACCATTCATGTGCCTCACCCTTTGTGCGCGACTATGCTTCTTAAATGGATGAGTGAGGTGTATTTTGAAATCCACGTGTGTTTCCACGATGAGCAGTCAGTCCCAAATGCATTGCCCACAACACCGTGAAGCGCGTCACCCAGGAGTGTGTTGGGCTCGTCAGTGCTGGCCTGCAACTGAATGTCCTTCTCTCTGGCGTACTTCACTAGCTCCTGTACACGGGGCGTTGTACACACAAGGTAGCTAACAGCATGACATAGCTGTGATTGTGTATGTGGCAATAGCTTTCAAACAGTAATACATTAAAAGGCATATCAGGGCAGGGGTGGGGGTGGGGGGGGGGAAGCAGGTGATTTGTAGCCAAGGAAACCCGTAAAATAGGTTGTAAAATTTTATGAACTATTTTATGGGTTTTCAAAGAGATACACACACACACATTACACACACACACACACACACATTTCACACACACACACACACACACACACACACACACACACACACACACACACACACACACACACACACACACACTCTTTGTGTTTGAACCAACCAATTTAGTACTCCATTAAGGGGGGGGGGGATTGTGTATCAAGTTTACCTCAGGCATGGTACAACAGTCGGCTAGGTCGACCTGGCTGACTTTGGGTTTCACCTTCAGGGAAGGGATACAGGTTAGATAGATGCACACATTCATCGGACTGTTTTCCTGTTACCGATGACCAATCGTACAGTTCCTGAAGTTTGAGATGGTCCAGACCAGCTACTCCCAGAGAGAAGACAGTTCTGTTATGTACCAACTCCTCCATCGCCTAGGATTGAATGTTTAGTTCAAATATATATATTTTTTCTTTTTTCCTATTTACCCTCACTCACCCTCCACAACGGGGTTAATTTGTCAAGTGTTAATTCTTCCCCAGACGGCGTTAGGCTTATGATCATTAAATGGATCGACCTCAAGCCCAACTCGTGAACAGCTGAAAGGACCCCCGCGAAACGATCATCAAACGCATCGCGGCATTTAACCCGTAATAGAACGTTGCTCACTAGTTTCGACGGCCGCCCTAAAAGACTCCACGTTCGATTCGTTGAGGAATATTTTCACTGCGGAGAAAATATAATGCGGTGCATGGTGAGTGCGCCAACATTCGTGCACCTCAATACCTGTGAACTGCTGGTCGTTGAGTTCTTCACTGCTCACGGCTTTAAATAGGGCAGCGTTCCTGATAAGCACCGACCCTGGTTCCCGCCATTCCTGCGTAAAAGAAGAAAAGAAGTCACCACGATTTCTTCTTCTTAAGCGCAAGGTAACTTACCTCGGAGCTGTATTCTCTTCCCAGCCAGTTTTTTATTGCCGCCTCTACCACCGATGCAATCTGTGCGCATTAGGAGGCATTCATTGCGGCATTTCTATATACTAGGCTAGTACGGTTTACCGTGTCAGTGGCTGACTGGTTATGTTTGGGTATCCAGTTTGTGATGTTACCCGAGTGCACCACGATTTTCTTGCCATGTTGGGCAAGCTCTGTTACCTTCGTCGAATTCATCTTAAAGTATTATGATTAAATGCCAACACATCAGGGCAGTTAATTTTTCTTTAACGCTTTAAATGGAGAAAATTAGTTGTGTGCTTACGCGTATACACGCGCAGGCCAATTCATGAAGGCGCCGGAATAATTCATGGCATGATCGTTGTACGCTATGTATATAATTGAATATGGGGCCCCGGATGGCCTATCCCTATTGAAATAGATGCCAGCAATACCTTGAACCGTAAATCAATTAAGACGCAGACATGCTCCTAGCTACAGCGACAAACACCCGACATCAGTTTAATTACCACGTCGTGTTTTGATCTTGTTCCAGTCTTCTTACATGTAGAGCAATACGTACACATGGTTTGCGACATATTTATTTATGTCTGCACACATAGTGTGTGTGGCAAAACTGCTCTTGGAAGTGTATAGTAAATTTTACGAAGGGCACCAAAGGGGGAGAGCCATTCCTTAGGCTCTTGTTAACAGCTACTGGTACGTGAACTTTTGCTATATGCTGTAGTCTCATTTCATCATATACTTTTGGGGGAGGAGGGTGGCCTCTCCCCCTTGGGATTCAGTGGGCGTGACGTGCAGTGGTGCACGTGGGATCACTTGATTATTACGTTCAATTAGTAAAATAAAATCATGTGCTAACGTTCCTAAAATGGGTTGTATAAGTAGCAAGGCTCAGGAAACAGAGGACTTTGATGAAGATGGTCCCCCCTCTCCGTCGGAAGAAAACAGGAGTCTAATAGCGGATAGCACTGAAGCCACAACAGGAAGGTCGAAACAGGAGGATGAGAGCGGTCGCCAGACACCACCTATGATACAGCAGTCGCCTCGCCCTCAAACTCAAGGCAGACGGCAGGAGAAAGGACTAGGGACAAAAGACCTCACTGATGGGACCTCAGCCATCACTACGGTGAAAGGTAAAAATCTGCTACAACAGTTGGTGGCGGCGTACAAATGGAAGGAACTCTACACCCAGTCTTGCCAGGAGTTCCTTTCCCAGATGGATAAATTGTTCATGGAATCCCAAATGCATTTGAGCGCGCTGTCGTCCCATGTTGACCTGGAGAGCCGGCGGGAAGTGGACGCGCTGGTGAAGGAGATGATTGCTCTGCGCAAGCACTGGGGCCCACAACTGCTACCAAACTCCGTGTGCAACGCCTTTGTTCGGGAGAGGATACATCTTTCTCTAGGAACAGACAAGCAACAATTCAGAATCGACTGTGCTCAGTTCTTTGAACCTGTGCCCTTTTACGGTACGCCGGGCGATAGCGGTGAACTGATGAAGTTGTTCCGCTTTTCGGTGTACGATCTTTCAAAGAACGCGGTGGTATTGAGGTACTACTTGGAACAAAGTCACATCGAGCAGCTGTACCACGTACTGTGCTTCGTTCACGATAGTCACCGTGGACAAGTGCACCCGTATCCGGAGATGCCCACCTACTGGGAGCTGCGCCAGCATATGATGGACGATATCTACACACGCCTCGCAAGCCTCTTGTAAATAAAAAAAGGCGGGGCCTCGATTGACGTGTCCATGATAATTCATGTACTATGGTTCGCTAGTTCACTAAAGTACTTTGGGATTTATCTGTGTGTTCCAGCCACTGGTGCATTAGCATGTGTATTTGATACAGACTCTTTGCAGTGTCTTCCTGCTGGTTTTATTTTTCTTTTTTAATTCACCAATTGTGTTATACATCGGATGTATGGTATGAAGTGACTTAGGCTATTTGCATGTACTAAACTACAACTCTTTCAGGGACTTAAATACTGTTCTAGGAGTCTCCTCCAATTTGTTCCAGTCTGTGGAATGCCCAATTAAAATACAGAACAGTACATTAGTGGCATACCATGGTGTTGGCCTTCAGAGAGTGCTGCATGTGTCCTGCCGAGGACTGCATAACAAGAATCATGTATGGCTTTGAGCTCATTGTCTAGGGTCGAGGTCTTATCAACCATATAGAAGTACACATAATGGATTAAATTGAAGTACAAACCCGGAAAAGGATCTCACTATTCTGTTGAGGTGTGCATTGCTCTGCTCCACAAAGGTATGATCAAATCCTGGCATCTTTTCCACATCCTCCAGCATCTTCTTCTGATCAGGAGTTAGGTAAGTTCTGAGGATCTCTACGTCATCTTGCGTCAGGTGTCTGAAGTCCACATCTCTTTCACTTTCAATGTCTCTGTTATCAACAGCACATACTGAATAGACCTTACTCGTAAAGTTTCAGTACGTTAACCTCTTCCACTCATTTACTTCTGTTTGCTTCCTCTGGAGAACTTCATCCCACTCCTTCAGCTCTCTCTTATACCTGGTATACAAGTAAGTCACCCCTTCTACATTACATAACAAATCCCCTTCTCCTTAACATCACCCCACCCTCCCACATTACATAACCTACCCCCTCCCACATTACATAACCTACCCCACCCTCCCACATTACATAACCTACCCCATCCTCCCACATTACATAACCTACCCCACCCTCCCACATTACATAACCTACCCCACCCTCCCACATTACATAACCTACCCCCTCCCCTTTACCATCTAACAATTACCACCCACACCCTCCCTCCCTCACATTTCGCTGTTTGCTTTGAGGATGTCAATTGATTCTTGAAGTTCACGGACTAGTGGATTCTGAGATGCTCTGTATCTCAAAACACAGCCCATCAATATGGTCAACTACACATTGTTCAAATGGCACAACAAAGCTTACGTTTCATCCTCAGACTCCAGGTACCTGAAGTAAAGATCTGCATTATTTAGGTCCTTTTCAATCTGCTCTAGCGCTTTATCCACTGCCAAACCATAAGCACAAGGGCAAGGCCTCAAGAAAAGGTCAGATGAGGTAATTGCTTACAATCAGACTGATCAACAACTTCTTCTGCTGCAATAAGGTCCTATCAAGCAGTAAAAACAATGGTACTATGGTGCTATGGTATACACACAAACACCTTCTTAAGGTAAGCAATAAACGATTTGACCTCCAGTTGTCGCCTTAGCGCTGGGAAAACAAGGGGGAAAACGTAAACGGGCAAATTATACAAAAACAACATACCTTCATCCTCTCTCTCTGCCTCGTCAAGACCTGTCTCAAACGAGGTATTCACATCAGTAGTGGTCGGCTCTGTCACCCTTCTGAATGTAAATCCACCATCAGCGCTTTCCTTCTGATAAGAGACACGCGCTTGAAAATTCTAAGTGCTATTGGAGCAGTCGAAAAATATCACCTGAATTGTGGTACCGTTCCCTGGAGGAAGTTTCGGCAATGTTCGAAATACAAATCCGTTCTCACCCCCTTCGTTCTGCAATATATCGAATGAGCTCCAATTAGGACAAGCTGAGGTAGGATAATGCTCACGAAGGTTGAACATACATACAGACTTTTGCGCCTTTTATTCATAAAAATTCGCTGCGGCCTTTCTCTTTTTCCACTAGTACCATCAGGTACTGGCCAATTAACCGCCATAATATTTGTTTTTATTTTTATTTTGAATCAATTATTTGTTTACGCGCTTGCGCATTAATTAGTACATATATCATGAGTTACGTTCTCCCACGACTGTCTAGCAAGAAAGAAGTAGACCGTGCTATTAAGGAAACCGAAGACAGAGTCCTCGTGCTCAGATTTGGAAAGGAGAGCGACCTGGTCTGCATGCAGCTGGATGAAATTGTTAGTACGCGTTACACGTTATACGCTCTGCGTCGGTCCGTCCACTATTGTACGATGATGACAAGCAGTTCATCTTTTTTAGCTGGCCAAAAATCAGCACGCCGTTTCCCAAATGGCATCCATCTACATTGTCGATGCTGATTGTGTCCCTGTGTACACCAAATATTTCGATATTACCCTGGTCCCGGCCACCGTATTCTTTTTCAATGGCCAACACATGAAGGTGGACTGGAGGTGAGATTTGCACCATTTAAACCCTCGTACGTGACTTACACAAAGCACATATACCGCAGCACTCCCGACCACACGAAATTCATAGGCAGCTTCAAGTGTTCCCAAGACTTTATTGACGTCATCGAGGTTGTGTACAGGGGAGCTATGAAAGGGAAGTTGATAGTGGAGAGTCCCCTTGCCCCCCAGAACGTGCCCAAATACTCCCTCCTCTACAAAGATTTCTGAAGTGCATTAAAAGTTCAAATAACTTAAATTTTTAATGAACAAACACACTCTTTTAGCATAAATATTTACACAATAAAACAGCGAAACGTACTTTTGTATTAAAAGGAAACATCGATGAAATAAACAAACGAAAAAAAAAAAGCAACAACATACATACAAAAGGAAGACATTTATTACTGGTATGCAAATGTGTTTGTACCGCCCCTTCCCCCCAGTGAGGAGGATGGTGAGCAGATGTTAAATGGACCGTCCTTTACTTCATCAGAGCATGTGTGTGTACCCTCCTCATTTCATCAGACCATGTGTGCCTGAGGTGGGTTATGCCTGCCTTGAATATGATGCGCAAAGACAGTGGAGCCATCAGTAATGTTCCCCGGGACCCTGAAGTTTGGCCTACCGAGCGTCATCACTGAGCTATCGGTTAAAGATATCGCACTACGTGGTGGGACAGTGGGAGTGGCTGCGGCCCTGGGAGGGGGTGTGGCAGATGAGGTGGAAGAGGAGGAGGAGGAGGAGGGGATGACACTCATAGTCTTTGTTTTGCCCTTCTGGGGAGGAGAGGACTGGGCAGGAGAGGACTGGGCAGGGGAGGACTGCTGAAGTTCCATGGCTGACGTCTTTCGCACCAGCTGCTTGTTGAGGTCTGCCTCCACTCGCCTTGCCTCCATCATGGCTGCTGTGAATACCTCAGATGGTGCCCTCCTTGCCTCCTCCTGCAGTGCCTCAGATGACAGGACAGGGTTGGGTCTGGAGACATGACGATCCTCAGGGACGCTTCCCTTTCTTACCATGGACAGAACCTGCGGCTGCGACAGGATTGGTGACTGCGCTTCCACCATGACATACATGTCCTGCCTCTGGAGAGGGACGGACGAAACAGCGGGGAACGGAGGGCGTGGTTCAGCGGGAACCAACTTGGGCTGCGAGTTTCCTGCCACACCCACACCCTGCTGAAGCGACGACGTGGGCACAGGCGTTGCCATGGGAACGCAGGAAACTTGCTCGCAGCTTTCGATCTGGCCGCACCCCGAGCAATCGCTGCTGCTCTCGCTGCTGGGGGGAGCCTGCTTCAAGCCCGCCAGCTGGTGGGAGGGGCCTTCGGTGGTGTTGAGGTCGGGCATGGACGTGCAAGACTGGTGCTTGTCATGACCAAACGTTGTGTGCTCGTTCAGCGAGAACGTCTTCCCCACAGCTGACTTTATCTTCCGACCGTTGCACCGTGGGCATCGGTGCGAGGAAGTCGTGGAGGAAGGGAAGAAGACGGTGCGATCCTTCACAGGGCTCCTTGGAGGGAGGGGGGGCGGGGGAGTTTTTCTCGCGGAAAACGCGATGGGGTCACCGTTGGCTTCGATCGAGCGCCTGTCCGTCCTGGGTCGCTCGCTAAAGTTGGGCGTGTTTGTCCTGGAGTCTTCCTCCAAAATGGTGCTCCTCTTGATGTTGACGGGAGGTGACATCATCGCGTCGTCCTGGGTACCGAACCTGCCGGTGGGGGAGTCCGGGTCGTCGTGGGCACCGCTGCTTCTGTTGCTCAGCCCCCCAAGGCTGCCAGAGGACGGTAGGGATGAAGTGATGGACGTCACGCTGTCCTTGCGCCAAGGACGGGGGGGTATGGAGGGCATCGCCTCCTCCCCTGCAGTGCTGCTCCTGCCCTTGGCACCTCCTACTCCTCCCCTCTCGGCCAGGGGTAGGTCATTCATTGGACGATTGTCAAACACGGGTGCGGGCAGTGGCTGAGACATGGTGGCCCATTCTGGGTCCGGTTCGTGTGCCGATGAGTGCTGGTGTTGGTGGAGCAAGGACACGTCGTACCGCAAAGGCATAGGTTTGGTGGATGGCACAGGTTCAACGTAGTCGTCTGGTTCTGTCTTTGTGTAAGACCCCAGGTCCCAAACCTGTGCAATGTCGTTGTTAACGACCGAACGTTTCTGGGTGTCGCGCCTCTTTGCCTTGCTGGCGCGTACCACATCCCTCTCCAATGCTTTCAACTGATCATCCACACTGGTATCCTCTCGACTGGTGAGCCCCTTAGCCCTCGTGTCGTCAATGTGGGCGTAGTCTGGACCATCGTCTTCACTGCCACTATCGTCTGGTCGGGCAGGAAGTGGTGGTGTGATGGAATGATTGAAATGAGGCACGGTGCTGTTTGGTGGAGGTGGATGATTGCCCACCAGAGGTGGGACACTGCCCTTCTGGAACAAATGGCCGCGCGATGAGGACTGCCTGCTGATCACTGGAGCGGCTGTTTGGTGAGGGCAAAAGAAGAGGAAGAGGATGGGAGAGTGAGATGAGATAGAGGGGAGGGGGAGGAGATAGAGGAGAGGGGGAGGAGATAGGGGAGGGGGGGAGGTAGAGGGGAGGGGGAGGAGATAGGGGATGGGAGGAAATAGAGGAGGGGAGATAGAGAGGAGAGAGGGGAGGGGAGGAGAGAGGGGAGGGGAGGAGAGAGGGGAGGGGAGGAGAGAGGGGAGGGAGGGGAGGAGAGAGGGGAGGGGAGGAGATAGGGGAGGGGAGGGAAGGGGAGGAGATAGGGGTGGGGGAGATAGAGGGGAGGAGACAGGAGGGGAGGGGAGGATACAGAGGGGTGGGGAGGAGACAGAGGGGTGGGAAGGAGACAGGAGGAGAGGGGAGAAGATAGAGGGGAGGAGATGGAGGGGAGGGGGAGGAGATTAGAAGACATGGTTAGCAATTGTTTTCTCCAAACTGGTGACAAACCTCGTCCGCTGGTAGCCTTCATGGAGATGCTCCTGTGCACAAGTTTGCCCGAGACGTCTGTGCGTGGTGAGTTCTCCGCATTTGTGTTGATGAACTCAAGCAGACAGATGTTCCACATGCCAAGTATCTCCTTAGCAACACTCTCTTGCTCTGTTGTGAATACAAACTCGCCAGTTGACTTGTCACTGCCACTGAAAGTGACAAACATGGGCAACAGTAATGATATGCCAGACATGCTAATAGCTACCAAAGGACCCACATGGAGTTAAGGATCAGCTGCCCTTTCCTCTCAGGTGCGAGGAAGAACTTGACCACTGTTGTTCTGGGCCATTGGTACGCAATAGCCCTGGTGGTCTTCCAGTTCAGAATAATGGAGCAGTTCTGAATAGATATAAAATAGTCGCCCGAGTGTCCTATGTCACTTGCACACTTATTTTTGAGCAAGACAACAGGAAAGTACTCTGTTGGGAAAGACAGGATGTCACAGTAAAAATGTAGGACATAAGAGATGAATGCATGAGATGGCAGCATTCCCTCCTAAGAACAGATGGCATATATGTGTGATTGACTACTCCCGTAACACTCATTAGCGGTAGATACAAAAATCCATTCCATAAGAAACCTCCTCCCCACGTCATCAGAAGGCATGCCATTCGTGCATATTCACGAGCATGGATGGCTTCCAAACCATTTCCCTCCGCATGCATTGTGC
This sequence comes from Eunapius fragilis, assembly GCA_963681505.1. Lineage (NCBI taxonomy): Eukaryota > Metazoa > Porifera > Demospongiae > Spongillida > Spongillidae > Eunapius > Eunapius fragilis. The sequence continues at coordinate 1,441,311 of OY811983.1, read as the reverse complement.
ACACACAACACAAACACACACACACACACACAAACACACACACACACACACACACACACCCTTCCCTTGTATGAAGCAGCTCATTGCAAGTGATAGACATGCTAGCTGAGGACACTACATACCTGGGATTGGGGGTGGGGCCGGCTGTAGTGTCTCGCACATGGCCAGTTGTTTCAGCACAATGAAGGATTGGATCCAGTGCTGCCTCTCTTCGTCTGAGTCACAGCTGAAGGTAAGCTCATCTTCACGGATAGTGACCTGAAGGTGGTAGTGAGAGTGGAAGATGTGGGAGGAAATAGTGACATTAGTGTTAGGTCCCCCAACAACTGAGTTATGCTGAGGGGGTCCCTAAAAGGTGGGGTGGTATAGTTATGCTGAGGGGGTCCCTAAAAGGTGGGGTGGTATAGTTATGCTGAGGGGGTCCCTAAAAGGTGGGGTGGTATTGTTATGCTGAGGGGGTCCCTAAAAGGTGGGGTGGTATAGTTATGCTGAGGGGGTCCCTAAAAGGTGGGGTGGTATAGTTATGCTGAGGGGGTCCCTAAAAGGTGGGGTGGTATAGTTATGCTGAGGGGGTCCCTAAAAGGTGGGGTGGTATAGTTATGCTGAGGGGGTCCCTAAAATGTGGGGTGGTATAGTTATGCTGAGGGGTCCCTAAAAGGTGGGGTGGTATAGTTATGCTGAGGGGGTCCCTAAAAGGTGGGGTGGTATAGTTATGCTGAGGGGGTCCCTAAAAGGTGGGGTGGTATAGTTATGCTGAGGGGGTCCCTAAAAGGTGGGGTGGTATAGTTATGCTGAGGGGGTCCCTAAAAGGTGGGGTGGTATAGTTATGCTGAGGGGTGAGGGGTCCCTAAAAGGTAGGGTGGTATATTTAACCAGGACTCCTTACCTATTGGGGTTTCAAAACTGTCAAATTGAAACTGTTATGCTGGGGGGGGGAGGGGGGGGGGGGGGGTGGGGGAGCCCTTACATTGCCCAATTGTCCTAATAGGGAAATAGCTTGCATGGGTACTCTTCTTTTCAGAAGCACCATCGTCTAGGTGCCATGGCTACCTGAGCTACCCCAACAGCCTCAGACCATAAGTGAGGCATTATCACCCAGACAGCATGGCGCCATTGATATCTATGGATACCACCTTTTCACTTTATGGTGGAGCCACTCGGGTTGTTTTGGCAGCAGGCTTTCTTCCTGCCATATGGCTTATGATGGACAGGGAAGTGGGTGGTGGGATTGTGAGGTATGAGGGTGTTACAGAGGGAGAGTGATGGAGTGAGGATGGAAATGCAAGTATAGGGGACGTGCAAATCAACATGTAAGGGAGAGACATGTAGTGAAGAAGGGCATGTAAGAAACCATTCATGTAAAATATTCAACACCCAGATTTAACACCACCACCCCCCACCCCCCCCCCCACCCCCACCCACCCCCCCCCCCCCACTTGTCTGTTTCAGCACCTAGAGATTAGCACGGCCTAATTGAATTCATACTGATGATTTCTTCGAACCCTTAGGTGAAGTCAGGCAAATGAATACGCTTAAGCCAGCCATCCCAGCAGAATGCTGTCTTGGTGTGTCTCCCCACTCGGGGAGGATACACAACACAGGAGGTGGCTTCGCTGTTTTATCTCAGCGCTTTACTAAACGCCTCCATGGCAATTTTTGTTTGTGCTACAACCATTTGGTCTGTGTTAGTAATGTCTACAGTAGTTGGATTGTCAGTTTGGTGTGACATGCGTTGAAGTCCCATTCCCCCCCCCCCCCCCTCACACGCACACACACGCACACACAACACATACGCAGACAAATCCAGACACACTCGTACGTCCCAGACCCCCTCGTACGTTCCAGCGCTGCGTCACACATCTCACCTGAAAACCATATTTTCCTTTGCCCTTCGACTGTCTCTCCTGAACTTCTATTCTGTCGTACTCATTCACTTCTATCGTCTCGGCGGTGTCTGCAGAGAACTCGTCTTCGAGGATATCCACGGCCTTAAGGCCTCTAGTCGGGTAGTTAATTAGTACCACAAATTTGCGCTTGTACGCCTGCGGGATAGGGGGGAGCGAGCCGGTCATAAGTCACCCTATCTCTCCTAACATCTACCATCCCTCCAAATAGCTAACTCACAACGCAGACACCGAGCGCTCTTCCGCTCCCTCGAAGCAACCCTAGCAGATTTATATTTTCGTCCCCCATTCCCCCCCCCCCCCCCCCCCCCTCCCCTCTCAACTCTCCAAGAAAAAAAAAAAAGTATGTCGATTTACAACCGGGGAGGGGGTTTGCTGTTTATTTGTAACGAAAGTGGCTGTCGATTGTAGCTTAAGTGCGTATGCCCCGCGAACGGTAAACAAATGCGTTAGTTTTGCGTGTTACTACTCACCGTGCCAAATCGGGCAAGCTGACGGCTCAACTTGACTTCCAGATACCCTTTTTTGACAACTTTAGACATGGCTACATAAGTAGGGGTTGAAAGGGAGGAAAAGGGAAAAAAAAAAATTACAGCAGATACTGTGCACGTAGCAGCAGGCACCAGCTGCAAAGCCACCCGGAATTAACAGGTGCTGCAAGGGCAGCGGGGCGCCCGTTACATACCTTGGTAAACCGCTCTCCTTTTCTCAAGAAATAACTTCGAATTAAAACGCCGAACATGTATTTTTGCTAAAAACCAATTCGAAAGTAGGGCGTGACCATCTACACGGGGGAGTTACTTAGTATGCCATGCCCCTCCCACCTTAGTTTTTAATACTACATGTATTCAAACGTTTTTTACAACCCTGTCATTGTTCTGCTGTTATGTCACTGTATACGAGGAAAACTTCGCGCTCACAACTTGGTAAGCTTCAAACATGTTTTGCATGGCTATTATTGACGTATCTCTATTGCATTATCCAGTAATGTATTAATAACCTTCGCATTCGAATTTGTAACCTGTGTACGTTATGCATGTGTTGTAGGGCATTTGAAAATATCTCTGTTTGAAGATTCCGGAGCCCTTGTTGTGACCAGTAAGCCATATTGTTTGTATCTAAGTGGCTTCTGAGCTAGCTAGCTTAACTCGGCGAGGTGTGAAGTACGTATGTGGATGGGGGAAGGGGGGGGGGGGGGGGGGGGAAGGGGGTTGCATTCAGTACAGTATTTTAGCATAGATGTTGAACACGTAAAGCAGAGGAAGGGTGGGTTCTAACTTTTGGTAAAATCGCCTTTCTTGAGCTTGTTGCCGTTTTTGTTTTTCAAAAGGCACTTTGACAATGGTGTTAACGAATGCGGGTTGGCACCTGTAGGACGGGGCTCAATCCTCCGCCTCTCCTCCCACCTTTGCCTCTCTCCTTGTACATCGTCTATTTCTCTCTCCACTTTTTTTTCTCTCTCTCCCCTTATCTCTCCCGTGTCCTCCCTTTTTGCCTGCCTTCAACCAGTATTTGTAAGCACGAGGCCTAGCAAGGAAGAAATGGCAACCCACTTGATACTTACGTCAAGGTATGTTATCTAGCACGGCTAGATGTGTGTGTGTGTGTGTGTGTGTGTGTGTGTGTGTGTGTGTGTGTGTGTGTGTGTGTGTGTGCAGGGGTAGGGTGCATTGGGAGTGTGTACAGGTGGAGGTGTGCGTGCGTGCTGAATGTCCAGGACCTTCTGCGTAGCCTGCTACACCTCCATACTAAATGTAGTACAGCCATATGCTTCAATTGGTGAGCCTGATGTGTAAAACCTTCACTGCTCTCCTCCCACTCCAGCTGCATATCATTCCATTAGGTGCTCTCGGTATAGAAGGGTTATGCTACACAAAATGTGCATCTCCATTACATGCAGACGTGTCCTCCCTTTTGCATACCAATTATCCATTCGTGGTACAGTAGTCTGCTTCAGGTGCCCAGCATTTAGTGTGGGCAAACGTTGAACTGTCATGGTGTGGTGGGTTGCATTGAGGTGGCACATGTCACAGGTGTGAGTAGCAGTGAGGAGCTGCATGTCACGGGTGTGGGTTGCATTGAGGTGGCACATGTCACGGGTGTGGGTAGCAGTGAGGAGCTGCATGTCACGGGTGTGGGTAGCATTGAGGTGGCACATGTCACAGGTGTGGGTAGCATTGAGGTGGCACATTGTCCACGTGTGTGGGTAGCATTGAGGTGGCACATGTCACAGGTGTGGGTAGCATTGAGGTGGCACATGTCAGTTGCTGATTGGTCATTTAGTTTTAAAAGCCCCTTGTGGCTGACAGAGCAACGTAGAGAAAGGTAGCCATTGTTGTACGAGTGATTGAGATGGGAGAGGGGAGGAGGGGAAAGTTGAAGATCTAACATACTCTGGCCCTCTTGCATACCAGCTCTACCTTCTGCCTGACCCTGAGAAAAGCACTAAGGAAAAGACAAAAATTGTGAAGGACAAAGATCCCAGATACAACGAGCGATTCTCCTTGTGAGTGAATATGCATGCCTATGTGACTGTGGGTTTATAAAACTGATCAGGTGACTTGGAGAGACCTTCGGAGGCCAGCATGTGCTTTGAAGGGTTTGAACTGACCTCAAATGACCCTTGGACCCTGACCATAGCTTTAGATGAGGTCCCTAAGGGGTTGTGTGTGCCTTCTGACGTGTTATTAATGGTCAGAACTGATCTTCAGGGGATCACCAATGATCAGAATAGACCTTGCGGGGGGGGGGGGTGCCATCTTGCAAATGTGTTTCCAATTTCTCTCAGAGTGTGATCTGTTGTGGGGGGTGGGGGGGGGGGATCCAGAATGGGAGTGCTAAAGGTGAGAGTAGGCTATGGGGTCATGATGTTGGACAGCTCTAAATTGATATATGGTAATTGGATCTTCCTATTCTGGGAACTATGTAGAATCATAATTACTTGGTTCACTAAACTCAGGGATATTTGTTGTGTTAGGTATGCATAGGACTGGACTTGACACATGGCTGGCTCTCCCACGGGAGCCAGCCATTTACTGTAATCGGAGAAAAGACATTATTTATTAATGCATTAATGTAATGGATACGGTGGCACAGAACTTTCTTATACCCGTGTGTGTGTTTGTGTGTGCGTGCGTGTGTGTGTGTGTGTGTGTGTGTGTGTGGTTGCGTGCGTGTGTGTTAATGTCTCCGTACATGTACACGTGTGTATGTGGTTTTGGGAGTCAGCACAATTGCCAAAAGGTTGGCACCAAAAAGGACACACCATCAACATCAATGTGCATTGATCTATGGGTGGTCTCTGTGGGGAGGAGCTTAGCAACAGAGCTCAACCGTGTGCATGACCATGGCAACCCAACACATGACCTGTTCCCAATGCAGAATTTTGATGACAAATAAATAAACAGTAATAATCAAACATGAATTGGGCTGTTTATATTTATGGCTTCTTCCTCCTCCTTTAAGCATCCTATCTCCTGAAGACTACGCCAAGAGACTACACATATCTGTATGGGCGCACTACAGTACAGCAAGGTGACCTTTGGGACGTGATCGGCATGTGATCCTTACAGAATTGGGAAACTATTAATGCCCTTATGGTTTGATTGCATTAATGCACTCTCCCCCCTCCCCCCCCCCTCCCCAACCATACCTGGCACAGAAATGAACTGATTGGGTGTATGTCTTTTCTGGTGGCAGACTTGTTGGGTGCTGACAAGGTACACGTTCTGTATATGTGTGTGTGTGTGTGTGTGTGTGTGTGTGTGTGTGTATGTATGTACTTATATCTCTCACCTCTGTGCATCCATATTCTCTCCTGTCACGTTCTTAGGGTGTCAGTGGTTGGTACCAGCTGCTGGACAAGGATGAAGGTCGCAGCAACAGCACACGTGTACCTTCAGCATCACCAGGAGAGGTCACAGTATCCCCTCAATCCAAGAACTATGCGGTAACGTTCTCCTCTCTTCCTTCCCCTGCCTCATAACCTATTTCCGTCATCTCCTTACCCTCCCTCTATGCTCCATCCCTCCTCTCCCACACACACATAACATTCCTCCCTCCCTTCCTTAAAACTTGCATGCTAATCGCATTCAACAGGTTACCATGGTGAAAGGTGTTGAAGGATATGGCTTCAGTATATCAAGTCCCAGCCCTGTTTTTATCACCAAAGTAGAAGAAGGTAAGGGAGGGTGATGAGGCTGAGGAGGTGGGGATGAGGAGGTGAAGAGGTGTGGATGAGGAGGGTGGGGAGGGGGTGGGGATGAGGTGGGTGGGGAGGGAGGTGGGGATGAGGAGGGTGGGGATGGAGGTGGGGATGAGGAGGGTGGGGAGGGAGGTGGGGATGAGGTGGATGAGGATGGAGGTGGGGATGAGGTGGGTGGGGAGGGAGGTGGGGTGAGGAGGGAGTGGGGGAGGAGGGGAGGGCTCAGAAGGAAGATGAGGATGGGGAGGTGCAGACGAGGGAGATAGGGGAGGAGGGAGGTGTGGAGAGGGAAGGTGGTAAATACATTAACTTAATAAGCTAAGGTAGACACATCAAATGTGTGTGAACACTCCAGACAGTACGTAATGGCCAAGTCATGCAAATTGCAATTCTCCACCACAGTTAGAGGTGTGATGTTTTCATAAGGTTTGGGCATGTGAGCTTGGCCTTGTGGTGTTTGCTTCTGCATGTGTAATACATGTGTTGAGAGGTGGGAAGATATGGGTGTCAACACTGATTGAGAGTGCATTAACACTTGCTGTCATGTCTCCACACCTGTATCCAGGGCTACCAGCTCACAATGCAGGCATCCAGGCGGGAGATGTGTTGGTGGAGGTGGAGGGTACAGATGTCACCCATGCCAGCGGGGAACAAATTATTAACATCATAAAGTGAGTGGTGTACAGTACACAGAGGTACACAGGGGGTATACAGAGGTATACAGGGGTATACAGGGGCTCATACAAGCAATATTATATACATACTCAACACACACAGACACACACACATGTGTGTGTGTATGTGCGTGTGTGGTATGTGGTATGGCAGCAAGAAGCAAAGCTACATAAGATCCCAGTGTGCTGATAATGGGGTGGGGGGGAGGGGGGGGGGAATGGACACACACATGTGTGGAGTAGTACTATGTAGGAATGCTGGGACACCTGTGTTTAAGTATTAAGTGGCATCCCATAAATGATAATCCAAGGGGTTGCTCCTGGCAACACACACAAGTGCAAAGCGATATGTGCTAATATCACACCAGTCTCCCTATCTCCCTCCCTGATACTGGTCACCATATGTAGGTACCACCTATCTCACCACCCCACCTATCTCACCATACCACCTATCTCACCACCCCACCTATCTCACCACCCCACCTATCTCACCATACCACCTATCTCACCACCCCACCTATCTCACCACCCCCCATCTCACCACCCCACCTATCTCACCATACCACCTATCTCACCACCCCACCATCTCACCACCCCACCATCTCACCACCCCACCTATCTCACCACCCCCCCATCTCACCACCCCCCCATCTCACCACCCCACCTATCTCACCACCCCATCTATCTCACCACCCCACCTATCTCACCACCCCACCCATCTCACCATACCACCTATCTCACCACTTATTCTTTCCTCACGTTTCCATTTGCTCACTCTCATCCCTCCCCCCCCCTCCCAAGGAAGTACCCCGATGAGCTTAGCATGATCCTACAGAGGCCAATAACTCACCAGACAAAACAGCGCAGGCAGTCTGCATCCAGCACTTCATCTGGACCACACCCATGGCCACACCCTTGGCTACAGTCGCACTCCCAGAGCAGCATTGGTGGAGGCGTGGCGGGGTCAGAGGTCAACAGCTGTCAGCCCCTGCACGTGAGGAGCCTGTCGGACCAGCCCTTTGTTCCTGTGGGCATGGCCCCCTCTTACAGGGACAGGCAGGTGTCCACCAGCAGGGAGAAGATGATGTGTTCAATGGACAAGATCATGGAGGAGGACACTGGGGGGCAGATGAACCGGAGACCCCCGGGGCGTCCCTCCCACGCTGGTTTTCAGTCTCAGCTGCGCAGGGGGAGCATGCAAAGCCAGAGTTCAGAGAGGTCTGTCGACGGCAACAGCCTGGGGACGAGCAGCGCACAGTTTGTCCTTCCCCACCACCAGAGCGGCACTGCCCTTGGACCCCAGTCACGTCGTCATAGCAACCAAAGCCAGTTCTCCCAGCGCTCGCTTGGCAGTCAGGACCAGCAGGTGACAGTGGCTCACGTCAGGAGCCGCTCCCAGCCCGCCAGCAGCGGCACTGAAGATGGGGAGGGGGAGGAGGAGGGGGAGGAGAGCGAGAGGCTCTCAGCCCTCAACACAGGGTCGAAGCACACGTCGGGTTCAGACAGTGAAGTTGCAAACGGTCCGTCCTCCACTGTGAGACATGGGAGTTTCCTATCCTTGAATAGGCGGAGTCCCACTAAGGATGACTCTGCCTACTCATCTGAGGCAAGCAACTTGAACCCCAGGCCAGTTGAGGGACTGAAGCCCAGGCCGATGGAGGGACTAAACCCCAGGCCAATGGAGGGACTGGTCAACTTTAACCCCAGGCCAATGGAGGGACTGGGCAAGTCAGTTCTGAAGAGGAGGGGGAGCATTGGGAGTGGTGTCATGGAGACCAGGAACATCAGTGGTGCAGCTGAGGAGACTGTGATAGAGTGGTCGGTAAGTGAGAGTGGTGGGGGGGGGGGTGTCTTCCTAAAGAGTGTGTGTGCCTATAGTGGGAGTGGTGGGAACGTGTCAGTGGGGAAACCATGTATGTATATGGAACAGTGTCCAGCAAAATCACCCTTATGATACTTTATCAAATTTTCCAGGACAAGCTAAAGAAAAGTAACGCTCGCATTGTGATTATAAATTCAGTGCCTAATAACTTTATGATGGATAGTCCAATTTAGGATGCGTAAGGACCATTTGATAGAAGCTCTTTGGAGTTCACGGAAAATGAAAAAACTTAAAAAACTATCCAGAAGGGTGATTTTACTGTCCCATATATATATATATATAATGATATATGCCCTCTCTCTTCTCAACAGGGAGGGGGCAGGGTGGGAGGTGTGGTTTGGAGAATGAAGACACGGGTGGTGCATTTAGGGGGACTAACTCGGGGGAATCGGCTTACCTGGTTATTATATACTGAAATCGCCACTACTTCTGCCACTTAACTAGTAATGATTGACATTACCCTTTCAGATGCTGGGGTCCATTGGTCAGAAGAAGCAGAAGGTTTGTGTTATTGATCACACATCATTTGCCTCCTCCCACCAACAAGTCTTTCCAACTTGTTCCATCCATCCCCGTTCTCCCCATCCACCCCTCCTCCTCACCCATCCCTCCTCCCCATCCACCCCTCCCTCCTCCCCCTTCTCCCCATCCACCCATCCCTCCTTCCCATGGCTCAGGCAATCAACAATTTGATGAACACAGAGTACCACTTCTGTGAGGTACTAAGACTTGGTACAGAGATGTACCTTGACCCTCTGAGGGACATCCTCCCTCCTGATCAACATGACATCATTTTCCATCACCTAGAAGAGGTACAACCCCTCCCCCTACAGGAGGTGTGGTTTCCTTCAGACATTGCCCCCTTATTTCTACCAGCTTTACTTCCTGTCTTATGACATCTCCACACAATTGAAGTCCCGATGTCAGCAGTACTGTTCAAGTGCTCCTGTACCTTTCTATGTTGAATCAGTGGGTGCGATCTACCATTCCAGAGTGAGCCATCTCTTCTGTCTGATCACACCTGGGTGGCATAACCTTATTGGTGTATGTGTGTGTGATCTTACAGCTTGATCGTCTAATAGCTACCACTACCGCTCGCCAAAACCAGTGGACCCAGACCCACGATCAGGTTTCATACTGCTTTGCTCGCAATAATGCCTTCAACACATTGGTTGAGGTATGTTTGCCCCTCCTCCTGCCTTGCCCCCCCCCCCCCCCCCCCCCCCTCCTCCCTCCCTGCTGCCCTCTTTGGTCATTGACTATCCTCATACCCCCATTCCCCTAGAATGCTGGACAAAGACTCTCTATACAGGCCTTTGTGGACGCGACCAATGAGGTAGTTGCCTCGCAGACGTTATGGGCGTGTTCTCTTCCACTCCCTACCGACCCACACCACATTGCTGTCACCTCACACACTGTACTAATCACATGACCTTGTAATCATATCATGTGACCTTGTAATCACGTCACGTTACATTGACCCTGCCCTCACATGATCTCACACAGCACATCATCATGTGACGTTTTAAACCGTACACCCACACCCATGTGTAATTGCCTTTGGTAGTCATCCGTTACCAAATGTGCTAGACACATGCATGAGCACACACACACACACACACACACACACACACACACACACACACACACACACAGTTGTTCACATAACACATTGCATGACCTTCATTACTGCACTCATTTCCTTGTAACCGCAGTACCTGCCAAAGTTGGCAAGGTTCCTTATGGGTGTCAGCTATTTCACCCCTTTGTGGCACGAGGACCACAAATACCTCACTGCGATAATAAGGGGTAAGTCCCTGTCGTTAAAGGCACAATACTACCAAATCTTTGCTCCTTCACTGCACTCCTTTCATGTATACATTACATCTCTATACGTATATACACATACACACACACACCTCAATCATACACACTCATCTGCACCATACACACCTCCACCACACTCATCTTACAGCCTTGGTGAAGATATGCCCTGATAGAGAGCTAACTGACAAATGGCTGAAGGACCAAGATTTAATGGAAAGCATCAAAGTCCGGTTGGGATTTGAAGCAGGTGTCCAGGTTAGTGATGCGTTTTAAATGACAAGCAGTTGGTGATCACAGGGTTAAAGAGGTAATGGAGTGCTTATGAACCACAGGGCAAAGGGGCCCACTATTTGTATATGAACCAGCTCCATTTGTTTGTTATAATAAATTTTTAACCACAATTGGTGGGGATCACTATAGCAACCAATGCTTGGCTATCAGGCATTAATTATTTCTGGTTATTAAAAACAGAAGTGGATTAGTTGGTGTAGGCCCCAATAGTATTAATTCAATGTTAGAGTGAGGTATGTCATCATGACATCATCCTGTGCCATGGCATAGCACGCCCCACCCCTAAGCCATCACTAGAGGTGTGCATGTCTGCTTTTAATGTGTCTGAGCAACAGAAATTCCAAGTGGTTGTTGTGGTATCAGTCAATCACTGATCTCCCTCACACCATCATTGGTCTCCCTCCTCACACCATCACTGGTCTCCCTCCTCACACATCACTGGTCTCCCTCCTCACATCATCATTGGTCTCCCTCCTCACACCATCACTGATCTCCCTCCTCACACCATCACTGGTCTCCCTCCTCACACCATCACTGATCTCCCTCCTCACATCATCACTGATCTCCCTCCTCACACATCACTGGTCTCCCTCCTCACACATCACTGATCTCCCTTCTCACATCATCACTGGTCTCCCTCCTCACACCATCACTGATCTCCCTCCTCACATCATCACTGATCTCCCTCCACATCATCACTGGTCTCCCTCCTCACACCATCACTGATCTCCCTCCTCACATCATCACTGATCTCCCTCCTCACACATCACTGGTCTCCCTCCTCACACATCACTGGTCTCCCTCCTCACACCATCACTGATCTCCCTCCTCACATCATCACTGATCTCCCTCCTCACACCACTGATCTCCCTCCTCACACCACTGATCTCCCTCCTCACACCACTGGTCTCCCTCTTCGCACAACTGGTCTCCCTCCTCACACCATCACTGATCTCCCTCCTCACACCACTGATCTCCCTCCTCATACTATCACTGATCTCATTAAGTGATGGGGTGATGCTGAAGTGTTCCCCTTCTTTACCATTATGTTCACGTGCTGGTTTATCCAGCTAAGATCACTTGGTTTTGTTGTGGACTTTAGCTGTAGTGACTCAGGAGGAAATATGGTGTGTGTGTGTGGTTCTGTGGTACTGACTCAGGAGGAAATAAGGATGTACTGATTTGACCACAATCTCAGGATCATCATCCTTTGTTGTACTCCTGTTTGTAGATGGACTGGACTGTTTCATCCTCACAATAAGGCTTTTTAAAAACCCTTTATGTGGACATAAATTAGTTTATGTTTTTCAGTTCTCCTTAATCATCATCTCTTGACAAGTTACTATTCCTCTTCCCCAGCCCTTTATAATTGTCATCCCTGGAAGGGTGTTGCTCTTCGAGGGAGAGGTAACTCTTATTGCAGAGAAAAAGAAGAAAAAAAAGGTATTCCCAGTCGTTATTCCTAGTATTACCTCCTGCATATCACCATACCATTTCTTCATCCTGCTCCCCCTCCTCCTCCTCCTCCTTCCTCCTCTGCACCATCCCGTTGCATTTCCTTCCTTTGCACGCTCAGATATGGCTGATGCTCTTCTCAGACATCTTGGTGATAGCCAAGAAACAGGGAAAACTTCTCGTGACCACAGAGACACCATTTTTTTTGGAGCAGCTGACTGTCAGTGACCTCAATTGTGATGGTATGTGTATTGTGTTCCCATTGAACACCATATTGTCCTCATTGAACACCATATTGTGTCCTCATTGCACGCCATGATTCCACATTTCTAGTACTGCTCAGAATTCATGTGCATGTGTAATACAAGAATTTCTGGGTGTGGCACGTATTGAGTTGACGTTATTATTACTGGCATCTTTGATATTTTGATCCTGCTATTTAATTTTTTTTTCATCCACTTTTTTGTATCAGAAACTGAATTTCAAGTTGCATCAGTGGATGGGGTATGTTATGCCACTGTCACCGGTAGATCTCCTCCTCTAATGGTCACATGATTCCCAGTCCCCTGCTTTTTCGCTTCCCTCTCCCTTTTTTATCCTCCTCATCCTCTAAACACCTTGTACACTTCCCCCCTTTACCACCCCCGTTTTGTGCACTCACCATCACCTCCACTACCTCTGTCTTGTGCACTCACCATCACCTCCACTACCTCTGTCTTGTGCACTCACCACCACCTCCACTACCTCTGTCTTGTGCACTCACCAACACCTCCACCACCTGTCTTGTGCACTCACCACCACCTCCACTACCTCTGTCTTGTGCACTCACCACCACCTCCACTACCTGTCTTGTGCACTCACCATCACCTCCACCACCTCTGTCTTGTGCACTCACCACCACCTCCACCACCTCTGTCTTGTGCACTCACCATCACCTCCACTACCTCTGTCTTGTGCACTCACCATCACCTCCACTACCTCTGTCTTGTGCACTCACCACCACCTCCACTACCTCTGTCTTGTGCACTCACCAACACCTCCACCACCTCTGTCTTGTGCACTCACCACCACCTCCACTACCTCTGTCTTGTGCACTCACCACCACCTCCACTACCTCTGTCTTGTGCACTCACCATCACCTCCACCACCTCTGTCTTGTGCACTCACCACCACCTCCACCACCTCTGTCTTGTGCACTCACCATCACCTCCACTACCTCTGTCTTGTGCACTCACCATCACCTCCACTACCTCTGTCTTGTGCACTCACCACCACCTCCACTACCTCTGTCTTGTGCACTCACCAACACCTCCACCACCTCTGTCTTGTGCACTCACCACCACCTCCACTACCTCTGTCTTGTGCACTCACCATCACCTCCACCACCTCTGTCTTGTGCACTCACCACCACCTCCACCACCTCTGTCTTGTGCACTCACCACCACCTCCACCACCTCTGTCTTGTGCACTCACCATCACCTCCACTACCTCTGTCTTGTGCACTCACCATCACCTCCACTACCTCTGTCTTGTGCACTCACCACCACCTCCACTACCTCTGTCTTGTGCACTCACCAACACCTCCACCACCTCTGTCTTGTGCACTCACCACCACCTCCACTACCTCTGTCTTGTGCACTCACCACCACCTCCACTACCTCTGTCTTGTGCACTCACCATCACCTCCACCACCTCTGTCTTGTGCACTCACCACCACCTCCACCACCTCTGTCTTGTGCACTCACCACCACCTCCACCACCTCTGTCTTGTGCACTCACCACCACCTCCACTACCTCTGTCTTGTGCACTCACCACCACCTCCACTACCTCTGTCTTGTGCACTCACCACCACCTCCACTACCTCTGTCTTGTGCACTCACCACCACCTCCACTACCTCTGTCTTGTGCACTCACCACCACCTCCACTACCTCTGTCTTGTGCACTTAACAGAAGATCAAATATCTAATGAAAGTGGGCAGTGCCCAGGAGAAGGGTGTGTGGGTACTCACATTGAAGGAGTGGACCAATGGTACCCATGCAGTGCCCAATGGCATCCCTACAAGGACCAATGGCTCCCTTGCAGTCAGTCACGGGTCTCTCCTCCCTGCTAATGGCGGCCTCCTTAGTCGTCACGGTTCTGTTTCAGTGCACAAGGTAGGCGGGTTGGCGGGTAATACATGCGGTTATGACTGGGAGCGGGGGTGGGGGGGTTATGGGAGGGGCGGGCGTGCATACGTACCGCTTAATTTGGCTCGGTTAGGCAATGTCATGACTTTCCACACCGAAGTGCTAGTGTACAGTTAGTAATCTCTTTGTCGCGCCACAATGCACAAACACAATAGATGCCGAGCCCTCCAAAGTTTGCCTCCAGCTCACTTACGCAGCCAGACAGCAGTGGGTTCCCACCCTCTGAGCGCTTCGTACAATTTAGCCAGCCCGCCGAATATGCGCTGAACAATGCCCAACCCCGATCACGTGCGGTGTCGACGACAGCTGTTCGGACGGCGATGCATTATCATAACGGCGCACCGGATGCCGTAGAAATGTCCCGCCGGAGCCTGTAAGTTTGCATGACGTCATTACATACGTGGGTCATTACTTTATCAATTGACGTCCGCTTTTGTCAGTGTTCAGTTTTTGCTGTATTAGCTAAATATACTAATAGTAATAGGCAATGGCTACGTCTAGTGCAGAGCCAAAGGCAGCGTTGGTCCAGTGCAAGGACCAAAAAAAAGTTTTGAAAGAGAAGGGAGAGAGGAGAGTGAATAATTGGCAGGCGCTCCTTCTATCCAGGTTTGCAGGAAGCGCTGGCGCCAAAAGCGACAAGCCGGGTGAGACGAAAGATGACCGTGCGAAAGATAAGCGAAGAGCGCCTCCTCCGTTCACTTCGCAAAGGAGGCTTGGGGCAGCAACCGCCCTGGACAAGTAAGTGTGTTGCGGAAACACGAGAAAAGTTACGAGTACCATTCTATAGGCCGTCGGACCTCTCAAAGGTCAGCGTGAAGGTTTTGCAGGAGTGGGAGAAGTCATTTGATTCTCTGATAACCAGCCCAGGTGTGTTATCGTGTGTTGGATGTGAGTACAGGCTGCGCCGTGCGTACAGTTTATGGCATCTCTTTTAGTTGCATGCGGGATATCAGGAGTTGGTATTATTTTTTGTCTTCTCTGAACAGAAGGGATAATGTTGTTCGAGGAGTTTTTGAGGTCCGAATTTTCTGATGAGAACATCTTGTTTTGGAAGGCGTGTGAGCAGTACTCTAAACTGCCCAGGGAGAAGATGCAGGAAGAGGCGGACAAGATATACCGAGAATTCTTGTGTGATAGCGCACCAAAACTGGTTAGCTAGCTACCCATAAGTGTGGAGTAACATTATTCAGTTAGTAGTGAGGTCGTCTCCAAGAGTAGTAATGAATGACCCCTGGGATCATTAGCATGGCTACATGATTTCCCAATAGATTATAAAAAAACCAATTCAGAGATTTGTCCCCAGGTATGCCTTCATGGGCCTAGTGTTGTAAGATCTAATTGAGCATAATTGGGCCTTGGTGTGTGTGTGTGTGTGTGTGTGTGTGTGTGTGTGTGTGTGTGTGTGTGTGTGTGTGTGTGTGTGTGTGTGTGTGTGTGTGTGTGTGTGTGTGTGTGTGTGTGTGTGCTGCTTATTTGGGGTCATGTAGTACAATGCATCACAGGTGTTGCCCATCAGGTGTTTCATGTTGTGGTCAGCACCGTTATGTTTTATTGCTATGCTGCAGGTACCATATTTAAAACTTTTCTTGTTTTAACTTTAGGTGAATTTGGACCACAAGACCATGGAATCAGTCTTGGCTTCCATTAACGATGCCACCAAGGGTACCTTTACCAGGGCCCAAAACAGCATATTTATGTTGATGGCCAGTGATAGCTACAAACGGTTTATAAACTCAGAAAAGTTCCAGTCCGCATTAAGATGAATTGCTCCTACTCAATGTTCTCTTTGTTCTTTTGCGTTTTGATGTTCAAACGCCTTGTCTTCATACCAATGTGCATATCATCCACACTCCGCTTCTGCTCTCTCCATCTTTGTCCTCATTTGAACTTTGACCTCTCTGTATCCAGTAATAAAAATTGATATATTTTTCAAAAAATATATATAATAACATGAAGATGTATGAACACACACAACACGCACCTGGCATGCACACAACAACAACAGACACCTATGCAAGTGAAGGCAGGAAATGGAGGGCGGGGCTAGATCAGATCGTCTTTGTGAACTCGACAGCTGCACTGAACTGGATCCACCAATATGCTTCCTCCCCCTTTAGGTCAACCTCTGCAAAGTTTTTGACGTACTGTATAGTTGAAAGCAGGTTTGGTGGGTTGGCCTTGATGAGCACATAAACAAGAACAGGGAACATATCGTCAGCTCCCGGGGGGGCACCACATTTGGCGTACTGGAGCAGGCTGATGAGAACTTTACAACACTGCACAACACAACGAAGCTTGCCACGGGGAGACTGGGGAGGAGGAAGATGATGAATAGATAAACGTTTTACCTCCACCCATCCTTCCTCTTTCACTAATCTACCATTAAGTATCGCCAAGCAATGGATGTCCAGTACACACCACCAGCATCCCATCACACTTAAATGGAACAGTGTACATCCCTCTCCCAAGTGGACATCCCCCTTTCACACTCGTAAGAAAAACAGCAAACAACATTCCTATATGGTTTACAACTTCAATGGGAGCAATATGATAAACAGCTGTCATTGTCGACAAAGCATCACGTTGGCATGTGCAGTACTTGGGGTGACCTGGACCAGTTCAGTTACATGTATCAGGATATGATTCCCATAGAGTACGAACACATGATTTTACCATCAGAGACTACAAAGACATGTTTACCCTGTCACTTGTAGTCACAAATTGAAGCCCCTAAAAAAGTAAACCTGACCAGATACAGTATAAAAACACAGGCCCAATGAGAGGAAATGACTATGTGTCCATCCTGATGCTGGTGCTGGCAGATGAAGCCATCACAAGACCAACACAACGCTTACTTGTTAAATAGATACTGACCAAATATATCAGACAACATTGTGACCAATATGGCCTCACAAAGTTTTTAACCACCTTTGGCAAGTTGAGCACAAGATTGTTTCATCTGAAAATCCCATGACACAATACTGTCAGATAAACACCCCAGTGATTGCCTCCTTCATAGAGATCAGCATATACCTACGAGGTTCATGAATAGCACCTCCCTCAAGGTGATCTTCACTTGTGAATGCCCCCTTCATTGCTCTGATTTATAATGACTGAACACTGCATGTGAGTTGAAATGCCAATACCAGAACAACTTGGTTACTGGTGACCCCCCCCAGCAGAATGAGATGGTAGCACTGGTTACTGGTGACCCAGCAGGATGAGATGGTAGCACTGGTTACTGGTGACCCAGCAGAATGAGATGGTAGCACTGGTACTGGTGACCCCCCAGCAGAATGAGATGGTAGCACTGGTACTGGTGACCCCCCAGCAGAATGAGATGGTAGCATTGGTTACTGGTGACCCAGCAGAATGAGATGGTAGCACTGGTACTGGTGACCCCCCAGCAGAATGAGATGGTAGCACTGGTACTGGTGACCCCCCAGCAGAATGAGATGGTAGCACTGGTACTGGTGACCCCCCAGCAGAATGAGATGGTAGCATTGGTTACTGGTGACCCAGCAGAATGAGATGGTAGCACTGGTACTGGTGACCCCCCAGCAGAATGAGATGGTAGCACTGGTACTGGTGACCCCCCAGCAGAATGAGATGGTAGCATTGGTTACTGGTGATCCCTCAGCAGAATGAGATGGTAGCATTGGCCATTGGAGCAATGACATTAGATAATATTTCTGTCACATAGGAGTTGCTTAATTACCAAAGAAGTCTTGTGGGGTGGGTGGGTAACAAGATACCAATGGCAATGCTGAGACGTGAGGCTTACCTCCCGTAATTAATCATTACCACAGACATCTGTAAAGGGTTACTCCAGACTACGGGTTCCAAATCATATTACCTTAAAAATTAACTTACACTACAAGGATTGTGACTAAGTGTGGGAAAGAGACAAGTGTAACTGCTTTGTGAATTAAACAAGTTTTGTTAAATAGCCTTAGGCAATGGGAGCCAACTTGCCTAAAGGCCTGGCTGGACACATTTGACACACTTCAGTAATTGTCAAAAGTTCTGAGGTGTAGTCCACCATACCAATGATATACTACGCATGTACACTTTTCTTTTGACTACAATTGTAACCTATCATCGCACACGAACAGGAGAGAGAATATAGTTGTTCTATTCCTCTCCCCTCCCCCTCCTCCTCCTCCATTAGTAGTATCTAGGTAACGCTTCATACCTTGTACAGCTGCAGCATTCTTAACTGTTGCTGTGCAGAGACCCAGGGGCAGCTGATGTGATAGTCCTGTGGAGGTGGAGCACAAATGTGTGATGACTTGAGCATGGAAATAATTAATTGAAATTTAGCATGTCAGTGCTGTCAGTGGTGTGATCCATATATGGACATGTCGTCTGGAAATAATTACCTTATCATCTTCAGTTACACAATAATGGCAATTTATACAACAACTGATTCGTAATGGTATTAATAGAAAAGGCATTAACTAGAAGGAGAGGTATGTTGAGAGGTGTGTAATAGGAGGTGTGTTGCTAGGGTGTACTGCTACCCCCTTCCCATGTCTCGCCCTCCCAACATCCTCAGCCGCCACTCTTGTGCTGTTAGAACCCCACCCTTGCACTACCCCACATTACACCCACCCTTGCACTACCCCACGTTACACCCACCCTTGCACTACCCCATGTTACACCCACCCTTGCACTACCCCATGTTACACCCACCCTTGCACTACCCCACGTTACACCCATCCCACATTACACCATCCCATTTTGCTCACCACAGGTATCTGCAGGCTAGGTTGGGACGGGTTCAAGTTGCTGGATAGTTTACAGAGGTGCTCGGAGAATATCCTAATAACAAGTGTGGTAAAATGCAGAGCGGGTGGCCCTAAGGAGGCGCGGCTTACTGGTCCCTCAGGGCGTCTGAGTCTCCTCCATTGGGGTGGAATACGTGTGGATAGGCAAGTGTGAACAAATGATCCTCAAGACAGGCCATCACAGCATCAGTATCGGACCAGCCTTGAAAGATCATACACACACACACACATAGGCACACACACACACATACACAACAAAATAATTTTGATTCATTTGCACGCATTCATTCTCTGTCATGTGCACACATTTAGCTATTAATTAAACATCCGGTGACCAATGAGGCATAAGACCAAGGGGGCATAAGACCACTTGAGGGGGCATCAGTCACCAATCATGTATAAAACGCTTCTTTGATGTTATGTTCTACAAAACACCACATTGGAGATATATTTCATACAGGTATATTTGGTGTTTGAGAGGGAGGGAGGGAAGGGGGGGAAACCCAAGGGAAGATGAAAATATCTTACCAGTCAGATCTGGGGATTGAAGTATCTTGTATGAAAAGGCTTCAATAGATGCCTCCATGATGGTAACCTTCTCATCAGATACCGAGTTGTTCTCAAGTGTTGAAAGAAGACTGCTCACCCTGTCCTTCTCATCCACCAAGAACTTCTCTACAATAAAGTTTACAAACATACTTTCCCTGATGCTCTTTGTCCTGAGGAGGGGTGGAGGAGGAGGTCGAAGAGGAGTTAAAAAAAAAAAAAAACCACCATGATTGTACCAACTGTTCCCAGTTAGCTATACCAATAGATAAATCACCAATGGGTTGGTTGGAGGTTGCTGGGTACGGTATATGCTGCCAATGATTATCGCTACAGGCTTAAAATTACAGCTCATACCCTCCCACAATCACCTCTCCCCTCACACTACCACACTCACCTCTATCCCCTCACACTTACACTCACCTCCATCCCCTCACTCCCACACTCACCTCTATCCCCACACTCACCTCCATCCCCTCACACTCACTCACCTCCATCCCCTCACACTCACTCACCTCCATCCCCTCACACTCCCACACTCACCTCTATCCCCTCATACTCCACCCACTATCTCTTTTCCAACCCCCCCCCATGATTATTCCTTCAACCCCTCCCCTCCCTCCTCCCACACACCTTACCGATTTGCCAGGTCTAGGGCAGCTGTTAGTTGCGCCTTGTTGCCTTGGAAACGCTGGTGAGACTTGACCAGGTAGGCAATATAGGCCGCCCTTCTCATTGTTTCATCACACATGTGTGCCAGTGCCTCAGCCAATCTAAGTGTGTGTGTGTGTCCAGTGCATGTGGTGAGGTGTGGTGTGTGCAATATGTGATGTACAGCAGGTGAGTGTGCGTGGTGTGTGTGAGCGTGCATAATTTAGTGAAGGTCGCACGAAGACGAAGACAGGTATGACCATAGGGAACAACTCATAGTTGGCAGGTAGGGCACGTACAATTCATCAGACAGTGGAATCACCATCTTCAGTGTCTCCACCACCAAGCTAGCATCCAAATCTCCGCCCATCCACCCTCGATGTGCCAGCACACCTTTGAGCAGTGCCACCATCTGTTCCCTGAGGCCCCTGTGATCTGACACCTTCCAGTCCCCACCAGAGATCTGTTCCCCGAGCCCCCCGTGATCCGACACCCTCCGGTCCCCACCAGAGATCTGTTCCCCGAGGCCCCCATGATTCAACACCCTCTGGTTCCCACCAGAGAGCAGGCTGGTCGTGAGCAGGGTTTGCGTGCTCTGAAAGATGAGACGCAGCTTGTAGCTGAGCTGGGTGCAGTACTGGGATTGACGGAACTCTTGGGCTGACTGACCCGTAACGCCTAACAACGGGACACCACTGTTGTCGCTTGTGTTAGCTGACAGAAGCCTCTGCCTGTCCTTCTTCACTGGGCTCTGCTCACGACTTGTCGAAGGCGACAATATGCGCCCTGCATCCAGCTCGCTTTGGCTCCTACGCTTGGTGAACGTTTTTTGGAAGCTGCTCGAGACCCTCTCTGGGCTGGTCGTCTCAATCATGCTTCCAACGTTTCTGACCCCAGAGCTGCGGGTGCTGGGGTTAATGGGCTGGGTCCTGCGTGGGGGGATCGGGGGGGGCAACCGGAGGTTCTCTGGTCCGGAAAGAACCGTGCCAAGCTCCACGTTGGTTGACCCTGCACCTGCATCCCGCACAGGCGAGGAGGTTGAACCTGGACTGGTGGTTGGGTTCTGTACGGGCTGGATGGTCGCACCCGAGTAGTGAGTGGACTGGATATTGGTGCAGTTGAGGGAGCGTCTTGGAGAGGCCTTGGGGCGGTCTACAGCCAAGGAGTTTGAGGTAATGTCAGGTGACTTACTGGAGGCTCTGTCGGGTGACTTACTGGAGGCTCTGTCAGGTGACTTACTGGAGGCTCTGTCAGTCTGTAGAAAGCCATCAGACACAGTTTGCTGGGGTGGAATGGAGGGTGGGGGGATGGTTTGCTGGGGTGGAGTGGAGGGTGGAGGGATGGTTTGCTGGGGTGGAGTGGAGGGTGGAGGGATGGTTTGCTGGGGTGGAATGGAGGGTGGGGGGATGGTTTGCTGGGGTGGAATGGAGGAGGGTGGAGGGATGGTTTGCTGGGGTGGAATGGAGGGTGGAGGGATGGTTTGCTGGGGTGGAATGGAGGGTGGGGGGATGGTTTGCTGGGGTGGAATGGAGGGTGGAGGGATGGTTTGCTGGGGTGGAATGGAGGGTGGAGGGATGGTTTGCTGGGGTGGTATGGAGGGTGGAGGGATGGTTTGCTGGGGTGGAATGGAGGGTGGGGGGATGGTTTGCTGGGGTGGAATGGAGGGTGGGGGGATGGTTTGCTGGGGTGGAATGGAGGAGGGTGGGGGGATGGTTTGCTGGGGTGGAATGGAGGAGGGTGGGGGGATGGTTTGCTGGGGTGGAATGGAGGAGGGTGGGGGGATGGTTTGCTGGGGTGGAATGAAGGGTGGAGGGATGGTTTGCTGGGGTGGAATGGAGGGTGGAGGGATGGTTTGCTGGGGTGGAATGGAGGAGGGTGGAGGGATGGTGGTGTGCTCAGGTGGAACGATAGCTTGAGTACAAGGAATGGTGGTCTGATCCAACGGAACAGCAGCTGTGCTTTGTTCAGATTGCTTGAACGTGCAACTCATAAACTAAAGAGAATAGAACATCAGTGAGTGATGGGCATTCCAGAAGAGATAGTGAGGGAGGGAGGAGGGAAGCAGAAAAGTGGGGAGAGTGTGGCAGAACTGGAGGGCTTATGGGTCAGCTAATGAACAGGTCCTCTGTTGGAGGGCTTATGGGTCAGCTAATGAACAGGTCCTCTGTAGACCTACTAACTCAGCAACGTGCACAAGTAATAGATCAAAGTTTCTCTCCAAACCTTCACATTAAAACAATCAACAGGAAGGCCTCACCCATTAGAAATACAATACAATGTACATGGGACTATATGCCGGGGGGGGGGGGGGGGGGGGGGGGGGGGCATAACCTCCCCCCCCCCCCCCCCCCCCCCCCCCACTGAATGTATGATGTGTGTATGTAATGTGTACGGGCCATATGTAATGTGTACGGGCCATATGTATGCTGTATGTGCAGGGTCAATATAAGAGGTAATTCATTTATATGGTAGACTGCCATAGCATGTCTTTGTAGCTATCATAACATGTAATTACAACAATGCGTCATCATGTAACATGTTGTGCTTTTGTCCAAAATGAGATCCTACCATTGTTTAAAGCTTTGTATGTACAACGGAGCCCTCAACATATAGGGATGAGAGGTTCCCGTTTTAATCAGCGCTGCTTTTGATCACATATTAAACGTGCGATGGCTATTGTCCAAAACACTAATTAAAATGACGTTAAAATGACGTAATTAACGCATCCACCATACGAATATGACTGGCCATATACGTATGCCGTATGTGTAGCGTGTATGGGTCATATGTATGCTGTGAGGTTAGGTAGGAAAGGCAAATGGTTCAGTCATGGGAAATTCTACTTCTATTTGCAAACATACAGAGAAACCATTTATTATTTTGCGTAGTCATACCAAAAGTAACTCATTATAAATGTTGATCCTTAGTGTATAATCAGACACACATAAGCTTGTTGCAAAAACAGCAGAAAACTGTTCTACAAACTTTGAAGAAGAACAAAACAACCTAATTTACAGGAAACTGAGTCCAGATCTCAGTGATAGAGGAAATCATATTATCTAACAGCGGTACTGACCTTCAATCACTAACAGGGGTACTGACCTTCAAGCACTAACAGGGGGTACTGACCTTCAAGCACTAACAGGGGGTACTGACCTTCAAGCACTAACAGGGGGTACTGACCTTCAAGCACTAACAGGGGTACTGACCTTCAAGCACTAACAGGGGTACTGACCTTCAAGCACTAACAGGGGTACTGACCTTCAAGCACTAACAGGGGTACTGACCTTCAAGCACTAACAGGGGTACTGACCTTCAAGCACTAACAGGGGGTACTGACCTTCAAGCACTAACAGGGGTACTGACCTTCAAGCACTAACAGGGGTACTGACCTTCAAGCACTAACAGGGGTACTGACCTTCAAGCACTAACAGGGGGTACTGACCTTCAAGCACTAACAGGGGTACTGACCTTCAAGCACTAACAGGGGTACTGACCTTCAATCATTCAAATTGCAGTATCTGTTAAACCTAAAGGTATTAGAGCCTTGGGAGGTTTGGGGAGGGAGAGAAGTTATCTTATGTTTAGGAGGGCCTATCTATGTGTACCTAGCGTAGGAGGGGCTATGTAGTGTGGGAGGGGCTACTAGCGGGGCTATGTAGTGTGGGTTTTTTGTGTGTACGTGTGTGTGTGTATGTGTGTGTACGTGTGTGTGTGTGTGTGTGTGTGTGTGTGTGTGGTATGTATGTATAAACATGTCAATTTAGAGTTACAGGGACTGCCAATAAAACTGTAGAAATTCCATGCAAATGAATTACCACTAATATTCAGCTCAATATCATTCCTGTGTAATGTATAGATTAGCTGGGGATAATGTATGGACTGTCTTAGTGTGAAGTCAATACTTACTTAATCCATTTGAACAATTCCCCCACCCCCAAGCTGTCATGTTTTTCCGTACCAGCACTGTATAGTACAGCACAGCAAGTTTTTTAACAGGTGCTGTATCATGCCATTGCTATTTTGGCCCCAAAATAGCAATGTTGTCGGCACAGCACAAAGTGATAATGTGAACGGTTAAGAGTGTGGCACCCCGCGATATATGCATGAGTTTCCTTTTTGCCAATATTATTCATACGCTTTTTGTAATATTGGATCCTTTTCTGGTGCATTATTCTTTGCACAATCATTCGAACGAAAAAAAGAAGGTAGACGTAAATACAAGATTTTTATTAATCAACAATAACAATACACAGGCACGCCTTGCGATTCCACCCGATTCTGCTACTAATTTTTTTTAAACCTAAGCATGCATTACAATTTTGAGATGTGAACAGGGGTCAGCATGGTAAAAGGCTGGTGTGGGTCCAGATTATTATCTGTCAGTGCGTTAGTACCAGTATCAGTGTGAGCATGGTATTAAATTATTAGTAGCAATATGCTAACTTCTATACATACCCAAGTGGGGTGGGTGGGGGGGGGGGGGGGGGATAGATGGAAGGGAGGGAAGGAATGGAGGGATAAAAAGAGAGGGAAGGGAAGGAGCATAAGAACAAAGTACATGTAACCCTTACCTCCTCTTCTGACAGCATATTAAAGTCCCACACCGGTGTTGTGGAGCTACCACCACCATTACCCTCCTCCCTCAGGCACGGAAGCACAAACACCTCAGAGGGAAGCGGGAAGCTATGGGACAGCCCCGCATGCAACATAGTGGTCAGCTCACCCCCCGAGGTGCTCTTGGGTACAGAGGTGGGCATGGCATGCTGTAGAGCGATCGCATTGAGGTTGTGGGCACTGAGGGACCTCTGGTCCTTCTTGGAAGTCTTCTTTTTCGTGTCCTTTGGGGGACCGGCCTTTGTGTTTGTGGTGGTCAGTGAGAGGGAGGAGGTGGCAGAGGAGGAGGAGGAGAAGGGAGACAGCTTAGTGTCTGATGTGGACGTGCTGGTAGATGAGGAGCTGTAGGGATGGGGGAAGGATGTCCGTCCAATACCCTCTGCGTTGAGGGACTCGAGCTGGCGGCAAAGAGCGGGAGAATTGCCACTGGACCTGAGGGACTCGAGCATGATGACAACCAGGTTAGCCTGTAGCGTATGAGATAGGGAGGGTGAGTGGATTAGCTGATGGTATGAGAGAAAGGGGACGGAGGTTAGCCTGGGGTTAGTATCAAGGAGGGTGTGAGGGGGAGGGGAGGGGAAGGTTAGTGTGAGGGAGAGGGGAGGGGAAAGGTTAGTGTGAGGGGGAGGGGAGGGGAAAGGTTAGTGTGAGGGAGAGGGAGGGGAAAGGTTAGTGTGAGGGAGAGGGAGGGGAAAGGTTAGTGTGAGGGAGAGGGAGGGAAAGGTTAGTGTGAGGGGGAGGGAGGGGAAGGTTAGTGTGAGGGGGAGGGGAGGGGAAGGTTAGCGTGAGGGGGAGGGGAGGGGAAAGGTTAGTGTGAGGGGGAGGGAGGGGAAAGGTTAGCGTGAGGGGGAGGGGAGGGGAAGGTTAGCGTGAGGGGGAGGGGAGGGGAAAGGTTAGTGTGAGGGGGAGGGAGGGGAAGGTTAGTGTGAGGGAGAGGGAGGGGAAAGTTAGTGTGAGGGAGAGGGAGGGGAAAGGTTAGCGTGAGGGGGAGGGGAGGGGAAAGGTTAGTGTGAGGGGGAGGGGAGGGGAAGGTTAGTGTGAGGGGAGGGGAGGGGAAAGGTTAGTGTGAGGGGGAGGGGAGGGGAAGGTTAGTGTGAGGGGGAGGGAGGGGAAGGTTAGCGTGAGGGGGAGGGAGGGGAAAGGTTAGTGTGAGGGGGAGGGAGGGGAAAGGTTAGTGTGAGGGGGAGGGAGGGGAAGGTTAGCGTGAGGGGAGGGGAGGGGAAAGGTTAGTGTGAGGGGGAGGGAGGGGAAAGGTTAGTGTGAGGGGAGGGGAGGGGCAAGGTTAGCCTGTAGTGTTAATACTCTCAAGGTGTGGTTTGAGCAGAGAGAGAGCACACACATTCTCCCTACGTTCTATACTATACTATACTCACCATGTTCTGCAGCTGATCCATTGAAACCAGGTAGGCACTTCTGTGTAAACCAGAGACAATGGGGAAGATGCTGCCAGGATTTCTGCTGTGTGCACTACTTCTATCCTGTCCTCCATCTGCACCATCAACAATATTCTTGAATAGCTCCTTGAAAGGTATGAAATTAGGACAAGATGGAGATATGGAGAGGGGAGAGGAAGAAGGGAGGTGTGGGGAGGGGAGAGGAAGAAAAGGGAGGTGAGGAGAGGAGAGAGGAAGAAGGGGAGGGGAGGAGAGGGGAGGGGAGGAGAGGGGAGAGGAAGACAGGGGAGGTGTGGAGAGGGGAGAGGAAGAAGGGAGGTGTGGAGAGGGGAGAGGAAGAAAGGGGAGGTGTGGGATAGAATGCAGCATGGGAACAGGGAGAGATGGAAAAGGCAGGTCGATGGTGTAGAGGGAGAGATGAGAGGTGTGTGTGTGAGAGAGAGAGGTATGTGAAGGGAGATAGATGTAAGACTATGGTGCAGGAGTTACCAGTGCCTACCAAGTCAATGTGCTTGAGGACTTTGTATATCTGCTGATTGTGGCTCCACCCACAAGCCTGTATAACACTCATCACCTGGCACAGGTTGTACCTAGCTGCCTGGCTTATGACCACGTCAGCGGGAACGATACCCCACGTCTCAGGACCAACTATGGGGGTGCCAAGTATTATCCCAAAGAGCAGGTTGGAGATGGGCTTCCTCAGCTGGGCAGCGGAGGTCTGTGGCCATCTTGCCATGGCGTGGGTCTTCACAATGTCTGTGAGGTACTTGAGGCTCACGGGGAAGATTCCCATCGAGTCCGCCATGCAGTCAAAGAGTACGTTGGTGATACGGGCCAATGTTTGGCAAGACGTATCCAGGTCCTCGCTGAACAGGAACCTCGGGCTGTCGCCAGTCGACGACTGGAGGCGCTTTCCCGCCTTGGTAATGTCGTATTCGAGGTAGTCGCTGCAGAGGAGCAATTCAGTCAGAGGGTCCCGTAGGGAGGCGACAAGGAAGAGCTTAAACTCCGGTATGAGGGTGGTGTAGGCGCACAGGGCGCTGCTCAGGGCGGGCTCCGCGTCTACGAAAAGGGCGCCAACGGAGTCGCAGCCGTTCACGTGCCTCTCCAGGAGCGCGCCCAGGAACTGGAGGGCCAGGTTGTGGTCCTGCTCGAAGACGCACTGGCCGTACACCACACTGAAAACGTCTCTCACCAGCCACTCCACGTCCATGGCTTTGGTGTCGGCCCAACGGACGACGTCGGCGAGGAGAGTCGGAGAAGCCCGGAGCGTGCCGAGCAAGTGGCTGTAGCGCTCAACAGAAAAGCTCGTTGGCAGAGAAACGGCTGCAGACAGGAACCGCACCGAACTCGCCCTGTTCGAGGACTCTATCCACTCAGCACAGCTTATTCGCTCATAGCTAAGCAGTTTGGACAGGCTGTGCGCAAGAGCGTGGTTTATCCACAGTGTGCGGAAAAGGTCTTCGCAACAGTCATTCAGCTCCTGAAGGCTTTGTCGTATCAGGGGTTTATATAGCGAGACAAACACGTACTCTTGGTGAAGTTTCTCCACCAAGCTTACTAAATTGTGGGGTTGTTCCGTCATGCCTTCTTACACAGAAGGTTTGAAGGAGGAAGAAAACGACAAAAAAAAAAAAACTTATGGAGGCAGCACTGACTATCTCTTACCAGGACCTCCCCCCAAACATGAAAAGGTAACATGACTGAATGTAGGTTTTGTGCAAAAGTAACACACATCACCGCCCCGACAGCCCAGTTACCTCTTTGCCATAGGTAGTGGGTGCACTCAACACATTCCAAGCGTCAGTAGAGCAAAGAGGAGACGTTTTCTTTTCAATTTGCGCGTGCCTGGGGACGAGATCGAGAACGCAAGAGAGAGCTAGTCACCCGAGCTTTATTTGTATTTTGTTTTTCTTCCTGAAAAGAAAAGGAGTACATGTAATACAGAAAGATTTGATGAAAATGCTCTGTTCTAATTAAGAATTTAGAAACCTCAAGATCTTGCTTGTTGATTAGGATGGAATCGAACTTCAAACAGTTCTTGCACTCCTTCTGTAGCAAGAGAAAGGTGCAACCAGAGTACATTGACGAAGAAGATGGCGGGACATTTTATTGCGAGGTGATAGCGTACAAGAACACCCAGTTGCCTCAAAGCATGCACTCTCGCGCACACGTGTGCGGCGTGCATTTTAAAAATTTTAATTCTGGCCTCTTGTTCACAGGTTCATGTGTCCGGATTCGATTTCATCGGCAGCGGAGACGGATGGAGCAGAGAGAGCGCTCGAGATCTGGCGGCTAAGAGCTTCACACAGTTCCTGGTCGACCAACACTTAGTTCCTGCCAGCTCAGTTGCCTCATTGGTTGTGAGTACCCAAATCATCCTCCCACATCCCCCTCACTGCTGCACATTGCTCTCTTCCTTATTCAGGCAAACGGACCAGGTGAGGATACCTCACCAGTTCCACCTGGCCACCTTGGGCCTCCATCCACCCCTGTGCCTCTCATGACCGTGCGACCCCCACCACCACCCTCACCTCACCAGCAGTGGTCTTCGCAACACCCTCCTGTTCAACGGCAGCCACCTCCTACTGGACCCCCTGGGCGTTCTACGCAGTCCCTTCTTCCTTTGGGGCTCCCCGCCCCCTCGCAATCCTCACGTCATCCCACAGTTCAGCCCCCACGTGTTACTCTAGCCCCTCCCTCTCAGCAGCAGGGGTCAGACTCTTACAGAGTTGATCCTGTGGACTCGAGGCACTTGGGTGCGAAAAGGACTTTTGAAGACATGAATGCTAAAGTTAGTGAAACAGTTATTGGGGGCATTAATTAGCATTAGTTGCCGAGGTCCCTCTTCTACTTTTGCTCCCTCTCCCTCTCTCTCCCTCCCCCCCTCTTTCCCTCCCCTCTCTCTCCCTCCCCCTCTCTCTCCCCTCTCTCTCCCTCCCCCTCTCTCTCCCTCCCCCTCTCTCTCCCTCCCCCTCTCTCTCCCTCCCCCTCTCTCTCCCTCCCCCTCTCTCTCCCTCCCCCTCTCTCACCCTCCCCCTCTCTCTCCCTCTCCTCTTCCTCTCTCTCTTTCCCCCTCTCTCTCCCTCTCCCTCCCCCTCTTTCTCCCTCCCCCTCTCTCCCTCCCCTCCTCTCTCCCTCTCCTCTTCCTCTCTCTTTTTCCCCCTCTCTCTCCCTCCCCTCCTCTCTCCCTCTCCTCTCCCTCTCTCCCTCTCCTCTCCCTCTCTCTCTTTCCCCATGTCCTCCCTTCTCAGGACAGCGATACAGGCAATTGGACACTAGAAGTTGCAAAATCTCGGCTCCACCTCTTTTTACAGACCACCAGACAGCCCAAGGACATGCAGGTCAGACCTGTTGGACCAGACCATCAGCGGTAAGGGTACCTATCCCAGGTGGGTGAATTATAAAAATGTTTATTTCAGGTCCTTCACAGCAGAGATGACCATATTTGTGCCAAGCCTGCATCGAAGTGAGTTCTCCACCCCCCCCACCCCCCACCCCAAGAAGTGAGAGGGAATTATATATGTGACGTTTAACTTAGCGATTAAGGCCACTGAACATGCCAGCACCAAGAAACAGGTGACCAATGCTCTCGCGCTAAACCTGGTGGTCCAGCTGTACAAGCTGGGTGTCATTGAGGCCGCACGCACCCTGGGGGCCAAGAAGGCCTCACAGCAGGTTGACCCCAGGGAGGTCAGGGTTCCAAGTGACATCCTGAGTGACCTCAAGGCCTTGATATCAAACCTGAACATCACTCCAGTCCCACCTGTTAAGCAGCCATTTGCCCTTCCCTACGGACGGGCTGATTATTATTCTCTTCCTTCCCTCTCACACGCCACACTCGTCTCTCTCCTCCTCCCCCTCATTCCATCACACCCTGCCTTGTCACCCTGGTCCCCATCCTTCAGCCCTCTGAAGAGACATCGGAGGACCCTGTCTCTGTGCTCCTCCCCTTGCCTCACCCTGAGAAGGACCAAGGTGCGGGGGAGGGAGGAGGAGTGGTCGATTGGCGACCACCACACATAGACTGGGATCCCTGGACCTTTCGTAGTGCGTATCAGGCAGCTGGACCTTATTCACAGCTGGAGCCTGTATGTTTGCTAGGGCTCAAGTTATGAATATCATTCACCATCATCGTCTTTCCCATCCCCCTCCCTCTCCTGCCACACCCCTCTCCCTTCTGCCCCACCCACTCCTGCCCCACCCTCTCCCTCACTCCTGCCCCACCCCCTCCCTCTCCTGCCACACCCCTCTCCCTCCTCTCTCCCCAGGAGGAGCGGGCTAAGAGGCTTAGTACTGATTTGAAAGAAGGGTATGAGGCAAGGAAACAGAACGATGAAGCCCTGCAAAAGGTAAGACATGATACAGAAGCTGTGAAGCATGGAAGGACTGTCTGGCCACCTCCCTCAAATCTCCTTGTAGATGCTCGAGGAGCGATACTCTCTGCCCATTGCTTCAGTTGCTGAGCGTATTGTGTCAGCGGTAAGCTCCAATCAAGTTGTCATCATACGTGGAAACACGGGCTGTGGTAAAACTACCCAGGTAAGGAGGGGGGGTGGGGGAGGGGGAGGGGGGGAGTAGGGATGTCAGAAGATCCTCTGAGAGTGTATACAGCCACCTCTCATCTCCTACTAATACCTGTTATATACCCTCACCACCACCCACCCTCACCACCAGGTACCTCAATACATACCCTCACCCTACCGAGGTGCCTCAGTACATACCCTCACCCTCATAAGATGCCTCAATACATACCCTCACCCTCACCAGGTACCTCAGTACATACCCTCACCCTCACGAGGTGCCTCAATACATACCCTCACCCATCAGGTACCTCAATACATACCCTCACCCTCACGAGGTACCTCAATACATACCCTCACCAGGTACCTCAATACATACCCTCACCCTCACGAGGTGCCTCAATACATACCCTCACCCTCACGAGGTGCCTCAGTGCATACCCTCACCCTCACGAGGTGCCTCAATACATACCCTCACCCATCAGATACCTCAGTACATACCCTCACCCTCACGAGGTACCTCAATACATACCCTCACCCTCACCAGGTACCTCAATACATACCCTCACCCTAATGAGGTACCTCAGTACATACCCTCACCCATCAGGTACCTCAGTGCATACCCTCACCCTCACCCTCACCAGGTACCTCAGTACATATTGGACTGTATCTTGAAGTCTGGTAATGGAGCCAGCTGCAATATTGTGGTCACTCAGGTTGGTGTTTGGGGGGGGGGGAGGGAAGGGGAGGAGGGATGGAGAGGGGAAGATTGCACGCTGATGTTGTCCCTCTCATTTAGCCTAGGAGAATCAGTGCCATCTCTGTGGCCGAGAGGGTAGCGTATGAGAGAGGGGAGGAGCTTGGGAACACGTGTGGCTACAGCGTCAGGTTTGAATCTGTCCTTCCCAGGCACTATGCCTCCATACTGTTCTGCACTGTTGGTGAGTACTTGGGTGGGGGGGGGGGCATTGAGGATCATGTGATCTACCTCCTGTTGCTAGGGGTGCTGCTTCGGAAGCTGGAGGCGGGGCTAGCAGGAATATCCCATGTCATTGTTGATGAGATTCACGAACGAGACCTGAACGTGAGTGCATATGCATATGTGTGTGTGTGTATGTCCATGTGTATGTATATGTGCATGTATGTTTATGCACGTGTGTGTCTGCGTGCGTGTGTCTGTGTGAATGGATGTCTGTATTGTACATGTATGTTGTCTAGAGTTTAAACAGACACACAATATTCCATTGTATTCAAATACACACACACACACACCACAGAGCGACTTCCTTTTGGTAGTTCTCAGGGATATGCTGGGGATCTACCCAGACCTTCGGGTCGTACTCATGTCTGCAACCATCGATACGTCACTGTTTTCACGTTATTTCAACAATTGCCCCGTCATAGAGGTTATGGGGAAAACTTATCCAGTTGAAGGTAAACAGAGGTAATAGTGTTTGTCCCAAGATAGAGAGACCGTTTCCTTTTAGAATACTACCTTGAGGATGCCATTGAATTGGTGCACTTTGTTCCCCCTCCACCTGAGAAGAGGACTAAGAAGAAAGAGCTGGAGGATGAGGACGAGGATGTATGGGCTGGGGAGGAGGATTAGGGTGGGCAAGGTAGTATTGAAAGTGATACACAAGTAGGGCAATGATGGGATGAGGAGAGGGTGTGATGGAGGAGAGGGAGTATTAGGGTGTGATGGAGGAGAGGGAGTATTAGGGTGTGATGGAGGAGAGGGAGTATTAGGGTGTGATGGAGGAGAGGGAGTATTAGGGTGTGATGGAGGAGAGGGAGTATTAGGGTGTGATGGAGGAGAGGGAGTATTAGGGTGTGATGGAGGAGAGGGAGTGTTAGGGTGTGATGGAGGAGAGGGAGTATTAGGGTGTGATGGAGGAGAGGGAGTGTTAGGGTGTGATGGAGGAGAGGGTGTGATGGAGGAGAGGGAGTATTAGGGTGTGATGGAGGAGAGGGAGTATTAGGGTGTGATGGAGGAGAGGGAGTATTAGGGTGTGATGGAGGAGAGGGAGTATTAGGGTGTGATGTAGGTGAGGGAGTATTAGGGT
This sequence comes from Eunapius fragilis, assembly GCA_963681505.1. NCBI lineage: Eukaryota > Metazoa > Porifera > Demospongiae > Spongillida > Spongillidae > Eunapius > Eunapius fragilis. Next base: position 1,408,298 of record OY811983.1, on the reverse strand, counting down.
GTGATGGAGGAGAGGGAGTATTAGGGTGTGATGGAGGAGAGGGAGTATTAGGGTGTGATGGAGGAGAGGAATATTAGGGTGTGATGGAGGAGAGGGGAGGGAGTATTAGGTGTGATGGAGGAGAGGGAGATACACACTGTCCTTCCTTCCACAGGAGAATCTGAACTTGGTGTGTGACACATCTCGTTACAGCCTCACAACGCAGCATGCACTATCACAGCTCAGCGAAAAGGAGATTCCCTTCGAGTTGATAGAGGTCTGGGCACCAGTGATACCTTCTTGTTTTAATGGTGGTGTGGTCTTGGCAGGCTCTGCTCCACCACTTCAAGACAATGAACTTGCCAGGGGCAGTACTTATATTCCTTCCTGGGTGGAACTCCATCTTCTCACTCCACAGGCACCTTGGCAACCATCCTGTGTTTGGTATACTGCAGATGACATTGTGCATATATGTATAATCACCACACATGCACACACACACGCACACACACATACACACACACACACACTCACTCATCAGATAAGCAAGCTTTTACAAACATACGTAATAGTATACATTTACATACTGTATCCTGACGTCCGATTTACCTTTCTCCCTCCCTCCCTCTCTCCCTCTCTCTCTCCCTCCCTCTCTCCCTCCCTTTCCTCCCTCCCTTCCCTAACCTCAGGTTCCAAAGAGTATTGGCTTCTCCCCTGTCACTCCCAAGTCCCTCGTGATGAGCAGAAAAGGGTGTTTTCTGTTCCACCTGATGGGGTTACCAAGGTACACCATTCCCCTGACTGTCGTATGGAAATATATCAAACCAAACTGTTAATTAGATCATAATGGCAACCAATATAGCAGAGACCAGCATCACCATCAATGACGTGGTTTTTGTCATCGACAGTGCCAGGTGTGTGTAATCACCCCCTCCCTTACCTCCCCTCTCTCCCTTTTGTTCTCTCTTTCCTTTCCTTCTCTCCCCTCTTTTCTTCTTACCTCTCTCCCCGTTTCCTATTCGTGTGTGCTCCCCTCTCCTTACCTCCCCCTCCACCTCCATCACCTTCCCCTCCACCTCCATCACCACCTCTGTCACCTCCCCTCCACCTCCATCACCTTTCCCTCCACCTCCATCCCTCCCCTCCAACTCCATCACCTCCCCTCCACCTCCATCACCTCCAACTCCATCACCTCCAACTCCATCACCTCCACCTCCACCTCCATCACCTTCCCACCACCTCCATCCCTCCCCTCCAACTCCATCACCTCCCCTCCACCTCCATCACCTCCCCTCCACCTCCATCACCTCCCCTCCACCTCCATCACCTCCTCTCCACCTCCATCACCTTCCCACCACCTCCATCCCTCCCCTCCAACTCCATCACCTCCCCTCCACCTCCATCACCTCCCCTCCATCACCTCCCACCTCCACTTCCATCACCTCCCCACCTCCACCTCCATCCCTCCCCTCCAACTCCATCACCTCCACCTCCATCACCTCCCTCCACCTCCATCACCTCCCCTCCACTTCCATACCCTCCCCACCTCCCCCTCCACCTCCACCCTCTACCTCCATCCTCTCCCCACCTCCACCTCCATCCCTCCCCTCCACCTCCATCACCTTCCCTCACCTCCATCACTTCCCCACCTTCCCTCCACCATCACCTCCCCATTTCCCCTCCACCTCCATCACCTCCCCTCCACCTCCATACCCTCCCCACCTCCCCCTCCACTTCCATACCCTCCTCTCCACTTCCATACCCTCCTCTCCACCTCCACCTCCACCCTCTCCACCTCCATCCTCTCCCCACCTCCACCTCCATCCTCTCCCCACCTCCACCTCCATCCCTCCCCTCCAACTCCATTACCTCCATCTCCATCACCTCCCCTCCACCTCCATACCCTCCCCACCTCCCCCTCCACTTCCATACCCTCCCCACCTCCTCCTTGACCTCCATCCCTCCCCACCTCCCCTCCCCCTCCACCCCGATCTCTCCCCACCTCTACTTGTAAACTCATACCTCCCCTAGGGCCAAGGTTAAGATGTTCACTGCTCACAACAACATGACCAACTATACCACTGTGTGGGCCTCAAAGACCAACCTGGAGCAGAGGCGAGGTCGTGCTGGGAGGGTCAGACCTGGCTGCTGCTTCCATCTGTGCAGCCAAGCAAGATACGAGAGGTTAGTGGTCTGGGGATGGGCCAGGTTGATGGTCTGGGGATGGGCCAAGGTACAAGAGGTTAGTGGTCTGGGGATGGGCCAAGGTACGAGAGGTTAGTGGTCTGGGGATGGGCCAAGGTACGAGAGGTTAGTGATCTGGGGACAGGCCAAGGTACGAGAGGTTAGTGGTCTGGGGATGGGCCAGGTTGATGATCTGGGGATGGGCCAAGGTACGAGAGGTTAGTGATCTGGGGACAGGCCAAGGTACGAGAGGTTAGTGATCTGGGGATAGGCCAAGGTACAAGAGGTTAGTGATCTGGGAATGGGCCAGGTTGATGGTCTGGGGATGGGCCAAGGTACAAGAGGTTAGTGGTCTGGGGACGGGCCAGGATAGTTATGATTCATTTGTGACTTTACCCTTAAGTATAGGATAAGATCATGTGACTTTACTCTCGGTACATAGGTATGGACCGTGTGACCTTAGTACCCCTTACCTCTTCTCCTCCCCTCCATCCCTCTAAGACTTCCCAAGTACCTCACCCCTGAGATTCTCCGGACGCCCCTGCACGAGTTGGCCCTCACAATCAAACTGCTTGGGTTGGGAGAGATAGGGACGTTCCTCTCCAAAGCCATGGAGCCTCCTCCTGCTGAGAGGGTCACTGAGGCAGTGGTGCTCCTGCATGGTAAGTGGGGTCAGGGGAACAAGCGGGCTGTATTTATTGCAGTGGAATATGTTACCATAGAAATGGAAGCACTGGATGTGAATGAACAGTTGACTCCTCTTGGGACCATCCTTGCTCGATTGCCAATAGAGCCTCGCATGGGAAAAATGATTGTGCTGGGGTGTGTTTGTGGGTAAGTCTTTCTATGCACTGCCAGGGCAATACCTGTGTGTGTGTGCTGTGGTGTGTGTGTGTGTGTGTGTGTATGTGTGTGTGTGTGTGTGCTGTGATGTGTGTGTGTGTGCTGTGATGTGTGTGTGTGTGTGCTGTGTTGTGTATGTGTGTGTGTGTTTGTGTTTGTGTTTATATGTGTGTATTTGTGTACAGGGTCGGTGATGCCATGTGTACCATAGCTGCCTGCACCTGCTTCCCAGAGCCGTTCCTCACCCAGCCAGGACACAAGAGGCTTGGCTTCATCCACAAGAAGTTTGCAGGCCAGAGAGCCAGTGACCACCTGGCCATGCTGGTAGCCTTCTACCAATGGGAGAGAGCCAGGTACCGTGCGTCGTGAACTGTACCCACCATCCCTCTCTCTGGCACACAACTGACACCTCACCCCCCACCTACCCCCTTGCCCCCCCCCCCCCCCTGTCACAGTGGAGACGAGCAAGCTGAGTGGTCTTTCTGTGAAACCAACCTCCTGGCCCAACATTCAATGCGTATGGCAGCGGAGGCCAGGGTATGGGGAGGAGGGATTAGGGTATGGGGAGGAGGGATTAGGGTATGGGGAGGAGGGATTAGGGTATGGAGAGGAGGGATTAGGGTATGGGGAGGAGGGATTAGGGTATGGGGAGGAGGGATTAGGGTATGGGGAGGAGGGATTAGGGTATGGGGAGGAGGAATTAGGACTGGGCACTTGCCATTTAGGCACACTTTCTTTTCACCACAGAATCAGCTCAAATCACTGCTGGTTGGAGCTGGATTCCCTGAAGGTGCGTTTGTTAAGTGACATAACTAACACATGCGCCCCTTGCTATGGGTATTTATCAGGACTGTACAAATTGTATTACACTATTGAGTATAGCAAAACCAGCTTTTAAATCCCCAGTGGTCATTGTACAGAGAAGACACTCCCTGCTGCTTGCAGGAAATCTTTTACCTCTTCATTCATGCATGGACAACTTGTATCTTCTTCATGTAGTGGATTATATGTGTTATGTGTACTTCTGTTCCATCATTAACTACAACTCTCACCCGCATCTTCTCCCCCCTCCCTCCTGCCCAGAGTGCTTGACTCCCTACCCACTCAGGGTAACAGGGGATGATGAGAAGTCAGACATGGTGGTAGCTCTACTCTGTGTTGGTCTGTACCCAAACGTCTGCTTCCACAAGGAGAAACGTCTGCTCATTACATCTGAAGGCAAAAAGGCTCTTATTCACAAGACGTCCGTTAACAATATCACCAAAGACCCCAGATTTCCATCTCCATACTTTGTCTTTGGAGAAAAGGTATTGTCACACAGTTGACTGGTAGCTAGGTTGCTGGATGTTTGTAATGGCTTGCATTAAGTAATGAGAATGTTTTGTTTGGCTAGCTGAAGACAAGAGCAGTATCTGCCAAAAGTATGACAATGGTGGAACCCATTCACCTACTGCTGTTTGGATCCAGCTCCGTTGTATCCCATGGCAACAATATTGTGAAACTGGATGATTGGTATGATAGCTGTGATCCAGTGGTGGGGTTTCAATACTGTTCCATCAATGATGGTGGTGTTGGTACTGTTTCATCAATGATGGGATTGTGTCAGTACCGTTCCATCAATGATGGGGTATCAGTACTGTTCCATCAAAGGTGTGGGTGTGTGTACTGTTCCATCATTGGCAGGGATGTCAGTACTGTTCCATCAATGGTGGGGATGTCAGTACCATTGCATCAATGATGGGGGTGTGTCAGTACTGTTCCATCAATGATGGGGGGTTTCAGTACTGTTTCATCAATGATGGAGGTATGTCAGTACAGTTTCATCAATGATGGGGGTGTGTCAGTACTGTTTCATCAACTGTTTCATCAATGATGGGGGTGTGTCAGTACTGTTTCATCAATGATGGGGTGTGTCAGTACTGTTTCATCAATGATGGAGGTATGTCAGTACTGTTTCATCAATGATGGGGGTGTGTCAGTACTGTTTCATCAATGATGGGGGTGTGTCAGTACTGTTTCATCAATGATGGAGGTATGTCAGTACTGTTTCATCAATGATGGAGGTGTGTCAGTACTGTTTCATCAATGATGGAGGTATGTCAGTACTGTTTCATCAATGATGGGGTGTGTCAGTACTGTTTCATCAATGATGGGGTATTCTCATTCTCACACTCCTAACCTTCCCCCCCCCCCCCCCCCCAGGATTCCCCTCACCATGCCACACGAGGAAGTAGCATTGATCGGCTGTTTTCGTCAGACTGTAGACGACTTGCTGGTGCGCATGGCAACAGACCCCTCCCTCGTGACACACCCCCCTCCACTGGACGAGGCCATCTTGAGAACACTGAGTGCTCTGGTGTGCATGAAGTCAGCAGACCCAGGAACATCCCAACCCACACAGAGCACGTACGTGTGCACCCCACCCACCATCCTCCCATGTGCACCAACCCTTCTCTTCCCTCCCACTAAAAAAAAAAAACAGCTTCCACACAGGAGCTCGCGGGACTTTCGGCGGACGTCCCCACTATCCAGCAGCCAGAGGTTGGAGAGGTGGTGGTAGACCTGGGCACCAGTTTGGAAACAGAGGACGAGGGGGGCGAGGAATGTGGTCACCGTCACCAAGGGGACCATATCCCGCCCACCAGGGGTACGGTCAGAGACCCCCACCTAGGGGGCCTCACCCTAGCTGGGGGATGGGGCACAGACCTCCATTTACCAGGGGACAAGGATGGTAGTGTTACACATGTCAACTCTCAACATATCACTGGAGGGGGGTGTGTGTTCTGTGGGAACACTGCTACCAAAAATAATTTTAAAATTCCTGCGGTCACTTTTAACGCAGGATTCAAATATTTATGCGAATGCTGTGTGTGGTTGACGTGGATGTCAGTTTCAGGGTAGCCTTGAGCTGACCACTATTGACGAGCTGGAGGACTGATGATAGAGCTTTTGCACTTTCTGCAGTAGTGGTTGGGAGATCAAACCAGATCTGAAATGTCAGTGAGGGTTTGAGGTGAACTTTGTGTAGATACACGTGTGGCATGGGGACATTAATGTTGAATGCATGGCATGGGGACATTAATGTTGAATGCATGGCATGGGGACATTAATGTTCAATGCATGGCATGGGGACATTAATGTTCAATGCATGGCATGGGGACATTAATGTTCAATGCATGGCATGGGGACATTAATGTTCAATTGTTCAATGCATGGCATGGGGACATTAATGTTCAATGCATGGCATGGGGACATTAATGTTCAATGCATGGCATGGGGACATGAACACTAAATGTAAGGCCTTGGTTACCTGGATTAGAGGTTGGATAAGCCTTTGCACTGAGGTGACACGAAGGTTGGTGATAGTTGTAGGTGACACCTAATATACATGTGTTAGGCGAACACCCCCATAGTGAAGGCCACGTTACATACCCCCAACCTCCCCATAGTGAAGGCCACGTTACATACCCCCAGCATCCCCATAGTGAAGGCCATGTTACATACCCCCAACATCCCCATAGTGAAGGCCACGTTACATACCCCCAACCTCCCCATAGTGAAGGCCACGTTACATACCCCCAACATCCCCATAGTGAAGGCCATGTTACATACCCCCAACATCCCCATAGTGAAGGCCATGTTACATACCCCCAGCATCCCCATAGTGAAGGCCACGTTACATACCCCCAACAATGTGGACATGTATGTCTGCACATTTGTAGTCAGATTTCCAAGAGAACCCTGTACACTGAAGGTAGCATTTGGAAGGGAAGAGTAGAACCGAGCAGCCAAGAGGGTTTGTGGCACTGTGTTGTTCACTGATGGGGGGGGGAGGGGGGGGGGGGGGGGAAGGGTCAAGTGTTATGTTTAGTGGTGGAATCTGTTGCAAGATAGCAACAGCCTACCACACTGATAAGAGCTTGAGTCATTTGGGCTGATGTAGTGTAAGCTGGATGGAAGACTGTGCGGATACAGGCACACGAGGCCGCTAATGCAGTCTGTATCCAGCTGGCATTTCTGATAAATACTCCATTTACATGAATGTACGAAGGAAATTTTTTAAGCCCTCATACTTTGGTGGCGTTGCATGCTGAGCAGTAGATTCCTCCGCAGTCGACGTCCGTCTCCCCCACACTGAACTGCCCGTCAAAGCAGCTAGCCTCTTTAAAGTCGGGCGGCGGGAGAACGTAATTATGCTCACGGGGTCACTCTGGTGTCAGAATTGCACTCACTTGTCAACTTCAACGTGGCCACCTCGCTGGTATATACAGCAGCAGGTGAGTATTTGTAGTTCTGCGCTATGCACTGGTAGTAGCCCTCGTCGTCAACAGTGGTGTTGATAAACACTAGACTTGCGTTGAACGTATCCTGAGGGTACACGCGAGAGCTGTAGATAAGTGGCGCTCCATTCTTGAGCCAATAGACTGCAGGGAATGGCGTGCCAGTGATGCTGCAGCCCAGCACGAAGTTGCGGTTCGTAAGAATGGAGGCGTTCTGTGGACCGGAGAGTATAACAGGCGGTGCTGGGTACGAGAGAGCGCAATTGGTATACGTGACGTCATTGACAACAGCATCATTCTTACTGCAGTTAAGGTTATTAGCCGTCAGTGACGATACAGCGCGCCCCTTCAGTTCCGGAGGCCACGCACACACGGTCGCCGCGTTCTGAAGTAATGTGAGCTCAGAAGGGGTGGCAATAACCAGCTCCACCAGCCACCGAAAATCGCAATCGCACGATAACGGGTTATTGGAGAGGTCTCTGCAGAAGGGCGGGAAGAGGGTGGACTGGCTGAATTAATTTTATGCCATGGAAGAGTTTTTGCATCCTACATAGTAGTAACGCCCGATGTGGTATCATTTGTAGCTATGGTTGTCAACTGGTTGCCGCTAAGAGTTCTATAATAAAAATTGAAATAGTTATTAATCAGTCCAGAGTTGCAATGCAACTTTACAGTTTCTGCAGCGCTGGGACGTACTGCAGCAAGTTTACCGGCAGGGAAGACAGCTGGTTGTTGTCAAGCATACTGAGGTGTGAAGAAGGCTTGCACAAATCAGTTTTTGCTGTGTGCAATAATTGGATTACTGTATCAAGTACTCACAGCGTCTGAAGGTTGCTGAGTCCAATCAGTGCCTCTGCTGATAGGGTAACAAGAGGCGTGTGTTGGATTGTCCTGATGTAATAAGAGGAGAAAATAGAATGGTGAATACTACGAGTGGAGGGTGTGTGCGTTGGGGAAGGGGAACACAAGTAAATTTTTTTTTTTAAAGCTCACAGTTGCGTGAGAGACGTCAGGTTCTTGAACACACCATCTGCAACTGAAGTCAGAGGGTTCCCGCTCCAGATTCTGCGTGGTGTGGTAGGATGAGCTGAAAATTATCAAGGCAGAGAGTCGAGTGGCAACAAAACATACATGCTTTGAAGCTGAGGGAGCAAGTGCAATCCCGCGCCCGGGATCTGGGTAAAGTTATTGTAGCTCAGGTCGAGCGCAGTTAGGTTGGGAAAGTATCCGAAAATTCCCGATTGAATGGTGGACATACGGTTACCTCGCATTGAGCTATATATATTGAGGAAGTTCGGTTAACGGCAAACATTAGCTCAGGGTGTCACTCACAGCGAGACGACGGTATTCGGCGGAAGGCCAGTAATAGGGATTGCAGATAATAGTCTATTTGAACAGTCGATAGCAATAGTGCTGTCAGCAGGATTTACGGTATAGGGACAGTCAAACATCACTGAGCTTGCCACGCGAAGGAGGAAAGAAATTCCGACTGCAGTGCGGAATCCAGCCATGGGGAGCAAATGTTAACTGTTTGTGACAGTTGCGAGGGGTGGGGCTCTACTATTCTTATTATCCGAATAGTGATATTATAAGCAATTAAATTAAATGGCGGCAGAGCTACCGAAAGGTTGGGAGAAAAGAGAGTCCCAGTCAAGAGGAAGACCGTATTACTACAATGCCGAAACTCATGAGAGCAGGTGGGACCCACCTGTAGGCGTTGAGTCTGGGCAGGCAAGTTGTGGTCTGAATGGATCTTGTAGCATTTACATGCATGTACCACGCGATCACCCGACATAGGTACAAGCCTCTCACATTCTTGTGAAGCACAGAGATTCTCGTAATCCAAAGTCGTGGAAACAGAGCAAAGTCACACGGTCTAAGGAAGAAGCGCTTGAGATAATTAAAGGTATGCTTCGTGTGCCCAACAGGACGGTTAGTCCCTACATATCACGTACCTCTTGTGTTATGAAGGCTTCAGAGAAAGGATAGTATCGGGGAAAGCCAAATTCGCTGAGATAGCTTCTGTAGAGAGCGACTGCAGCTCGGCCAAGAATGGCGGAGACCTTGGTCCATTTGGAAGGGGGAAAATGCAAAGTGAGCGATCCATCCGTGCGAGTCACGTGCCCTCAAAGTAAGACCCCTTCCTTCCTCCCCCCACCCTAGAGCCGTTCGAGGATGCCACGTAAGTATTACTCATATAACTACACCGCTGGGCGCTTATGTTATCTTCCGACAGGTTTGCATTGAAAGTAGGTGAACTAAGCCAACCTGTGATGACAGACTCGGGCGCGCACATCATCCTAAGAACAGCCTGACCACCTGACCAAACCATTACATGTTTGTCTACTACACCTCTGGTCCTTCTCTTGGAAAATACAATTGAAACCGGGAAAGAGAAATATAAAATAAAAACCACAAACTTTGCTTTGCTGACCTTCATAATACTATTACATAATCCTGCTTGATTGCTCCGCCCCCTTTTTACAATCTTGTATTATTAGACGACATGATGAATAACTCCAAATGACAATATTAAATCAATCTTGATATCACTGTCCTGCTATTTCTCCAAGGGACTGGAGAACCTCTTTCCTGTAGTCCTCAAAGTCACCATCAATCTCGGATATGTTGTTGTTCTCAATGACCCAAAGGGTGCAGTCAGTCTCTTGGATGAGACGGGCATCGTGACTCACAAGGATGACAGCTTATTGGGTGTCCATTGTGATGCATGGGGGGGGGGGGGGGGGGGGAGAGGGAGGGAAGATAATGAAGACTACAGAATACGATGACTGCCCTGATGAGATGAGCGCTCTAACAAGCCATCCATCGTCATGACTACCTCACCTCCAGTAAACTCATTGATAGCCTCAGCCAATGCGTCTATTGACTCTATGTCCAGATTGTTGGTTGGTTCGTCCTGGTAAGGGGAAAAAAATTGAGTTAACCCTTTGTTCACTGACATCTCTACCAACTCCTCCCCAGACCTCCCAGATACCATACCAGTATTAACACATCAGGAGCCTTGAGGGAAAGCTCAGCGAACACAACTCGAGCCTTCTGACCGCCAGACAAGTCCTGCATTTTGATGGTGTGGGCGTGACCAGGTAACCCATAGCGACCAAGTATCTTCCTGGTGTCCTGGTAGTTGGTGTTAAAGCGACGCTGTGTGTGGGACGGGGAGGAGGATGCATCCAATATCTGACATACTGCATCGACCCCACACCCTTATATACCAATACCCCACACCTTACCACAAAGCATGGCTGATAACCCCTAACAAGGTGGTCCATCAAAACTCATTTTTTACCACACGATACCCACCGCCTCAAGCAACCCCTACAAACGATACCCACCCTCCTCAAGCAACCCCTACAAACGATACCCACCCTCCTCAAGCAAGCTCTTACAGTGAGATATTCCACTGCTGTTTCCGATAGATCCAACTGATCAGCAGCATGTTGGTTGTACACACCAATACGCTGGAAGGTGTGGGGGTGTGGGGCATCATAACACATAGATGTTTAACACTCTAGGGGGTTGGGACAACACTCTCCCCTACCCACTTACCAGTCTAGGTGGTTGGGACAACACTCTCCCCTACCCACTTACCAGTCTAGGTGGTTGGGACAACACCCTCCTTCCCACGGGGTACTCCCACTTACCAGTCTAAGATTTCTTCTGATCTCTCCTTTCACCTAAAGCAGGAAGTATACCTAATAATATAATCACTTTTTCTTGATGGTGTGACCTCATTAATAGTTAATAAGCCCTGGTGACCATAAATGTTAGTTTGTTAGTTACTGTTAATACTGTAGCCTTTGGTCTCAAATCTGATTAATAAAAAAGTTATTAGCTGAATGCAATCCAAGAGATGCCATATTTAAACACAGTATGACAAACTTTCTTTTCATGAGTGTGTGCATGCACGTGGTGTGTGTGTGTGTGTGTGTGTGTGTGTGTGTGTGTGTGTGTGTGTGTGTGCATGCATGCATGCATGCAAATAAGACACTGTCAGTGTAAAGCTCACTGGCTCTAGCTTTCCAAGTAGTAAGTTGAGGAAAGTTGACTTCCCCACACCATTGGGTCCCACAATAGCCACTGTGGAAACATAGGTACCATCAACACATACTACACCACACATATCCCCACACACATACCACACAACATACCCCTCACACATACCACACACCCACCCATACCACACATCATATCCCCCATACCCATACCATACCACACCCATACCCATACCACACATCACATACCCCACACCCATACTACAAACACATACCACGTGACTGCATGTCGATCCCAAAATCAGTGGCTTTGAAAAGTAGTGCCTGTCCTTCATATCCAAAAGACATGTCTGTAGTAAGGAAAAGCCAACCACTATGAACCAATGGATTGGATTTTCCAACACAACGCTTTCCACACAAGCACACCCACATACACCCACCCACACAACAATTTACCAAATGCTCCTAGGATGGGAGGGTTCAAAGGTGAGGGATTCGGGAAAGAAAACTTGACCATGTACTCGCGAGGTTTCTGTATCAGCTCCTTGGGGAGGTCTTCGTCCTCCTCCATCTGTACACATCAGAGGCTATGGAACGTAGCAACAAGCCCCCCCCCACAGACCTACTTTAGTTCCTTTGGCTGCTGCCTTCTTTGCTACAGAATCCTTCACTGTGTCCTCCTGCAAAGCAAGGTGCCATGAATGTACCTGCACACCACAGAGTGCTCTGCTCTCACAGCTTTCCTTCGCGACTGCCCATGACCCTTCAGAGCCTTAAGCTGTTTCTCCTACAAGCACATAAAAGTAATAACTCACATAAACCACTGCCTGACACGTGTCTGTGTGTGTGTGTGTGCGCACATTATTAGGCCATACATGGAGATCATTACCATGACATGGGGAGCTACTGCTGACATGGGGAACAACATTGACATAGGGGATGGAGGGAGGAGAGGGTGAGGCGATGGGAGAGGGGTGGGGTCAGGGAGGTGAGGGGTGGGGTGTAGGGAGAGGGGTGGGTGCAGGGAGGTGAGGGGTGGGGGGCAGGGAGAGGGGTGGGGTGCAAGGAGAGGGGTGGGGTGCAGGGAGGTGAGGGGTGGGTGCACGGAGAGGGGTGGGGGGCAGGGAGGTGAGGGTGGGGTGGGGTGCAAGGAGAGGGGTGGGGGGCAGGGAGATGAGGGGTGGGGTACTCCCTCTGACCTGGTGATCATAGGCTTTCTCCAACTCCTTCATTTTCTGTTTATACATTTTCTTGAAATCATCTACCAAACAAAAGAGCATCCAATAGCCATTCTATCCACATCCTCTTCACCTCCATACATCCCACCCCCTACCCTTACTCCCTACTTCCCTTACTCCCTACCCCCTACTCCCCTTACTCCCTACCCCCTACTCCCCTTACTCCTACCCCTCCCTTACTCCCTACCCCCTCCCTTACTCCCTACCCCTCCCTTACTCCCTACCCCTCCCTTACTCCCTACCCCCTCCCTTACTCCCTACCCCCTACTCCCCTTACTCCCTACCCCTACTCCCCTTACTCCCTACCCCCTCCCTTACTCCCTACCCCCTCCCTTACTCCCTACCCCCTCCCTTACTCCCTACCCCCTCCCTTACTCCCTACCCCCTCCCTTACTCCCTACCCCCTCCCTTACTCCCTACCCCCCTCCCTTACTCCCTACCCCCTCCCCTTACTCTCTACCCCACCCCTTACTCCCTCCCACACCCCTTACTCCCTACCCCACCTACATTCCTGAACTCACTATAATTGCCACGATAATAGAAAAGCTTCTGATTATCTGAAATAAAGGAGGTGAGGAGAGGAGACCGAGAGGGTGGAGAGGAAGGTGAGGGGAGTGGACAGAGCGTGGAGAGAAAGTGCAGGGGAGGGACAGAAAGGGTGAAAGGTACGGAGAGACAATAAAGTGAGGTGTGGTGAAATGAATGTCAGAGGGAGGATACAGTGAGGGAGGACACTGAGGGAGGGAAAATACACTACCTAAATGGATAATGTCTGTACACACGTTGTTTAGGAAGTTCTGGTCGTGAGATACAATGAGAAGGGTCTTTTTCCAGGCCTGGAGGTAGCTATATGCAAAGGTCACCCATATATGGTTATGACCATATACGGTTATGCCCATCACTAAAGCAGGAGTGTACCCACCTATCAAGCCAGATAACTGCATTTAGATCGAGGTGGTTCGTAGGCTCATCAAGCATCAACAGTGTTGGCTCCATAAACAGAGCTCTGGTGTGTAGGAATTAGCAAAATTAATTGAACCCCACATGCACACACACACACACACACACACACACACACACACACACACACACACACACACACACACACACACACACACACACACACCACACATACACAAGGTTACCTAGCCAACGATACTCTCATCCTCCAACCTCCAGAGAACTTGCAGGTGGCTCGGCCTTGCATTTCAGCTGTAAAGCCCAACCCCTTTATATGGAGGGAGGGAGGGAGGGGGTTACAATCGTGTCTCCCATTTAAAGTGCGCGTGTGTGTTGGGGGGGGGGGGGGGGGGGGGGAATATAGGGTCAAGGTGTGGGGACAAGGTGTGGAGGGATATAGGGTCAAGGTGTAGGGGATACAGGGTCAAGGTGTGGGGGATATAGGGTCAAGGTGTGTGTGTGTGTGGGGTGGGATATAAGGTCAAGAGAGAAGACACACTCCATACAGCAAGTATTCTTCTGGCTCTTGGTTCGGCTGCATCAGCACCAATGGCCTGGAGCTCTGCGTACACCTGCATATTTCTGCACATGAAAGGCCCAGTTCAGCCACACCCAGAACCCCACCCACACCTGCTTCAATCGCTCTGTGTTTGCATCCGGACACGCCACCAATGCCTTCTCTTCCTCAATTAATGCCAACCTCTTCTTGTCCGCACTCAACACTGCATCTATGGCTGACCGATCGCTTGCTTCCACCTCTAAGGGAGGGAAAGAAGACATGTGTGCGTGTTATTTACAATCGTCAGACACACCCACAGACCTTGTTCACACAACAGAACATCGATGTTGGGTGGTATGGTCAACTGCTTATCTGCTATGTGTTTAAGTAGCGTGGTTTTACCCATCCTAAAATGAGAGAGGGGAAGGCAGAGGGAGGGAGAGGGAGAGAGGAAGGGGGAGAGGAAGGGAGAGAAGGAGAAGGTAGAGAGAGGTGAGGGAGAGAGAGAAAGAGAGGGAGAAAGAGAGGGAGAAAGAGAGAGAGATTACTATTATTAATATTATTATCTTACTGACCCATTGGGACCAACAAGTCCATATCTCCTCTTTGCTGTGATGTGCAGAGAAGCATTAACAAACAGCTCCTTGCCACGCGCAGATATCGAGAAGTTATCAATCTGCAGAATCAATTATCCTTACAACACGACAAACACAACAAGGAAAGACAAGAGGAGCAAACCTTAATGTCCTGGGCACCCTCCTGTAATGCATCGGTTGTCTTGACTTGACGTTGTGATACACTGAACTGTGTACCATTCATCTCTTCTTGGTACCTTTTGAGCTTTTCCTATAAAGGAACTCATTTTTAAAATGTCTGGTGCAAGTGATGAATGTTACTGTGCTAAGTATGCATGTGTGTGGGGCATGTGTGTGTGTGTGTGTGTGTGTGTGGCATGTGTGTGTAGTGTGGCATACATGTATACCTCCTTCTTTTTCTTCTTTTCCTCCTTCCTAGCCCCCTTGGCTCCGCCTCTAGGTGGAGCCTCTCTGTCAGCACCTTCAGTGCCTTCAGTTGGATTGTTCACTTCGTCCTTGTCCTCGACGTCTGGCAACAGACCACTCGTCTTGCCTTCTTTGGGCTTGTCTGCCTCCTCTCCATCTTTATCTTCCTGCTTTTCCTCCTCTTCCTCATCTCCCTCCTACGTACATACAGGTATGCGTCACAGACAGACACACAAAGGCGGCCCCCGAGCGGCAAAGGCAAGCAGACCTCTCTCTTCTTCCGCTTCTCTCCTTTCTTTTGTGCTCCTTTGCTACCCCCTTTAGATGACGGCTTTTTACGAGGCATCTCGGGTTCTTCCTTATCATCGTCCTCTGAATGAGCGCCAACAATTTAGTGCCTTGAAGCACCCTCGAAGTCAGTATTTGGGTA
Source organism: Eunapius fragilis (assembly GCA_963681505.1). NCBI lineage: Eukaryota > Metazoa > Porifera > Demospongiae > Spongillida > Spongillidae > Eunapius > Eunapius fragilis. The sequence goes on along the minus strand of OY811983.1, from coordinate 1,392,871 downwards.
ACCTACCACTTGGTTCCTTCGCTTTAGCTTCTGGTTGCGATGCTAGCTTCACCTTCGCTAAACGTGAAGCCGTCTCCTCAACGGGTTCTTCCTCGCCCAACTGCACAGCGTCATCTTCGTCACTTTCGTTCTCTGTGGGCTCTTTCTGCTTACTGGTGTCCTTTTTGCTCGGCGCCTTCTGACCGCGTCCTTCAACTTCCTCGCCACGTGCTCCCTTCTTTTTTTTACCCCCTGCCATTTTTTGTGCGGAAGCCGAAACCTTCGTAGGCCTATTGTAAAATGAAATCGTGTGCCTGTCACATGACCTTTCCACCCTTGACAGTTGTCCCGTCACCTATATTAGTTCCACCATAGATTAGTACCTCGCTGTAATATAAAGCTGCATTCGTGCATAAATGCGAACAGGAGGCGCATGTGTGGGTAAATTAATACCGGTACATCACTTAACCGTATGTTAAATAAAAATAAAGTAAGCCGGTGGTAGCCATAGTTTAGGCTATGGTTGAACGCTTAGGACAGTGTATATGTATAATATATATATATACGTATCGAAACACACTAATATGTTTGCCTCATGCTCGGATATATGGGCCTGGGGTCGAGGCAGCGATCGTTCGGCTGGCCCGGGCACGAGATTACGTATTAATGTTACGAAGAGGGAGGGTCCGTCCCGAAATAGACCCATACATTCGACTCCGCTATGAAGACACTGCAATATGGATTCACTATGATCTAAAGGCAGGACGAGGCATGCATAGCTACTACGCACCGTGGCTAGAGTCGATGATACAGATATTATCCCCCGAATCCAGAGAGAAGTATTCCCTTATGGGTGCAGTGGCATTACCTCCCATACCTGTCGCAGTTACAGCAGAGCAGACACTACTAACAGATAATCATGCACACGGGAACAATACTCAACCCCCACGCCTAGTCGCAGAAACTCAACATCAGTCCAAATTTTGTGTTATTTTGTGAATTACGTTTCCATGGTAATGTTTAATTAACAGCTGAATTATTGCACCTATTGCATAGAGGAGGGATGGAAAATTACAAGGTAATCTCTCCACTCCAACGTATAAGAGCCTATACTTGATCGCCTATGACCACATGATCTTCGAATTTCCTATATAGCGGCTTCAGCGTCTTGGTCGTGGGGCACAAGGATCCGTCTATGTGGCGGAGTACCTACTGGACAAAAAGAAATATGTTATTAAGATGGTGGGCCCCCACTGAATAATTCCTCGTGCAGGGAGCTCATATGTAATTATACCAGGTGGAGTGCAATGATGCAAGCGAAGCCGACAAAGCGTTTAAAGAGGTGAGCATCGTTATTACTAATACTAAGAAATAGTGTAATTAACCGACTACGGTGATGGAAATATTTTCATTGTACATTTGCACTTGAATATAGGGGTGCACAGTATTTCACCAGCGTAGACACGAAATGGGCGAAGCGACTTATGCTTATGCATTATGTCTTTCCATTGTGTACCACTGTTGCCTTATGCGTGGAATAATAACACACCTTATGAGTTAGGCTGGCCACTATACTCTCTCTCTATATCTCTCTCTCTCTCTCTCTCTCTCTCTCTCTATCTCTCTCTTTCTCTCTTGCTCTCTCTCTCTCTCTCTCTCTCTCTTGCTCTCTCTCTCTCTCTCTCTCTCTCTCTCTCTCTCTCTCTCTCTCTTTCTCTCTTGCTCTCTCTCTCTCTCTCTCACTTCAGGTGCAGGCTTTACAAGTCCTAAAGCACCCTTACATCTGTGGATATAAAGAATCCTTTGTCACCTGGGAGAAAGAGGTGCAGTATTTTTTAAATGGCATATATTTGTCACCTCCCTGCTAAATGCATTCTGCCCCACCTTGTGACAGGAGGAGGCCATGTATGTCTGCATTGTAATGGACTACTATGGCTTAGGTATGTGGGTGCCGGATGGGTGAGGAGTGAGGGTTGCCTAATGGGTGAGAGTGAGGTGTGTCTGAGGTGTGAGGGGTACCTGATGGGTGAGGGTAAGGTGTGTCTGATGAGTGAGGGGTGCCTGATGGGTGAGGGTGAGGTGTGTCTGAGGGAGTGAAGGGTGCCTGATTGGTGAGGGTGAGGTGTGTCTGATGTGTGAGGGTGCCTGATGGGTGAGGGTGAGGTGTGTCTGATGTGTGAGGGGTGCCTAATGGGTGAGGGTGAGGTGTGTCTGAGGGAGTGAAGGGTGCCTGATTGGTGAGGGTGAGGTGTGTCTGATGTGTGAGGGGTGCCTGATGGGTGAGGGTGAGGTGTGTCTGAGGAGTAAGGGGTGCCTGATGGGTGAGGGTGAGGTGGGTGAGGTGTGTCTGAGGGAGTGAGGGGTGCTTGATGGGTGAAGGGTGAGGGGTGAGGGAAGCATTCATCTGAATTCATTTGGTTTTTCCATGTGTCTGTACAAACCCTTCTAGGGGATCTAGCACGTATTCTACGCCAACATAGAGAAAAGAAGGAGCTAATTGAAGACCCAGTTAGTTTTTGTGTGAATAAAGGGAGTAGGTCTCTGTGTGTGCATGGATATGCAGGTGTACATGATTGTACACATTGAATAAAGGTTGAGCTTATTAGTGTGGGATGATTGTACTGTGGTGTGTGTGTGTGTGTGATAGTTTGATGTAGTGGTATGTGTGTGATGGTATTGTGGTGTGTGTATGTGATAGTTTGATGTAGTGGTGGGTGTATTGCGGTGTGTGTGTGATAGTTTGATTCAAGATGTGGTTTATTGTGGTGGTGGAGTATGAATAATTAATTGAGGGTGTGAAGAGGGGTGTGGCCTCATGCCCAACCTAAGACCATGGTGGAATGCTTCCTTGCCACCACCCCCACCCCCCACCCCACCCCCAACCCCCACCCCCACCCCCAACCCCCACCCCACCCCCACCCCCACCCCCAACCCCCACCCCACCCCCACCCCCACCCCCAACCCCCACCCCCACCCTCACCCCCACCCCACCCCCAGAGGCTGTAACACCTTTCTGATGCTCAAAACCACCTACATTTCTGTGATATTGATCTAAAACTCTAAGACTTATTTTTGTAAGGCATGAAACAACGTCAAAAGAAGAAAAAAAATGCTCGTTTTGTAATGTATGACTAATTAAAAATTCATTGCCTTATAAAACTCCACTGTGGATAGTCCAGTCCAATTCTTGGTGCGTAATGATAATTTATAGTAGAAACTAAAATAAAAATTGAAAACTTGAAAAACTACCCACAAGGGTGGTCATTCTGTCCCATTTGTTTATAAATATTCTATTCCTGCCAATAGATTTTGAGGAAATGGCTTGGTCAGATGATTGAGGCTCTAGCCTTCATTCATGGAAATGGAATGATCCATAGGTCAGGCAAGGTTCACCATGTGTACCTGTTTGGTGTACCTGTTTGGTGTGTGTATGTGTGTGCATGTGTGTATGTTTTGCATGCATGTATGTGCGTGTGTGCATGTGCGTGTGTGTGTGCGTGCGTGCGTGTGTGTGTGTGCATGTGTGTGTGTGTGTATGTGTGTATGTGTACAATGCATGTGTGTATGTAGTGGTCCCTACGCACTGCACTATCAGTGGTCCCCGTGCCACGCACATTAATGTGTGTATTGCATATTTATGTGCCCATGTTTGTGTTTGTTATGAATCGGTACAACCCACTCTATTTTATCAACAACCAATTAATTCCAAGCTACATGTATAATATCTAAATACCTAAAAACAACCCCCCCCCCCCCCCCCCCCCCCCCCCAACACAAGGCACAAATCTGTGGGGATCATCTAATTTGATCTATTTATTATGGTAGGGATGTGTGTGTAGTTAGACACACAGTACATAAACATGTGTCTACCGGTGTGAAGGCATCAGCAGATGTTTATCACCCCACCATCCATCCAACCAAATTATGTTTTACTAGGCAGCAATGGAGGTTTAATTGAGCGTGCTGGTAATAAAATGTATGTAGTTAGACACACAGCATGTGTGGGTACATAAACATGTGTCTACCGGTGTGAACGCATCAGCAGATGTTTATCACCCCACCATCCATCCAACCTAACTAGCCAGCAATGGGGGTTTAATTGAGCGTGCTGATGCACAAAAAAAAAAAAAAATCCCTGTCTGAAAAAGGAAGGGTTGTCTGATGATGGTCTGATGAAAGATGGTGTTGGGTTTGGTAAAGTTTGTTTACTGCACTAACGCTGTATCCTGTTGGCATGGCTATGCTCCTCCCACACCATGTGACAACCCCTGTCGCCTGTCAGCATCCGGTTATGGATTGCTCAACAAGGACACAGGGAGGTCTTGTTAGCCCACGGTGTGCACCATGTAGGGCACACTGCTGCCACGCCATCTCACAGTGTGGGCTTCAGTGTGTATGGTTGCTCTGGATGTGGGGGTGGCATGACTCCTCTGTCACCCCCCCCCCCCCCTCCCCCCCCCTTCCAGAGACTTGAAGCCAAGCAACATCTTCATGAACAAGAACTTGTCCATTTCTATTGGTAAGCCATTCACCCATGCATCTAGTTGTGCAGCCATCTCTCTGGTCACGTTATATCTCCCTGGTCATTTAACCCCATTCACCCTCTTCTTTTTCTCTGTTACTTTGTTGTCATGGTAACCCAGGTGACTTTGGCGTAGCCACACATACAGGTGACCTTCGGACAAGAACAAGAACAGCTGTAGGTTAGCATTCAAAGACATGAACAGCTGTAGGAGCAGCTGTATGTTAGCATAGTGTGTACTCATCCTCCATACAATATTCTCCCTTCTGCCCTTCCGTTCCTCTCTCCTCCTCCTTCCCCTCTCTCCTCCTCCTTCCCCTATCTCCTCCTCCTTCCCCTCTCTCCTCCTCCTTCCCCTCTCTCCTCCTCCTTCCCCTATCTCCTCCTCCTTCCCCTCTCTCCTCCTCCTTCCCCTCTCTCCTCCTCCTTCCCCTCTCTCCTCCTCCTTCCCCTATCTCCTCCTCCTTCCCCTCTCTCCTCCTCCTTCCCCTCTCTCCTCCTCCTTCCCCTATCTCCTCCTCCTTCCCCTCTCTCCTCCTCCTTCCCCTCTCTCCTCCTCCTTCCCCTCTCTCCTCCTCCTTCCCCTCTCTCCTCCCCTTCCCCTCTCTCCTCCTCCTTCCCCTCTCTCCTCCTCCTTCCCCTATCTCCTCCTCCTTCCCCTCTCTCCTCCTCCTTCCCCTCTCTCCTCCCCCTCCCCTCTCTCCTCCTCCTTCCCCTCTCTCCTCCTCCTTCCCCTATCTCCTCCTCCTTCCCCTCTCTCCTCCTCCTTCCCCTATCTCCTCCTCCTTCCCCTCTCTCCTCCTCCTTCCCCTCTCTCCTCCTCCTTCCCCTCTCTCCTCCTCCTTCCCCTCTCTCCTCCTCCTTCCCCTC